>VZQC01002755.1:1626206-1664213 GCA_009823505.1 Rhizomys pruinosus
TATATATATGCAAATTTGTGTCTCCAAATGCCTTTCTGTGTGGGTTCATCCACTGGAACATGGTCAACCTACCAAGAGTTTCACACTTAAACAAGACTGTCTCTGCTTCTACCAGCAGCCATTGACTGCTAATAGTTCTTCAGGTATGGTTGAGATTTCTTATCCACATTCCTACAATCCATACTGGGAATTTATCTGGCTTTAGCATAAATGTTACTTGGCCATGCTGTCACCATTGTTGTGAGTGCTTATAAGTAAAATCGCAACTCTCTGGAAAACTGTTTCCATGTAGTCATCTGCCACCTCTGGCTATTATAACCTTTCCATTCTTTCTTCTGCAATGATCTCTGAACCTTGGGAGGTAGAAGTTTGATTGGTATAGTTGTCATATTCAGGGATAAGCATTCTGTAGCTTCTTATTCTTTACCTGTTGGTCAGTAGTGAGTTTCTGTGTTAATCACTGTCTGCTGCATAAGAAAGTTTCTGTGATAAAAGATGAGTGATGCACTAGTCTATAGGCATAACAATAAGTCATTAGGAGTCAGTTTAAAAGTATAGCTATTGAGCAAAATGATAGTGTTAGGATATCCCCTATGGACCATGAGCTGCCTATTCTCATGTTCTTAGGCCTGTATCAATGTATGTCAGGTATGGGTTCCACTATATAAAGGGGACCTTAAATCCAATTAGAAAGTGTTTAGTTACCTCCATAATATTTGTTCAACTCTTGCACCAATTGGTATATTTTGTAGTTCTCCAGATTCTCCAGTTGATGATTAATTTTCTCTTCAGGTAGCAGGTAAAACACCTTCTGGCATGATGAAAGCTAGCCAGTAGAGATGAAGCTTTGGAATTCACAACTGATTGTTTTTTCCTTATTTTTTTGTGTGGCTCATTGTATGTAGTGTCTTCAGCAATAGGGTCTTTTTATTACAATACTTTTATTGATGTTTTGTGTATTTCAGACATTATTTTTCAGTTCAATTTAGACATATTCCCCTTTCCCCTCTTCCCATCCCACCCCAGTTCATGCACTCTGCCATACATATCCTGCATCTTTCTCTCAGTCTCTCCAAAGTTTTTCTCTGCAAAGGTTTATTGTCCTAGGCAGAATTCAACCACAGCATTCCATTCCTTGACCCACTTCTCATGCTTCTGTGGTTCCCTCCCAACTGTACCATTCCAAAGTATGCTCATGTACATGTCATGTATGTACCAGAATTATGTTCTCCAGGAATAAACTGTATGTTAATTCTGATATATGTCCAGGAGTTCATTTTTCCCTTTTAATTTTATATTACTCTAAAATATGTGTATATAACTTCTGGCCATATACATTAATTACCATGTCTGAAAGTAAGTAAAAGTAAGCTAATTCTGGGGCTCATTACAAGATTCACATTATAACATCACAGTTTCTTTCAGATAGAAAGAAATATAACAATAACATTGCTCAGCTTGCCTTTCAATTGGGGGATTTATTACTAGTATCCACAAATGAGGGAAACCATTCCCCGTTTGTTTTTGCGGGGGACTGTGTTACTTCACTTAGCATAATGGCTTTGAGTTCCATCCATTTACCTGCAAACTTCATGATGTTATCTTTCTTTACCACTACATAGAACTCCATTGTGTAGATGTACCACATTTTTGCTATCCAGTCATCAGTTGAAGGGCATTTGTGTTGGTTGGTTCCAGCTCTTCGCTATTGTGAAAAGAGCTGCAATAAACATAGATGTGCATGCATCTTTGCAGTAGGATGAATCTTGTGGATATATACCCAGGAGTGGTATGGCTAGGTCAGGTGGTAGGCTCATTTTGAGTCTTTTAAATTTCATGGTTAAGAAGGAATAGGGTCTTAACTGTGAAGTTTTGGTGTGTATCAAAGAACAGGGACAATGGCCAGTATTGTTTGAGGGTCTATGGAATCCCTGGTCAGCAGCTTCAAGAGAGGGAATCCATTCCTGGTACCGAGTTTTATTTTGTTTACCTATAATGTATGGTAGGGGAAATATCCCCTTCTTACCAGGCAACTCATTTAATCTCTTTTCATAATGTACATGTATATACTTTAAGAAGATTCTATAATGGTAGGATTCTATGTAGCCTTTTTTTTAAAGGGCTTTTGGTAGGATTCTATATAACCTTTCTTAAAAGGACTTTTGTGTAATTTATCCCTCCTCATACTCACTCCACTCCCCTGCACCCCCCAATTTGAAACCTCATTTAACACTTGTTAATGTAATTTTTTCCTTTTCCCCATTTACATCACTGCATTCTATCTCTTTTCCCATGAAGCTGCTCCTATTCCCTATGGCTATTTACTAGTTTCCTGACCTCTCTGGATTTTCCAACTGTGATGTGTATATCTAGGATTTCAAAGCTTGCATCTAGCTATGATAGAAAATATGTCACAATAGTCATTTACAGTTACCTCACTAAGGATGATTGTTCTGGGTTCCACCCATTTACATGCAAATTTCATAATTTCATTTTTTTGTGTTTTCAAGACAGGATCTCCCTGTAGCCCCAGCTGTCCTGGAACTCACTCTGTAGACCAGGCTGGCCTTTAAGTCACAAAGATCTGCCTGCTTCTACCTTCCAAGTGCTAGGATTAAAGGTATGTGCCACATTCATTGTGTACCACACTTTCATTATCCATTCATCAGCGGATGGACCTTAAGTGGATGCACATCTGTGCTGAGAAGGGCAGAAATGACTATACATGAACAGGTATCTCTGTGGTAGGATATATAGATTCTTTGGGGTATGTGACCAAGAGTGTTATGGCTGGATCATGTGGTAGATCAATTTCTAGCCTTTTGTGGAATCTCCACACTCATTTCCATAGTGTCTGCACCAATTTGCACTCCCAATAACAGGGGACAATTTTTTCTCTTTCCACACATCTTTGCCAGTATTTGTTATCCTTTGCTTTTTGGATCTTAGTCATTCTTAATGGAGCAAGATGAAATCTGAAAGCAGTTTTAATTTACAGTTCCCCAATGACTGAAGATGTTGAACATCTTAAAAATTATTTCTCATTTTTAAGAGTTTTCTATTGGAGGTTTTGGCATCCCTTAGGTAAACTATCATATCATCTGCAAAAAGGGAGAGTTTTACTTCCTCTTTTCCAATTAGGAAATTTTCAAATTAGGAATTTTCCAATTCCTCTTTTAATTTCAATTTCTCACCTTATTGCCCTAGTGTGCATTTCAAGCACTATATTGAAGAGGAGCGGTGATAGTGGATAGTCTTGCCATGTTCCTGCCTTTAAGGGGAATCCTTCCAACTTTTCTCCATTTAGGATGATGTTGGCTGTGGGTTTCTTGTATATGGCTTTGATTCATTGAGGAATGTTCCCTTCAGTCCAATTCCCTCTAGGACTTTAAGCATGAAGGGATGCTGGATTTTGTCGAAAGCTTTTTCTGCATCAATTGAGATGATCCTGTGGTTTTTGTCTTTAAGTCCATCTATGTGTTTCATGATATTTATTGATTTACATATGTTGAAACATCCCTGCATCTCTGGTATGAATCTAACCTGGTCATGATGAATGGTCTTTTTTATGTGGGTCTGTATGTGATTTGCAAGTATTTTGTTGAGAATTTTTGCATCTGTATTCATTAATGATATGGGTCTATAGTTTTCTTTCTTGTTTAATGATTAAAAGTTTCAGTAAAGTGGTGGGATACAAAATAAACCTAGACAAATCAGTAGCATTCCTTTACAATAAGCAACTGGAGAAGGTATATAAGGAGACCTTCCCAATCACAATAGCCTCTAAAAAATAAAATACCTAAGAATAAACTTAACCAAAGACCTCTACAACAAAAATTTTAAAACTTTGAAGAAGGAGATTGAAAATGACATGAAAAGATGGAACGATCTCCCATGCTCATGGATTGGAAAAATTAATATAGTAAAAATGTCCATTCTATCCAAATTAATATACAGATTCAATGAAATCCCAATCAAAATCCCCATGAGCTTTTTCACAGACTTAAATTCATATGGATAAATTAAAGACCCCAAATAGCTAAAGCAACCCCGAGTGAAAAGTGAAATACTGGGGGGGATTACATTACCAGACTCCAAGGTATATTACAGGGATATAGTCATAAAGGCAGCCTGGTACTGCCAAAAAAACAGAACCATTGATGAATGGAAGAAAATTGAAGATCCAAACTTGAGCTCATATAACTTCAGCCACCTCATATTTGACAAAGGGGCCAAAAAAGCTCAATGGAGGAAAGATAGCATCTTCAGTAAATGGTGTTGGCAAAACTGGATCACCATTTGCAGAAGAACAAAATTTAACCCCTACCTCTCACCCTGTACAAAAATAAACTCCAAGTGGATCAAAGGTCTCAACCTAAAACCTGAAACCCTGAAGGTTATAGAAGAAATATTTGGCAGCAGCCTACAAGACATAGGTGTACAAAAAGACTAAATCAAACAGCAGCTGCACAGGAAATAAGGACAATAGCTGACAAGTGGGACCTCATCAAACTCAAAGGCTTTTGTATAGCTAAAGAAACAATCAAGGAAGTGAAGAGAAAACCCACAGAGTGGGAGAAAACTTTCACCATTGATACATCTGCAGAGCATTGACATCCAGAATATATAAGCTACTTAAATAAACAAAGAAGTAAGAAAACAAATGACCTATTCAAAAGTTGGAGTAAAGAGATGAACAGAAACTTCACCAGTAAGGAAATAAAGATGGCTGAGAAACATCTTAAAAAGTGTTCAACATCATTAATAATTAAGGAAATGCAAATTAAAACCACACTGAGGTATCAGCTCACTCTAATAAGACAGGCCAAGATCAAGAAAACAAAAAACACCAAATGCTGGAGAGGTTGTGGGGAAAGAGGAACACTCATCCTCTGTTGGTGGGAATGTAAACTGATACAACCACTGTGGAAAGCAGTGTGGAGGACCCTTAAAAAACTCAAAATGGGCCTACCACCTGATCCACCCATACCACTCCTGGGTATATACCCACGAGACAAATCCTACTGCAAAGACACATACACAACTATGTTTATTGCAGGTCTCTTCATAATAACAAGGAGCTGGAACTAACCCAAATGCCCCTCAACTGATGACTGGATAACAAAAATGTGGTACATTTACACAATGGAGTTCTATGCAGTGGTAAAGAAAGATGACATCATGAGCTTTGCTGGTAAATGGATGGAATTTGAAGCAATTATGCTAAGTGAAATAACACAGTCCCAGAAAAAAAAAGGTGAATGGTTTCCCTCATTTGTGGATGCTAACACCAAATACCCAGTTGGTAGGCAAACTGAGCAACTTTATTATTATATTTCATTGTATCTGAAAGCAACTGTGCTATTCCAATGTGAATCTCTTAATGGGTTCTAGAATTGTCCTACCACTTGTATTCATACATTGTTATTACCATATATGGATGGAAGATATCTATTCATATTCTAAAAAAAAAGAATGTCAAGTTACACATCTGTTTTACCTGCATGCTGCTTCATTGTTAACATGTGAATCTCTAAGTGTGTTTAGGAACCAAACTATAGTTTATTTTCAGAATTTGTAATTTTGATTTATGTGTGGAGTGTATATATGCATATTTAGGAATAATATAAAGTAAAAAATTTAAATAAAAAATATTTCCCAGCCATTTTTTTCTTTTTAAAAAGTATTTATTTATTTTTAATAAAATATTTTATTGGTGTTTTGTGTGTTTCATACATCATTTCTCAGTCCAATTTAGACACAGTCCCTCTTCCATGCCCCCCTCCCCACCCCAGTTCATGCATTCTGCCATACATGTCTTGCATCTTTTTCACAGTCTTTTTAAAGTTTTTCTCTGCAGAGTTTTATTGTTTGGGCAGAGGTTAACTGTTTTAGTCAGTTCTTTGATCTAGCCTTTTTGCTGTTGTTGTTGTTCCCTCCCATTTGTATTACTCCAAAATATGCCTATATATGCATCACATATATACCAAAATTATGACCATTGAAGATAAACTGTATGCTAATTCCAAAATATATTTAGGAGTTCACAGTTTCCTTTTAATTTTATATTACTCTAATATATGAATATATACTCTCCCTACATATACCACAATTACCAAATCTGAAAATAAGTGATGAGGTAATTCTAGAGCCCATTAAGGAATTCACATTATAACAGCATAGCCGCCTTCAGATAAAAAGAAATATAACATTAACTTTTTTCAGCTTGCCCATTTGTATTTCATTTTTAGAGAACTCACTGACTGGCTCTTTGTTCTATTTTTGTTACCTCAGTATAAGGTTATTTTATTTTTTACGATATATACTTTTAATTGAATTTTGTCCATTTTATACAATCTATATGCATGCCCCATGGCTCCCCCACCAGACTTTGAGCATTCTGTCATATGTGTTAAAGCCTATTAAATCAAGTTTGTGTCCCAAGATGTCCCTCATGAGTTCATCCACTGGATCATGTTCAACCTATCTGACATCACGTACTTAAAAAATATCTTTCCCTCACCCTTCAGTGATCTGCTGCCAATAGTTCCTCAGTTAAGATTGGCACTTATTAGCTATTTCTCCAGTTCTATGATCATTTATTTTTTTCCTGGACTGAGTGTGCATGGGTCTTATGCATGCTGTCGCAATAGCTATAGATTCATATGAGCAAGTTCCCAGCCTCCTGGAAAACACTTTCCTTGAGTTCATCCACCACCCCTGGCTCTTACAGTCTTTCTGCTCCCCTCTTCTGCAATAGTCCCTGAGCCCTGGGTGATAGAAGCTTAATATAGGAGCTCTATCCATGTAGAAGTGCTCTACAGTCTCTTATTCTCTATATTTTAGGTAGTTGTGGTTTTCTGTTTAAATCATCATCTGTTGTATGACAGGCCTTCCCTGTGAGAGTTGAGAGATGCATTAATATTCTCTCTGTCCTCTGTTCCACTATATTCCCTGAGCCTTAGGTAAGAGGTTATAGTTGTAGATGTGTTACTTTGGGATGGGCATTTCACAGATATTTTCTCTGCACTTGAGCAGTTGTGGAAATCTGTAATAATTTCCATCTGTTGAAAAATGAATCTTCTCTTCAAGTTGTTGGTCAGGGTAGTCTAAGGAACAACCAAAAGAACACAGGCTATTGCCACAGATCTTGATTTCCTCCTAGAACTTGAAGGTAAGGCCCTATTGGTGCAGACAGGATATACATCAGACACAGGACTCTGAACAATGGAACTGGAAATGACCTGGAAGACTCTTACCAGAACACTAGCTCTCACAGTATCAGAGGATACTATGCAAACCGCTAAGGGAGAAAAGCAATTAATAGCTTACAATCACAGCTGTAAAGCCTAATAAATACACAACGACCATCACAGCCAATTAGCTCTATTGGTGAAATAGAATTTTTGTCTTGGGGGTAATCAACAGCTATCTAATTGGGACTAAAACCTGTTTAATGGGAGGGAATATACTTGGCTAGAGACGTAATATATCCTAGAGAAGAGCTAATTTTGTCACATCCCAGAACCAATGTAATTTCTTACTGTATTCTCAATATTTATCATTATATTTAAACACAAGTGTACCTCTTACCTCTCTCCAAAAATCGTTTTTCCAACAGATGGAGACTACTACAGTGTTACACAACTTCTCAAACACAGAGAATAATTGTCTGTGAGATATCCAGCCCTTACGTGACATATCTGCAAAGCAACCTCTACACCAAAGGCTCAGGGAACATAGTGGAACAGGTAGTAGAACCAATATTAATGCATCATTCAACTTTCACCAGGGAAGCTTCCTCACTCAACAGAATGTGATTCACACAGAAAGCAACAATTGGTCAAAATGCAGACAATAAGAGACTGCAGAGGTGCTTGTGCTTGAGCAGGACAGCTATAGGGAACTCTGCCACCTAGGGCTTAGAGGCTATTGTGGAAGAGACAGTACAAAGGTTGAAAGAGCCACAGGTGGTGGATGACCACAAGAAAACAGGGTTTTCCAGGTGGCCAGGAACTTACTCATATGGATTTATAACAATGGTGCCAACATGCACAAGACTGTGCAAGCACACACCACGCAGAGACCAGCACAGAAGTTGGGAAACAGGTAAGAAGCCCCTACATTAGCTGAGAAATTATTTACAACTGATGTGTACTGCAAGAGGGAGAGCTGCTTTTCTTTAAAGGAGTGATGGTAGACAGGTTGACCAGGCTTCAGTTGATGATCTCACACTGAGGGATATTTGGGGACACGAACTTGGCTCAAATTCCTTAACATATTATTACAGAACACATGATATACAGTGGTGGGGCCATTCCTGAAAGGTTCACTGCTTGACAAAGTTCCAGTGACCTGACTCGTCTGGTTGGAATCTGCTCTCCAATTGACCTTGGTTTTTTAACAATTAATTTTATCATATTAATTCTTGTTTTTCTAACCGGCTTAACTTTTGGCTTTCTAGCAATTAGGATACCTGCTTCTGCCTCAAGGAATGGAACTGACACTTTTACCATTTCTAGAAATGAGTCCTTTGTGAGAAATAATGACACTGTGTATACAATTCAATAGTATGACACAGTGGCAATTAAGAATTCTACAGAAACTGTACCATGCACAGATTGCCCAAGAAAGGAATTTTGATTTCATGGTCAGGTTTAAACTAAAAAGAGAATTGTAGGGGGCCTGGAGAGATGGTTCAACGGTTAAGAGCACTGACTGCTCTTGCAGAGGACCTGGGTTTGATTCCCAGAACCCACATGGAGGCTAAGAACCATCTTTAACTCCAGTTCCAGGGGAATCCGATGCCCTCTTCTGACCTCCACAGCATTGTGCAAATCCAACGCCCTCTTCTGACCTCCTCAGCATTGCATGACATGGGTGCACCAATCTACATGAAGACAGTACACTCATACACATAAAAAAAAATAGAGGATTGTAGGCCAAAAGGAAACTAAGTCCAGTTGAGGTCTGGGATTCTAGTGATCTGACTCAAAGATTAGTAACTTTTAGAAAATCACCTCAGTAGGAAGTTTAAAAGAGAGAAACTGAGGAAAACAATGACCAGAATAAAAACAGGATATAAATCAAAACCACAACAGTCATGGAATGGCTTACAGGTCAAGCTAACAAGGAACTGAAGTAAGAAAATAAAGTTCTCTATTGTTAAAGCTTTAAATCTCACTTTTTACATTGTCTAGCACCTATCTAACTGCAAGGCATAAAGAATGAAGTCCTTAGAGTTAAAAGTAAATATTAATTTCGCTTTGCTGAAAAATTGCTAAATTGTGTAGCCGAGTGGCTTTATCATTATTGTTTTACTTTTTTTGATGTCTCAACTAAATTGTATCATTATTGATTGTTTTACTTTTTTAATGTAAAGAATGATTGTGGGTGTGAATTTTCTGAAAAAAATGTTTATGGGGAAGTTGGGCTATTTTTTTTTTTCATTATTAGCTTAGGCTTGCATAACCTGTATTAGTCTTAGGGTATATAAAAACAAACATTGGGGTCCGAGGGAAAGAGAAGCAAAAGAGAAGCAAAGAGAGAGAATTAGCAGAGTGGCAAATCTGAAAATCCCCCTGCATGGAAGCAAAGAAGATAGATGCTCTATGTAACCCTCAGATCATGAACAGAAAGAGATTCTTGGGTCTTATCTGATTGATTTCTTCACCACCTTTGCAACCACCCATTTCAGGACCTGAACCTTCTGGAGCTGGACTCTGGCAATCCAGTGAGAGGATATGGGGATGCAGGTAGTGGAGAGGGTCTAAATATGATCAAGATACATTGTATGAAATTTGTAAAAATTGAATCAAATTCAAATAAATATAATTCAATTTAAAAGGGAAACTATTATAACAAATGCTAACAAGTATGTGAAAAAGGAGAACCCTAACTCATTGCTGGTGGGACTACGACCTGCTGCGGATGTGATGGAAATGAGGGTTGAGGTTTTTTGGTCTTTTCTTTTTTGGTCTTTTTGAGACAGAGTCTCCCTATAGCCTTAGATGGCATGAAATTTGCTTAGATCAGGATGGCCTTGAACTCACAGATATCCACCTGCTTCTGCCTCCCGAGTGCTGAGATTAAAGGCATGCACCACCACACCCAGCCCACATGTGGAGAATTCTTTTTTTTTTTTTTTTTTTTTTTTTTTTTTTTTTANTGTCTGGAACTCACTCTGTAGACCAGCCTGCCTCTGCCTCCCAAGTGCTAGTGCTAGGATTCAAGGCGTGCACCACCATGCCCGGCTGAGAATTCTTAAAAATCTAAAAGTAGATCTACTATATGATCCAGAAATACCATACTTTGTCATATACCCAAAGACTCATTATCCTACTACGGAGCCATGTTTATTGATACTCTTTTCACAATTGCTAGGAAATGGGAACAACCTAAATAATGTCCCTCACCTGGTGAATGGGTGATGAAATGTGCTACCTTTGCACCATGGAGTTCTAATCAGCAGTAAACAATATGAAATCATGAAATTTGTCAGTAAATATGTGGAACTAGAAACTTATAGTAAGTAAGGTAACTCAGACTCTGAAAAAGACTTATATTCTCTCTCATTTGTGGATCTTAGCTCCAAATCTTCAGATGTGAGTATATATCCTAACATAGTCACAGGAGCCACGCAAACGGAACATAACCAAGGGGGATAGGGGAAGAAGGAGCTTGAGAAAGGAAGACAGTGTGAAACAGAAGTTATTAAAAGGCATATGGGGAAATGGGAGGGAACTTAACTGTGGAAGGAAGACTACTGAGGGGCAAATTGAGGAATGAGAGATAAATAATGCTTAATGACTGTGAAAAACCAAGCAGTAAATTAATATTTAATAAGCATGGTGAAAAATACACATATATAATAAATGTGAAGGCATGTGCATAGATGATGGCTATATAATAAATAATTGCAGTACCAGGCATGGGGAACCTCCCTTTGAATTGTTGGCCAGGGTAGTCTAAGAGACCCTTGAAAGTAATCAGGCTATTTCCACAGTCCTTGATTGCCTCCCAGAACATGAAGATAAGGCCCTAGTGCTGAGGACATAACATACTTAGGACACAAGACCTCGAGCAGCTGAGGTGGATATGACTTGAAGTCTCCTCCCTGTAGACTGGCACTCATAGTATCAGAAAATATTATACAAGCTCCCAAGAGGAAAAACCAAACAAGGATCCTACCCAACCCTAAAACCTATAAACTACAGTAATGGCCAGCATGGCAAACTATTTCTATTGGTTCAGTAATGGTACTTTTATCATGGGGATTAACAATAGTTTTCTAGTTAGTATTAAGTCCTGCTCAATGAGAGGGAAATCGTGGATGGTATTATAAATGCACATGGCTAGAGAGGTCATAGACACAAGAGAAAATCTTACTTCTGTCACTTCCGTAAATCAGTGTAATTTCTTACTCTATTTTAATATATATTCTTGTATTTCCATGGTAGGAAAGTCTAAAGAGAGCGGCATAATGACAGAACCAGTTGACATTCCAAGGTGGATAAGGGGAATGTCACAGAGTCCACATAAAGACGAAGAGCTACAGCTAGTCAATGGATGTTGAGGGAAGATCAATTTTCTCCAGGGACTAGCTCCCTGAGAGGTCACGTAATCCCAAAAGATTATGAGAGTATACATAAGTACTAATGAATGGACTAAATGTATGCAGCAATATGTAAAAATAATCAAATGAGAGGAAAATATACTGGGAATGATTAGGAGGCATGAGCAAAGTTGATGGCAGACTGGGTGGGGTGTAAATAATGCAAATATCATACTCATGTATGAAATTCTCAAAAAAAAAAACCACTTGAGTCATGTTATTATCTCACATAGACCACACTGAAATAAGAATTGTCCCTTATGCAGTTTTGGTCTTTATAACCTATAAAAGAGAATACTGGCATATTTCTCATTTAGTAAAATAAAACCAGGCTACTCAAGATTAAAATGTGCTGATAACTATTTCATTTTAAAAACTCTGTAAATTGTTTCCTGTAATTTGCTACTTAAATGACATTATAAAGTTTAACACATTTTCTCACTAGAAGGATATTCTATTTTACATACCTGTTGTAATCATTACTAATATACTTTAATTTCCTTAGTAAAATATAAGCTATTTCCACCTTGTTATTTTTATAAGTCTGAAGCAAAAATTTGGTTAGATAAACCTTCACAGGTTATCCAAATCTTTGAAGGAGGCACAATTTGTTTCTTTTTTCCTTAGAGGATATTATTTTTTTACATCTTATCTCACAGGGTATAAACTAAGGTATTTGAAATGAGAGTAGCTGTTCCCTAAATTATTGAGAATATTTGTTTTCTTCTGGGATTTTTTTATTTAGTTTTCATTTACATGTTACTGGACAGAGAGGGTTATTTCACTTTCACTGGTGGAGAAAGTGTTGAACCTGGCCTCCACAAAACAGATTCTTGACATGGCAATCATTACATGGAAGTAGGAAATGAGAATGAGTATGAAGGGCAGAGGGAGGGTGAACATGCCACAAACCAGATCCATTAAAATCACATTAAAAGTGGTATTTGATCTGTGAAGCTTTAGCATGGCCTGCAACTCACAGGTAATATGGGTATGACCGTGTGACCACAAAAATGGGCAGGAATTTATTGATTGTTGTCATTTAGTGATTGCTACTAAGAAGGCACTTTTCCAGATTTCCAAGGCCAAACTGTATGCAAATGTGATTATTTGTAATGAGTGTGTACCTCAGTGTATTTCTAATTGCAATATATCTGCCATAAGCTACAACAGTAAGAAGACATTTATCCATTGAAACAGGAATGTGGCCATATAAGCATATCATCTGGTATAAGATATCATTGTGGTAGTTTGTTTTGATAATTGCCGGAGTAGCAGCCACCAAGGAAATACAATATGCTTCAAGAAACAAGCACATGAGGATGCGTAGCTCTGAATCAACTTTAGATGTGACAAATTGA
Organism: Rhizomys pruinosus; assembly: GCA_009823505.1. NCBI lineage: Eukaryota > Metazoa > Chordata > Mammalia > Rodentia > Spalacidae > Rhizomys > Rhizomys pruinosus. The sequence goes on from VZQC01002755.1 coordinate 1,639,182, forward strand.
GAGTTACAAATGGGGTCAGGTACACAACTATCACAACACAATAAATGACATGTGATTTTCAATGATTAAACAGACCCACCAAAGAGGAACTCTGTAACTTCACCCTCATTATCAATAATCAGGATATCTATTTTGTTCTATCTAAGAAAGAGGAGGAAATTCAATTGATTTTAATTTGGGATGCATTTATTGATTATTTGCTGTGTTCTCAGTCCCTATATCAAATGCTATTAACAATAATGTCTCTAAAACAAAAGATGTTGCTTGGAAGTTTGAGTTCTATTTAGAAAGATAAAGTAATCTTATACAGCACAAGGATAATTTACAAAGCTAGGCAATTTATTGTGGTAATAATTTCATCTCTCAAATTAGAAATGTTGAGCCCACCTTAAACATGTTTGAACACTCCTTAAAGAAAATATGTTGTTTTTGTTCCACTCAAATGCAGTCAGAGCTCAGAATCATAGAACTGTTCATTGTCCTTTGCCTGCTATAAATGTTTGTCTTCAGCTGGTTCATATACATGACATACAATGTGTGCCCAAGACACTGCTTCCTTCCACTGCACACCAAGCAATTACCAGATCCTATTTGCCCTCTTTTCTATGTATGTTCCAAAATTATCTATTTATATTATCTGGTCAGATCCACCATTCTCTCTCATCTGGACCAACACATGAGCATGATTAATAGGGATCTGGCCTACTTTTATGCTTGAAGCTTTATAGTCTATTTCTCTCACAAAGGCCAGAATAAAATTTTTAAATTCGTGTAATATGACCATATCATTTCAAGGATCAAAACTCATCAGGGGTTTTGAACTGACTTTGGAGTAGTAAATGTACATACCACTACAAAGAAGACCTTCAAAGATCTGACCCATACCCAATATTGATTTATCTCCCCTTGTGTTCACCAAGTTGGATATATAATCTCTTCAAGAAATCCTACAAACTTATTCCCAACTTGAGGGTTGCAACTGTTTTCTCTCTTCTGAGAATGATCTTCTCCTCTTTTTTGTTTATGAAACTCATAATCATCCATGATCTCAAATTAAAGGGACTTACTATATATAGACTTCTTTCATACTTGTCTACTCTATTAAAATCAGATTTCTTGGTTACAATCATTCATACATCTCAATATTTTCTTGTTTTCAATGTATATTTTTATTCAGTTTTGTGCATTTCATACATCTTAATCATATTTATATTCCCTCCTCTATCTGTGCCCACAGGAGTTCCTGCATTGTGACATGTGTAAGGTTTATGGAGCCAAGCTTGTGTACCTATGCCCCTCAGCAGGAGTTCATTAGTTGGAGCCTGGTCAGCATCATAATATTTAAGATCAACTCTGGGGGCTGGAGAGATGGCTCTGCACTTAAAAGCACTGGCTGTTCTTGCAGAAGACCCAGGTTTTGATCTCAGCACCTACATAGCCAATAACAACCATCCATAACTTCAGTTTCAGGGGATCTGCTGCCATCTTCTGTGCTCTGTGTGCACTTCACAACATGGGTGCACTTACATACATGCAGGCATAACACTCATACACATAAGATAAAAAATAAATGAACAAATTTTTAAAATAAATGAACTATTTTTTAATTTTTTTAATTTTATTTATTTTTTTATGTGTATGAATGTACTGTCTGCATGTAGGTTTGTGCACCCATGTCGTGCAATGCCGCAGAGGTCAGAAGAGGTTGTTGGATTCCCCTGGAACTGGAGTTAAAGATGGTTCTCAGCTGCCATGTGGGTGCAAGAGCAGTTGGCGCTCTTAATTGCTAGGCCATCTCTCCAGCCCACGAACTATTTTTTCCATTATTAAACTTTTTCCATAGGTCACACATCATTTCTCGATCAAATCTAGAGTCGCTTCCCCTTCCATGCTCCCCATCCCACCCAAGTCCCTACACTCCACCATAGATGTCCTGCATCTCTCTCTCGGAGGTCTCTCGGAGGTTTTTTTGGGGGGGGAGGGACCAATGGGAGAGAAGCAAAACTGTGGAACAAAATGCAGGATTGATGGTGGGTTGCCAAAGAGAACCTCCGAGCACTTCCTTAAGGAAACATGACATTTTTAAGGAAGAAAAAAAAATCCTCCAGTTCAAGGTTGATAATGTGTAATATATATATATATAGTATATAAGAATAGTATATTACATAGTATATATAATTATATGAAAAAGATTGGAGCAAGAAAACAAAAAAAAAAAAAAAAAAAAAAGGAGAAAAAAAAACAACATTTTTTAAAGAACGACACTCTTTTAAGGAAATCAACTTGCCGTCACTTGGCAGTGGATCAGCTTGCCAAATGACTCTTCAATTGGGAACCTTGTATGGTCCCATTTCCCCCAGATCTAGAGTGGTTTTCTGTCTAATTGAGTTTGCATGGTCCTTGTGCAACTTTGTCAACCTTTGGCTATAAGTCATATGATAGAAGTGTTCACCAGAAATAGACTCTGTTTCCTTATGGTCAGACTACAACCCTGCTCTATATAATCTTTCCAAACCCCAGCTTTCACAATGTTCCTAGCTCCTGGGTGGGTGAAGGTTACTAATGTGTGGTAAGCCAGGGACAATTGCCCTCACCTGCAAGTCCCTTATCACAGCCATTTCCATGATATCTATTTTTGTGTGAAAATTCAATCTTTAGCCGATTTTACTAATTCGAAGTAACTTTCAAAGAGGTACAGAGTATAAACGTTAACGTGGTTAAATTATTTAAGTGATAGTTGTGATAGAAAACATGGGTTCAATATATTACTGGTCACAGCATTCTACCATGAGCTCCAATGCTGGTGAAAACCTCTAACTCCCTGTTCAACCACACTATGCGTTATTTATTTGCTCAACAAAGTGCTGAGACGAATTCATTCATCCAGTGTTTGAATGAACCAGAGATATTTATTTGGCTCTTCTGTCTTAAACAGTGTTGAGAATTTGATATGACTGAGATTGTATTGAAATGAGTAAATAAAATGGTAAAAAGTTTACAATGAGAAATAATCAGTAATCTCATGATATTCAGTCTTGTTAATATCCTGTGAGCTCAGACATTAACATCAATAGATTTGGCTTTTTGTAACAATTTATTTTGATGTTTTTTAATGTAATTTCATCTCATTTTTTTCATTTCTTTCAGGCATATTCCCCTTCCGATCCTTCCCTCCCGCCAACATCACATCCCAATCCAAGACATGCATCTGCCAAAACTGTCCTGCATCATCTTTCTCTCAGTCCCTTTTTTTTATTATGCTTAGGGTCATAGTTATACAACTAGTGTTTGCTTTCCAGATAAACAAAAATATATAACCAAATATGTAGTTCGCTTACCGTTCATCTGGGGGATTTGGTTAGCATCCACAAATAGGCGAAACCATTCTGTTGTGGTCTCTTCTGAGACTGGTTTCACCGTCACTCAGGAATAATGGCTTCTAAGCTCCATCCATTTTTAACCTACCTGCAAAGTTCATAATGCCATCTCTTCTTTATAACACCTGAATAGTACAATCCATTGTGTAGATTGTACACAATTTTTGTCATCACTTGTAGTTGAGAGGCAATGTGGGTTAGTTCCAGCTCTCTTTGGCTATTGTGAAGAGACAGCGCATTAAACATCGATGTGCATATATTTTGCAGTAGGATGAGACCTATGGGGAGTATATACCCAGAAGTGGTAGACTGAGGTCAGGTGGTAAGCTCTTCCGGAGTCTTTAAGTGTGTCTCCAACACTGCTTTCCATAGGGTTCACGTTTACATTCCCCTAACAGGGGATGAGTGTGTTTCCCTTTCCCCACCAACCCCTCCAGCATCTGTTGTCTTGATGTTGTTTCTTGACCTTAGCTAGCCGTACTGGACTGAGATGATATCTTAGAGTGGTTGTTATTTGCATTTCCTTATTATTAATGAGGTAGGATACAACTTTTTAAAATGTTACGCAGCCATCTTTAATTCCTCACGTGAGTGAAGACTTGATCTTTGCAGCTCTTTTACTCCATCTTTTGAGTAGGTCATATCTTGCTTGCTTTGTTTTTTGAGTAGTTTATTATATTCTTGATGTTAATGCTCTGTCAGATGGTCCACTGTAAAGATTTCTTTCTCCCCACTCTGTGGGTTTCTCTTCACTTCCATTGAATTGTTTCTTTTTTTAAAATTTAATTTATTTTTTTTTTTTTTTTTTTTTTTTTTTTTTTTTTTTATTTTTTTTTTTTTTTTGCACCATGTGTGTTTGGATGTCCTGCGAAGTCCATGAAGAGGGTAGTTGTGTTGGATTCCCCTGAAACTGAGATTCTCACTTGAATTTGGAGTTTCAGACAGATATTCTCGGCCACCATGTGGGCTGGGATAAACCCGGGTCCTCTGTAAGAGCGTTCGGTGCTCTTAACTGCTAAGCTATCTCTCCGAGCCCCCATTGAAATTGTTTCTTTCACTGAACAGAAGCTTTTTAAGTTTTTTATGAGGGCCAACACTGTCAACTTTTGACCTTACTTCCTTCTGGTGCAGTGCTGTCTGGTTTTTAGAAAGTCCCCTCCTTACCTCTATTCCTACAGGTTGTTGCAACTTTTCTTTTATCACCTCAGGGTTTCAGCTTACTGATTTTTTTTTTTTTTGTCTTTTACACTGTAGTTTTTTTTGTGCAGTGTGAGAGTACATGTTTAATTTTGTTCTTCTATAGATGGGAGTATCCAATTTTGTCTAGCACCATTTGCTGAAGAAGGCTATCCTTCCCTCCCACGAGAGTTTTTTGCCTGCCCCTTATGCACAATAGAAGGGTGTCCTGAAACTGTATGAGCCTTAAATTTGGGTCTTTGAATTTTGTATCCCCTTGTAAATGGTCTATTTTTTGTTGCCAGTACGCAGGCTGCTTATACGCTATGGCCGCGTGAAAATATAGTTTAAGTCTGGTAGGGCAATCCCCCCCTGTAATTTCATTTTTCACATCCAGGGTTGCTTTGGAGTATTACAGATAAGCGTCTTTTAGTTTTTTTCAGTGATTTAGAGGATTTTTTTTTTCCAAGCTGTGAAGAAGCTCAATAGGGATTTTGAATTGGGATTGCATTTGGATCCTGTATATCAGTTTTGGTAGAATGGGCATTTTTACTATATTAATTTTCCTAGATCCTGAAAGTGAAGGTCCTCCATCTTTTGGATGTCATTTTCAATCCCTTTTTCAGGGGTTTAAAATTTTTGTTGTAGAGATCCTTTTGGTATTTTTGGTAGGTTTTGTTCCTGTTCCAGCGTATCTTTATATTATTTGAGGCTCTGGAGTGGGAATGGTCTCTTTGTATTCCTTCCTCCCTATGTTATATTTTTGGTGTAAAGAAGGCTCTGAGTTTTCTAGGTTGATTTTGTACCCTGACACTTTCACTACAACTCCTAAATCCGTTTCTAGAGAGTTTTCTGGTGGAGTTGTTTAGCAATCTGCCTGTTAGGTAAACTATCATATCATCTGCAAAAAGGGATAGCTTAACTTCTCCTTTTTCCGATTATACTCCTTTAATTCTCTTCTCTTGTCTTACTACCCTAGCAAGTGTTTTGGCACTAATGTGCCAGAGGAGTGCATGGGGCAAGCCTTGCTGGGTTTCCTGCCTTTAAGGAACATGGTTCAAATTTTTCTCCATGTATGGATGAAGTGTTGGCAGTTGGGTTTGCTATATTTGGTTTTGATCATGTTGGAAGGGTGTGTTCCTTTCAGTCCAATTCTCTCTAGGATTTTAAAATGAAGGGATGCTGGATCTTGTCACCAAAGGCCTTTCTGCATCAACTTGAGATTACTGTATGTGGTTTGTTTTCAGTCTATTTATGTGTGTTAATGCAATATTTCTTGACGTTATGTAGATGTTGAAACAATCCCTGCATCTCTGGTAATGTAATCCAACCTGGATCATGATGGAGAATCTTATGTGAATGTGGGTCCTGTATGTAGATTACATAGTTTTGTTGAGAAATTTTTGCATCTCATATTCATTAGTGAGATGGGTCGTATAACTTCTTTTTCCCTTGCATGGTTTTGGTATAGGTGAAATGGTGGCTTCATGGAGTTTGGGAGAATTCCCTCTGTTTTGTATCCTTCTAAACAGGGTTGTTGAATAAACAATTGTTGAAGAACCTCTTTAAATGTTTTATAGAATTCTCTCCGTGAAACTCTCTGGACCCAGGGTTTTTTGTTGTGTTTGGGGAGGTTTTTTAATTAACATCTTCAATTTCCGTCAAAGTATTATGAAGTCTAATTTAGAATACTGTCAATGTCTTCTTGGATAAACTTTTGTTGGTTCCAGGATTTCAGATTATTATCCATTTTCGCTAGGTTTCAAATTACTATAGTATAGATTTTGAGAAGTATGTTCCCATATGATTGTCTGGATTGTTTTTTCTTTGTCTGTTATTATGCTCCCCCTTTCATCACTAATAAATTGATTTTGGTTAACTGGGCTGGGTCTGTCTATTTTGTTTATATAAGAACCCAGCTTTTGGATTACCTTGATTTATGTATTGTTTTTCTGTGTTTCTCATTCCATTGTTTCTCTAGATTTTTGTTATTTGCCTTCCTGTCTGTTTGAGTTTGGGTTTATTTGTGTTGTTGTTTTCAAGTGTTTTGTAGCTGCAGTGTCAGGTCGTTTGATTTTTCCCTCTTCAGTTTTTTTTTTTTTTTTTTCTACCCATGTTTTTATAGAGGCTGTATTGTTGCCCTTCTCTTGCATGCCTGCACAGCTGCACCCAGTGCCATTGGGAGTCTGTGTCCAGGAGCCCAGGCTTGGGTCTTGATTAGATGGCCTGAAGCACAGGACCACGGACCTCAGCTCCAGACAAAGAACCCTCAGAAAAGGAAGGGGAAGAGTGGCGTAGATTTCCATATCCAATTTCATAAAAAAAAAATTGAAAGACCTTAAACCTAGATAAGTCAACACACCATAAACAGGAAGGAAAAAAAAGCATTGGAGGAGGCAAGCAAAACAAGCCTCAACATAGTGAAAAGACATTTGAGATTGTGCAACGTGATACAGGAAAATAATAAATAAAGTAAACCCCCATGCCTTGGGACAACGACGGCAACGGATAACATGGAAAGGTGGAGGATAATCCTGCACCAGGCTTTACCATTACCTGTAGGGTGATAGCTACAGTGGGATTCCCATGGAAAGGTGACCAAGAAACAGATCTTCAGGAGGAATGACTGCAGACGCTATGCAGTAGAAATTAAAGACAAAGAAAGAAGCCAGAGAACTAATGAGAAAGAACAAAAAACACAAAAAAGACCTAGAGGGATACGAATAACAACTTCAGAAAGAACTAAAGAACAGAATGACAAACTCCAGAAAAGAACTAGAGAGAGAAAAAAAACAAACCTCTGATAAGGAAGTAGAACACTGAAAAGGAAGCCAACCAATGAATGTAAGGAGCACCCAAGAAGAGAGGAGAAAGCTCAAAAAAAATGGAAATACTAAAGAAAACACAGATAGTGAAAAAAAAGGAAATTAGAACCACTCATCCAATCAAAGGATGAAAGGAAAGGAAAAAACTCAGAAAGTAGAATGGAGGAAGCAGAACAAAGAATATCAATCTGGAAGATAACACAGAGCACTAAAAAAGCTCAAATAAGGAATATGAAAAAATTAATAAGATACATCAAAAGTAAAACCAGGAAATATGGGACACTAATAAGAGGATCAACTACTCCGGCATCAATGAGAGAGATGAGTGAAAGGAGAAGAATCTCAAGAGAGAATAGTATGTGATCCAGATCTCACCGCAATAATAAGAGTTAAAATTTCCCCAAATAATAAATAGATCAAAACCCATACAAATAAAGAAGCAACATATGGACTCTCAAATAGGCAAGTATCAAAAAGAAAATCCATGATATCATAGTTAAAATGCGATGCCCAAAACAAAAAAAAAGACAGAAATTCTGAGGGCTATAAAAGAAAAAAAGTAATCACATACAAAGGGAAATCCATTAGAATTACAACGTGACTTCTTGGTGCAAACCATTGGAAAAGAAGTAACGTGGAAGCCAACGAATTCCCAGTGTTAAAGAACTACTATGATGCCAAACCCAGAATAATTAACTCCTTGTTCTAGCGCAAAAATGTCAATTATAGTTGGAAGAGAGAGAGAAAAAATTCTTCAAAGACATATTTTAAAAAGAGAAAAAATACATGTCTAGGAAACCGCACTCTTCATAAAAAAACTTGAAATCATCAAAGGGCAGAAGAGAGGAGCAAACAATCCATCCAAACACATAGGAAAGAAGAGAACTAATAAAAACAAATAACCATAGGAGTAGAAATCAGAGGCTAAAATTCCAACTGAAATAGGTGAAGGGATCAACCATACCACCTTTCAAATCATAACTTAAAATTTAAGGGGCTAACTCCCCAATAAAAAGGCATAGACGGAGAATGGATTAGGAAACAGAACATCTATAAGCTGCTCTACAAAAAACCATCTCCAATTCAAGGATAGGCACCAACCTTAAGGTGAAGGGATGGAAGAAAAAGAAGCAAATGGCTTTTTAAAAAAAAAAAAGAAGCAGGGGTTGGTATTTCATATATCAAACAAAAAATAGACTTCAAAGGCAAAAGAAATCAAAGAGACAAAGAGGGTTATTACAACTATCTTTATTAAAGGGAAACAGTTGAAATATCGAAGATTAATTACAACATCGTAGAATATATAATGCACCAAAGCAGTATTGCCAAACTATAAGAAAGACAATTCTCAGGATCACAGTGTGCACATAGCCCCAGCCACAACTAATTAGGAGGGGGACTTCCAATACCGTGAACTAAGTCCCTTTATAACAGAAACAGGACAAGGAAAACAGAGAGACAAGTGAAACTAAATGAACAATAAATCACAAATGGACCTCACAAACATTTATCGAATTTTACCCAAACACCAGAGAATACAACTTTCTACTCAGCACCTCATGAACATTTCCAAAATCGAGACATATACTGGGACACAGGGAAAAACTCAACAAATACAAAAAGATTTGAAATAATTTCATGCATTCGTATCAGACCACAGTGCAATAAACTCAATATCAACACCAGATAAACGCCTACATTAGCCGACTAACTGAACACATGGAGACTAAAACAAACACCATAAAAAAGAAGGGTCAAGGAAAAAAAAAAAAAGTAAAGAAAGAAATAACTCGTCCGTCGGAACTCGAATGACAGTGATTATGACAACACAGCAAAACTATGGGAACTTTAAAAGCAGTCCTAAGAGGGAAGTTTATCAGCTCTAAGGCCTAAATTAAAAAAAAACAGAAAGAGCATAGAGACAATGACTAACATCGCGCTAAATATCTTTGAAGTAGAAACAAAAGAAAAAAAAAATGCAGAACAAGAAAAAAAACAAAAAAAATAAAAAAAAATCAATAAATAAAACAAAGAAAACCCATACAAAAATCAGATGAATCCAAGTTGGTTCTGTTGAGAGAATTAAAACAAGATAATACAGAGCTCAAGTGCCCAGTTACCAAAAGAAAGAAATGAACAACTCCAAATCTAATCTGAGTTGATGAAGAGGGAAATAACCACAACAGACGTAATGAAAAAATCCAGACATAATATGGGAATATTTCAAGAAACCTATAATCTTAGCCAATTTGAAAACCCTAGAAAGAGATGGATGAAAATCTGAAACCTGGTAAACGCACAAAGCTTAACCAAAAGAAACGACAAAAAAAAAAAACTAAATAGACCAAAAACAGAAAATTTGAAAATGTAATAAAGTAGGCCCCAACCAAAAAATGCCCATAACCCCAGTTGTTCACAGCAGAATTCTATATAATATTTCAAAAAGACTTAAAACCATTACTACTCAAGTTGTTTGAAAAATAAAAAAGGAGGGACTTCTGCCAAATTCCTTCTATGGAAGCCAGCACCAGTGCATACCAAATCAAGTAAAATACAACCAAAAGAAGAACTATAGTCCCATCCTCCTAATGAACACAGATGCCTAAAAATTCTATAACCAAATACTGGCAAATCGCCATATATCAGAACCCCAGCAAGAAGATCATCCTAATGACAAAGTTGGATTCATACCAGAGAGTCAGGGGATGGTTTAACATGTGAAATTTACTAAAAGGTCTCAAGCAATACAAGACCTGAAAAGACAAAAACCATACAATCATCTCATTGTACACTGTAAAAAAGCCTTTGACAAAAATCCAGCAGTCCCTTCATGTTAAAGTCCTGGAGGAATTGGTTGGAGGGATTATGGAGGTTCTCCTCATGTAATCAAAGCCATATACAGGAAACAACCCATTCACGGCCAATTATCAGACCCAGAATACATGGAGGAAACCGAAGAAGCATCCCCTTAAACGTAGGAACTATCCGTGCAAAGCTGCCCCCTGTCACCACTCCTTTTCAATAAGTGTACACTCCAGAACGATAAAGAAAGTAAAAAAAAGAAGGAAATTAAAGGTTAGTCTAATATTGAAAAGAGGAAGTAAGCTATCCCTATTTGCTGTATTATATGAATTTTCTACCTAAGGAGTGAATAAGAACTCGTCACCAGAAAACTCCTAAAACGATTGAAATACTTCAGTGAAAGTGGCAAGGATAGCAAAAATAATTCTAGAAAAATCAGTACCGGTATCTACACCAAGAACAATGCAATTGAATAGAAGGACTACTAAAGGAGACTTCCCCACCCACAATGGCATCCAAAAACAAATTAACAATACCTAGGAAGAAACCTAAACAAAGACACAAGAGATCTNAAAAAAAAAAAAAAAAAAATAAAAAAAAAATAAAAAATAAATAAATAAAATCAACTCCAGATAGATCAATGACCTTAATGTGAAATCTGAAATTCTGTAACTATTAGAAGAAAACATAAGCATTACCTTATGAGATATAGGTGCAGAAAAGGACTAAGACTTTATTCACTTAGGAATTAAGGCCAACAATGGACAAATAAGTCCTCATTTAAATAAAAAGCTTTTGTACAGCAAAGGAAACAATGAATTAAGTGAAGAGGAAGCCCACAGAGTAGGAGAGGATCTTTTCTAGGTATACATCTGATGAGTTCATTTCCAGAGCATACAAAGAACTGAAAAAAACCAACTCTGAACTACTTTTTTAAAAAGAAGATCAACTGTGCCTCACTTGGCAGTGATCAGCTGCCAATGACTCTTCATTGGGACCTTTTGTCCATTTCCCCAGATCTAGGGTGGGTTTCTGTCTAATTGAGTTTGCATGGGTCTTGTGCATGTTGTCAACTTTGCTATAAGTTCATATGAGCAAGTTCCCAGAAACCTGAGACACTCTGTTTCCTTATGGTCATGGACTACCCCTAGCTCTAATAATCTTTCCAACCCCACTTTTTCAATGACTCCTGAGCCCTGGGTGGGTGAGGTCTAATATAATAGTCTTATCCAGGGACATGCCCTCTGCAATCCCTTATTTCACAGCCATTTCCATGATATCTATGTTTGTGTGAAAATTCAATCTTTGCGATTTTACTAATTTCTAAACTTTCAAAGGGTACAGAGTATAACATTAACTGGTTAATTAATTTAGTGATGTTGTGATAGAAAACAGGGTTTCATATATTCTGGTCAAGCATTCTACCACTGAGCTACATGCTGGTGAAACTCTAACTCACTGTTCAACACATTGGATTATTTTTGCCTCCTCACAAAGTGCCTGACTATTCATTCAATCCATGTGTGTTGAATGAACCAGGATAATTTATTTGGCTCTTCTGTCTTAAACAGTGTTGAGAATTTGATATGACTGAGATTGTATTGAAATGAGTAAATAAAATGGTAAAAAGTTTACAATGAGAAATAATCAGTATCTCATGATATTCAGTCTTGTTAATATCCTGTAGCTCAGACATTAACATCAATAGTTTGGCTTTTTAAAATTTATTTATTGATGTTTTATGTATTTCATACATCATTTTTCATTTCTGTTCAGGCATATTCCCCTATCCTTCCCCTCCCCACTCCATCCCATCCCAAATCATGCATTCTGCCATAACTGTCCTGCATCTTTCTCTCAGTCTTTTTTTATGCTTAGGTCATATTATAACAACATAGTTGCTTTCAGATAAACAAAAATATAACCATATTGTTCAGCTTACCTTTCATCTGGGGGATTTGGTGTTAGCATCCACAAATGAGGGAAACCATTCTATGTTTGTCTTTCTGAGACTGTGTCACCTCACTCAGGATAATGGCTTCAAGCTCCATCCATTTACCTGCAAAGTTCATAATGCCATCCTTCTTTACCCCTGAATAGTACTCCATTGTGTAGATGTACCACAATTTTGTCATCCACTTGTCTATTGAGAAGCATGTGGGTTAGTTCCAGCTCTTTGCTATTGTGAAGAGAACTGCATTAAACATCGATGTGCATATATCTTTGCAGTAGGATGAGTCTATGGGGTATATACCCAGAAGTGGTATGACTGGGTCAGGTGGTAAGCTCATTCCGAGTCTTTTAAGTGTTCTCCACACTGCTTTCCATAGTGGTTCAAGTTTACATTCCCGCCAACAGTGGATGAGTGTTCCCCTTTCCCCACAACCCCTCCAGCATCTGTTGTCTTGTGTTTTCTTGACCTTAGCTAGCCGTACTGGACTGAGATGATATCTGAGAGTGGTTTTAATTTGCATTTCCTTAATTATTAATGATGATGAACACTTTTTAAGATGTTTCTCAGCCATCTTTAATTCCTCACTGGTGAAGACTCTGTTTGTTCAGCTCTTTACTCCATCTTTTGAGTAGGTCATATGTCTTCTTCTTTGTTTTTTGAGTAGTTTATATATTCTTGATGTTAATGCTCTGTCAGATGTGTCACTGGTAAAGATTTCTTCCCACTCTGTGGGTTTTCTCTTCACTTCCTTGATTGTTTCTTTTTTTAAAATTTTATTTATTTCTATATGTGTATCAATGTACTTTCTGCATGCAGGTTTGTGCACCCATGTCGTGCAGTGCCGCGGAAGTCAGAAGAGTGTGTTGGATTCCCCTGAAACTGGAGTTCTCCTTGAATTGGAGTTTCAGACAGTTCTCGGCCACCATGTGGGTGCTGCGGATAGAACCCGGGTCCTCTGTAAGAGCGGTCGGCGCTCTTAACTGCTAGGCTATCTCTCCAGCCCCCCTTGATTGTTTCTTTCACTGAACAGAAGCTTTTTAGTTTTATGAGGTCCCAACTGTCAACTTTTGACCTTACTTCTCGTGCAGCTGCTGTCTGGTTTAGAAAGTCCCTTCCTACCTCTATGTCTTACAGGTTGTTGCCAACTTTTTCTTTTATCACCTTCAGGGTTTCAGGCTTCATGTTGAGACCTTTGATACACTTGGAGTTGATTTTCGTACAGCGTGAGAGGTACAGGTTTAATTTTGTTCTTCTATAGATGGTGATCCAATTTTGCTAGCACCATTTGCTGAAAATGCTATCCTTCCTCCACTGAGGATTTTTTGCCCCTTTGTCAAATATGAGGTGTCTGAAACTGTATGAGCTTAAATTTGGGTCTTTAATTTTGTTCCCTTGGTAAATGGGTCTATTTTTGTGCCAGTACCAGGCTGCGTTTATGACTATGGCCCTGTAATATAGTTTAAAGTCTGGTAGGGCAATCCCCCCTGTATTGCATTTTTCACTCAGGGTTGCTTTGGCTATTCAGCGTCTTTTGTTTTTCCATATGAATTTAACGATTTTTTTCCAAGTCTGTGAAGAAGCTCATAGGGATTTTGATTGGGATTGCATTGAATCTGTATATCAGTTTGGGTAAAATGGGCATTTTTACTATATTAATTTTCCTAATCCATGATAATGGAAGGTCCTTCCATCTTTTGATGTCATTTTCAATCTCCTTCTTCAGGGGTTTAAAATTTTTGTTGTAGAGATCTTTGGTATTTTTGGTTAGGTTTGTTCCCAGGTATCTTATTATTTTTGAGGCTATTGGAGTGGGAAGGTCTCTTTGTATTCCTTCTCCCTATGTTTATTTTTGGTGTAAAGAAAGGCTACTGATTTTTCTAGGTTGATTTTGTAGCCTGACACTTTACTAAAACTCTTAATCGTTTCTAGAAGTTTTCTGGTGGAGTTTTTAGCATCCTTTAGGTAAACTATCATATCATCTGCAAAAAGGGATAGCTTAACTTCTTCTTTTCCGATTAATACTCCTTTAATTTCCTTCTCTTGTCTTATTGCCCTAGCAAGTGTTTTGAGCACTATGTTGCAGAGGAGTGGCAATAGGGGGCAGCCTTGCTGGGTTCCTGCCTTTAAGGAAAATGGTTCCAATTTTTCTCCATGTAGGATGATGTTGGCAGTGGGTTTGCTATATATGGCTTTGATCATGTTGAGGAGTGTTCCTTTCAGTCCAATTCTCTCTAGGACTTTAAACATGAAGGGATGCTGGATCTTGTCACCAAAGGCCTTTTCTGCATCAATTGAGATGACTGTATGGGTTTTGTCTTTCAGTCTATTTATGTGTTTTATGATATTTATTGATTTATGTATGTTGAACCATCCCTGCATCTCTGGTATGAATCCAACTTGATCATGATGGACGATCTTTGTGATGTGGGTCTGTATGTGATTTACAAGTATTTTGTTGAGAATTTTTGCATCTATATTCATTAGTGAGATGGGTCTATAACTTTCTTTTTTTCCTTGCATCTGGTTTTGGTATTAGAGTGATGGTGGCTTCATAGGAGTTGGGGAGAATTCCCTCTGTTTGTATCCTTCTAAACAGTTTGAATAACAATGGTTCTAAGACCTCTTTAAATGTTTTATAGAATTCTGCCTTGAAACTCTCTGGACCAGGGTTTTTTTGTTGTTGTTGGGAGGTTTTTAATTACATCTTCAATTTCCTCTAATATTATGAGTCTATTTAAACTGTCAATCTCTTCTTGGTTAAACTTTGTTGGTTCCCAGGATTTCAGATATTGATCCATTTCTCTTAGGTTTTCAAATTTAGTGGAGTATAGATTTTTGAAATATTCCCATATGATTGTCTGGATTTTTTCTTTGTCTGTTATTATGCTCCCCCTTTCATCACTAATAATATTGATTTGGTTAACTGGGCTAGAGGTCTGTCTATTTTGCTTATTTATTAATGAACCAGCTTTTGGATTCCTTGATTTTATGTATTGTTTTCTGTGTTTCTATTTCATAGATTTCTGCTATGATTTTTGTTATTTCTTCCTGTCTGTTGAGTTTAGGGTTATTTGTTGTTGTCTTTCAAGTGTTTTTAGCTGCAGTGTCAGGTCGTTTATTTGTTCCCTTTCAGTTTTTTTTTTTAATGTGGGCACTTAGGGCTATAAATTTCCCTCTCAAGACTGCCATTAAGCCCTTGCAGCTGGCACCCAGTGCCATTGGGAGTCTGTGTCCAGGAGCCCAGGCTTGGGTCTTGATTAGATGGCCTGAAGCACAGGAGCCAGGACCTCGCTCCAGACAGAACCCTCAGAACAGGAAAGGAAGAGTGGCTTAGACTTCCAATATCCAATTTATAAAAAAAAAATTGAAAGCCTGAAACCTAGATAAGTCAACACACCATAAACAAGGAGGAAAAAAAAAGCATTGGAAGGAGGCAAGCAAAACAAGCCTTCAACATAGTGAAAAGACATTTGTGATTGGCAACTGAATACAGGCAAAATAATAAATAAAGTAAACCCCCATGCCTGGGACACGGCAACGGGATAACATGGGAAAGGTGCAGGATAACTCTGCACCAAGGTCTCCCATCCCTGTAGGGGATAGCTACATTGGGATCCCCCTGGAGGTGACCCAAGAAACAGATCTTAGAGGAATAACTGCAGACCTATGCAGAGAAATTAAACAAAGAAGAAGCCAGAGAACTAATGAGAAAGAACAAAAAACACAAAAAAGACCTAGAGGGATACAATAACAATCTTCAGAAAGTACTAAAGGAACAGAATGACAAACTCCAGAAAGAACTAGAGAGAGAAAAAAACAAACTCTGAAAGGAAGTAGAAACACTGAAAAAGGAAGCCAACCAATGAAGTAAGGAGCACCAAGAAGAGATGGAGAAGCTCAAAAAGGAAATGGAAATACTAAAGAAAACACAAGATGAAATGAAAAAGGAAATAGAACACTCATCCAATCAAGGAGAAAGGAAAGGAAAAAGCCTCAGAAGTAGAATGGAGGAAGCAGAACAAAGAATATCAGATCTGGAAGATAACACAGAGCAACTAAAAAGCTCAAATAAAGAATATGAAAAATTTAAAAATACACAAAAGTGGAACAACTAGGAAATATAGGACACTATGAAAAGATCAAACCTCCGCATCATAGGGATAGTGAAAGGAGAAGAATCTCAAAGAGAATAGTATGTGATCGATCATCAACCGCAATAATAAGAATTAAAATTTCCCCAAATAAAAGTAGTCAAACCCATACAAATAAAGAAGCAACATATGGACTCTCAAATAGGTCAAGATAGAAAAGAAAATTCCATGCCATATCATAGTTAAAATGCTAGATGCCCCAAAACAAAAAAAGGACAGAAATTCTGAGGGCTATAAAAAAAAACAATATCACATACAAAGGGAAATCCATTAGAATTAACAACGACTTCTTGGTGCAAACCATGGAAAAGAAGTAACCGTGGAGCCAACGAATTCCCAGTGTTAAAGCAACAGATGCCAAACCCAGATATAATTATACTCTTAGTCAGCGCAAAAATGTCAATTATAGTTGAAGAGAGAGAAAAAATCTTCAGAATATTTTAAAAAAGAAAAATACATGTCTGAAAACCCACTCTCATAAACAACACACTTGAATCATTCAAAGGGCAGAAAGAGAGGAGCAAACAATCCATCCAAACACATAGGAAAAAGAGAACTAATAAAAACAAATAACCATAGGGAGTAGAAATCAGAGGCTAAAATGTCCAATGGAAATAGGTGAAGGGACAACACCACCTTTCAATCATAACTTAAATTTAAGGGGCTAACTCCCCAATACAAAAGGCATAGACTGGAGAATGGATTAGGAAACAATACATCTATAGCTGCCTACAAAAAACCATCTCCAATTTCAAGGATAGGTACCAACCTTAAGGTGAAGGGATGGAAGAAATAATCCAGCAAATGGCTTAAAAAAAAAAAGAAAGCAGGGGTTGGTATATTCGACATATCAACAAAATAGACTTCAAAGCAAAAGAAGATCAAAAGAGACAACGAGGGTTATACATTCTTTATTAAAGGAAAAGTTGAATGATGAAGATCTATTACAACATCGTAGAATATATAATGCACCAAACGAGTATGAGCCAAACTTTAGAAAGACAATCTTCGGATCACAAGTGTGCAACATACGACCCCAAGCCACACTAATTAGGAGGGGCTTCCAATACCGGTGAACTAAGTCCCCTTTATAACAGACAACAGGACAAAGGAGAATACAGAGAGACAATGTGAAACTAAATGAGACAATAACCAAAGGACCTCAAACACATTTATCGAATATCGAGCACCAAACACCAGAGAATACACTTCTACTCAGCACCTCATGGAACATTTCTCCAAAATGAGACATATACTGGGACACGGGAAAAACTCAACAAATTACAAAAAGATTGAAATAAGTTTCATGCATTTCGTCAGAACCACAGTGCAATAAAACTCAATTCAACACCAGATAAACCCTACATAACCGTACAACTTGAACACAGTGGAAACTAACAACACTATTAAAATAACAAGGGTCCAAGGAAAAAAAAAAAAAAAGTAAAGAAAGAAATAACGTCGTCCGGAACTCGAATGACAGTAGATTATACAACACAGCAAAACTTATGGGAACTTAAAAGCAGTCCTAAGAGGGAAGTTTTATAGCTCTAAGGGCCTAATTAAAATAATAAACAGAAAGAGAGAAGACGAATGACCTAACATCGGCAGCAAAACTTATCTTTGAAGTAAAAAAAAGAAAAAAAAATGCCAAGACAAAGAAAAAATAAACAAAAAAAACAAGAAAAAAAAAAATCAATAAATAGAAACAAAGAAAACCTACAAAAATCAATGAATCCAAGTTTGGTTCTTTCAGAGAATAAACAAGATAATACAGAGCTCAAGGCCCATTTACCAAAAGAAAGAAAGAACAACTCCAAATCGCATAAATCGAGTGATGAAAGGTGAAATAATCACAACAGACGATGAAAAAATCCAGACAATAAATGGGAATATTCAAGAAAACCTATAACTTACCAATTTGAAAACCTAGAAAAGAATGGGATGAATATCTGAAAATCCTGTAAATCCCAAAGCTTAACCAAAAGAAATCAAGAAAAAAAAAACAAAAACCAAAATACAGGAAAATTGAAAATGTAATAAAGTAGGCCCCAACCAAAAAATGCCCAAACGCCCATGTGTGTCACAGCAGAATTCTATATAATATTTCAAAAAGACTTACAAACCTTACTACTCAAGTGTTTACAAGGATAAAAAAGAGGGAATTCTCCAAATTCCTTCTAGGAAGCCAGCACCTATGCATTCCAAATCAAGTAAAATAACAACCCAAAAGAAGAACTATAGTCCCCATCTCCTAATGAAGCACAGATGGCCTAAAAATTCTAAACCAAATACTTGCATAAATCGCCCATAACAGAACCCCAGCAAGAAGATCAATCTCAATACATAGTTTGGATTCATACCAGAGATGACAGGGATGGTTTAACATGTGAAATTATATAGGTCATCAAGCAGATACAAAGACCTGGAAAATGACAAAAACCATACAATCATCTCAAGTTGACACAGTAAAAAAGCCTTTGACAAAATCCAAGCAGTCCTTCAATGTTAAAGTCCTGGAGGAATTGGTTGGAGGGAATTGGCATGGAGTCCCTCATGTAATCAAAGCCATAGTACAGAAACAACACCACACGCCAACTATCATGAAACCCACAGCATATCATGAAGGAAACGAAGAAGCCTATCCCCTTAAAGGTAGGAACTTCGTGAAAGCTGCCCCCCTGTCACACACTGCCTTTTCATACAGTGGTACACCGCAGACGATAAAGAAAATAAAAAAAAAGAAGGAAATTAAAGCGGTTCTGAAATCTGGAAAAGAGGAATAAGCTATCCCTATTTTTGCTGTATGATAGATTTTTCTACCTAAGGATGATAAGAACTCGCACCAGAAGACGTCCTATACGATAAATACTTCAGTTAAAGTGGCAAGGATACAAAAATAAAGTCTAGAAAAATCAGTTACCTATCTTACACCAAGAACAATGCAATATGAAAGAAGGACTACTAAAGGAGACTTGTCCCCCACCCACAATAGCTCAAAAACAATTTAACAATACCTAGGAAGAAACCTAAACAAAGACACAAGAGATCTNGAGAAATGACTGAAGCATTCCCCTTCAAGGTAGGAACATGGCCACCGCTGCCCCCTGCTTAAACCCCCCTTATCAAGTATAGTGTTTTTGAACCACCCTTGCTCCGGCGATAAGGCAAGAAAAAGGAAATTAAAGGAGTTCTAATTGGAAAGAGGAAGTCAACCTATCCATTTTTGCTGATGATATGATTTTCTACCTAAGGGCTGCTAAGAACTACACCAGAAAACACCAAGAAAAAATTAAGAGCTTCAGTAAATGGCAGAAGGATACCAACAATTAAACTCTAGGAAAACATTGCTTCCTTTCACCCAAGAACAAGCACCGAAGAAGGACACTAAAGAGACTGTCAGCCCACAATTAGCCTCAAAAACAATAAAATACCTAGAAGAAACCCTTAAAAAAGACACCACGGATCTCTCAACAAAAAAATTTAAACCTCTGTAAAAGGAAATTGAGGAAAGAACATCAGGAAGATGGACAAACCTCCATGCTCATGGATTTGGGAAAATAAACCACTCTCTTGCTTCTAGTATAAAAATGTCCGTTCTACACAAACTTGTGTACAGGTTTAATGCGCTTTAGATCCCAATCAAAATCCCAAGAGCTTCTTTCATAGGCTTGGAAAAAAAATCCTCAATTTCATTTGGAAAAAAAAACAAAAGGACCCAAAATAGCCGAAGCAACCCTGAGCAAAAGAGAGCATTCACAGGGGGGGGGGATATCTATACCAGACATCACCCTATATTAAGGGCTATAGTCATAAAAACTGTTTGGTACTGGCACAAAAAACTGACCTGGTTGAAACAATAAGAAATAAAAACTGAAGATCCAAACCCTGACGCACATACAATTTCAGCCACTTGTATGTGACAAGTGGGCCAAGGAGACACAATGGAGGAAAGGGACAGGCCTCTTTCAGTAAGTGGTGTTGGCAAAAACTGGATCACCACCTGTAGAAGAATGAATAAAACCCCTACCTCTCACCCTGTACAAAAGTCATTCCAAATGGATCAAAGTTCTCATCGTGTTAAACCTAAAATTCTGGAGGTGATAGAAGAAAATTTTGTCAGCAGACTACAAGACTAGGCATAGGAAAAGTCTTCCTTAATCAGACAGCATCTGCATGGAAATAGATCAACAATTGACATGTTGGAACTCATTAAACTCAAAGCTCTGTACATCAAAAGAAACAATCAAGGACGTGAAGAGAAAACCCACAGAGTGGGAGGAAACCTTCACTGCAGACAACATCTGACAAAGCATGGCTTTCCAGGAGCTACAATATACTCAACAAACTAAAGAAGAAAGAAAACAAAAAAAAAAAAAAAAAAAAAAAAAAAAAAAAAAAAAAAAAAAAAACTTCACAGAGGAGGAATTAGAAGAGATGGCTGAGGAAACATCTTAAACAACTGTTCAACATCACTAATATTTAAGGAAAATTGCCACAATAGACCACTCTAAGATATCAGCTCACTCCGATAAGAACGACCAGGATCAAGAAAAAAATGATATCAAGTGCTGGAGAGGTTGTGTGGAATCAGGAATACTCATCCATTGCTCGGTGGGAATGTTTAACCTTGTACAGCCATTATGGATAGTAGTGTGGAGAACCCTTGCATGACTCAGAATGAGCTTGCCACGTGACCCAGTCCTACCATCCTGGATATATACCCACAAGATCATCTTTACTGCAGAAATACACACCACAGCTATATTTATTGCAGCTCTGTTCACAGTAGCAAAAAGCTGGGAACCAACCCAAATAACCCCTCAACCTGATGAGTGGTTCGAGGAAGATGTGGCTACATGTACACAATGGCGTTCTATGCCGTGGTAAAGAACACACAACCATCATGAATTTGCAGGTAAATGGATGGAGCTAGAAGATAATTTAGAAGATATTATTTACTAAGTGGACAGTAAACACAAGTTCCCAGAAAACAACAAAACAAAATTGTGTCCCTCATCTGCAGATGCTAGCACCCAATAACCCAGTTGTAAATATTTCTTGTGCGGAAGGATTGAATCTTAAAAGCATCAACAACAGAAAAGCCTGCATGAGAAAAACTGACTGAAATGGTTGAATCAGGAGGTGGGGTGGGATGGGGTGGAGCGGGACACGGGGGTCTATATTAACTTAAAGTTCTATTCTAATGACATTGAGTTCAAACACATGTATCCAATTTTGCCAGGACTCTGCCTACAGGTTACATGGTGTTTTAGGACTTAGTAAAAGCAAATATGTGTATATTAAACAACATTGGTTTAAAGGTTCTGATAAAAATGGTAATGCACCTTAGTTAATTGGAAATATAAATTGTTGTCATCCACATTTGTTTTACTTAAATTCTGTATAACAATAACTTTAGGATTGGCACATACAAATGTTCTCTATAATTTTTCTGTTGTACAGCATCATCTTGTAGCATTCTCTTTTACCTGGAGGATGGTTTAACTTAAGAAATTAAGTTTGCTTCTCAAGTTAACGACATACAGTCTCCCAAAATAGCTTGGGCGAATTAGATGATATCTGCACCTTTATTCCTGCCTATAGATACGTGTACTACAACTGCCTTTTTGAGATTCATGGGTCAAAAAACAAAAACCTAAAATAAAAAGGGGGGATACAGATATATATGAAACTTTTTTGTCAGAAACTTTCAATTCAAATCTTAAAACTATGGGAAAAGATTTGCATGTTCTCACAGTTCAAAACGTCACCAACTTAATGGCTGAGAAAGAAAAGATACAGCTTTGCATTGTGTAGGATGTATCAGGAAGTGCTGGCAGTAAGGTTGGCCTGCCTGAACACTGAAAGGAAGAAAAGCTTCAGACTGCTACAGACATCAATCCCTCTGTGGATCCTACTTGTAACAACTATTTATAATCAGTCCTAATGAAACTTACCTTCTAGGTGCCGCAAAGTTTTAATATGAGATATTTTCTTACCTCCCCTTCATAGAACAAGAAGGAATATGATGATGATGAGGTCGTTCTCTAACTGTAAATTGGAGCCAACTGTCATACAGGTAATCTGTTATAAAACCGGTAAAACTGCCTTCTTTAATTGACTAATAGACATAGGAACTGTGAAAAGGATTATTCTCTATTCAGAACCAAATATAATACTAAAGTCTCCTGAAGCTGTGCATTTAAGCAAAATATATTAATACAGGAGAGCTCTGATATCAGCAATGGATTACTCTATGAATGATCCAAGCCCCACCCCCCAAAGGTAAAGGCTTCTTGCCTGTAAACTGGGATACCTGCAAGAAGAGAGGTGATAAGGCCCTTCTGTGGAAGACCTGAAGTAAGCATGGGAAAGATGTACTGAGATTGCACTTGCAAGTGTACAGTTGGTCTCTGGAATACCAAAGAGTGTTACCAAAGGCCACTAAACCAATAAAGCAAATATAGGTCTCCTTGAGTCTAGCAAGACTCCTCCATCAGCACCAGCTACACCTCACCTGCCTGGAAATACTGTGCAGCAGTGGCAGCCATGTGTCTGTTTATCCCAAATCTAATTGGCTATTAGCTCTCTCCTTGAAGGAATAACCCATGGCTGATGCCACAAGCTTACATCCTCTAATGGTTAGGAGATGTTATAAGCCACAGTAAGACCCTGTCACATTTTACAGGATAAATGTAATTCATAGATTAACATACCATCCAAATATCTGTGTCTGTACCAAAGTAACCTACCATAACAATTAGTACTGTTTAAATACCTATATGTCTAAATGCCTGTGCTTCATTAGTAGGACTGAAAGGTTATTCCTGGACAAACTGTCAGCCCATGAAAGGAAACAACCAGAATTGACCAGAGTTCAAGACGACAGCTCCAGAGAAAGTAGAGTGTTTTGCTTTTCATCCACCTGTGCCCCTTTTCTAAGCCTAGGGAACAATCTGCGGAAGAGGGAGCATGGTAGAATGTAAGGGCTGAGATTGGGGTGAATGGTGAAACTACAGAAATATAGACTGG
Organism: Rhizomys pruinosus; assembly: GCA_009823505.1. Lineage (NCBI taxonomy): Eukaryota > Metazoa > Chordata > Mammalia > Rodentia > Spalacidae > Rhizomys > Rhizomys pruinosus. The sequence continues at coordinate 1,662,502 of VZQC01002755.1, forward strand.
ACACTTATTTGATCAACTTTATTGAACATACAAGCCCCCCAGCTGGATGGTGGGACTCTTGGGCTGTGTGGGTTTGGGCACAACTGCTTGCAAACTGGTTTTACATGAAGGATGCTTGTACTCATAAATTATTACTTATTGTTAAATAATGAAAAAAGTAAAAAAGTAATAGAAAAAAAGAAAATAACTAACAGGAAAAGGCCAAAGTTTAAACATGTTTTCTCTTCCACCAGGATGCACTCAGTGAGTAAACCCCTCCCCATGGCACCACCAAAGCTGCCACATGGCCCTGAAATATCAGTCTAAAAATCATGCTTCCTCAGTCCCTATGAATCAATAACAAAATTGGAAAACTGGAAAATTCCCCCTTTGCAGTTTTTCTTTTAACCACCTCCCCCAGCTGCAGGACCACTTCTCCCAGCCTGCTGTCAGGAGGGTGGCAGTCCAGGCTCAATCTTGAATTAAATATTCTTTGTATTTACATCAGAAAAAAAAGACTGCCTTTAAAGTATCCCACAGGTTTTGTTGTGTTGTATTGTCCTTTTCATTCAGTTCCATGAATACTTTTATTTCACTCTTTATTTCTTCCCTGACTCATTCATTGTTCAGGATTGTGTTGTTTAGTCACCATGTGTTCTTGTAGCTTGTAGGAGTTATTCTGGCATTAATATTGAGCTTTATTGCACTGTGGCCTGATTGAATGCATGGAAAAATTTCTATCCTTTTGTATTTATTGAAGTTCCTTTTGTGCCCTAGTATGTGGTCAATTTTGGAGAATGTTCCATGAGGTCCTGAGTAGAAAGTATATTCCCTGGTATTTGGGTGGAATACTCTGTAGATGTCTGTGAGGTCCATTTTGTGTATTGTATTGTTCAATTCTGATGTCTCTCTGTTTATTTTTTGTCCTGTTGATCTATCCAAGGGGGATAGTGGGGTGTTGAAGTCTCCCACTATTAGTCTGTTAGGATTGATCTGTGTCTTGAGGTCCTGCAGAGTTGTGTTTATAAAGTTAGGTGCACCAGAGATTGGTGCATAGACATTTAGGATTGTGAAGTTTTCATGGTTCATTCTTCCTTCGATTAGGATGTAATGGCCCTCTTTGACTCTTCTGATTAATTTAACTTTGAGATTTATTTTGTCTATTATTAGAATAGCCACTCCAGCTTGTTTCTTGGTACCATTTGCTTAGAATACTTTTTTCCATCCTTTCACTCTAAAGTGATGTCTGTACTTGAGGGTGAAGTGGGTTTCTTGTAGACACTATATAGAAGGGCGCACTTTCCTAATCCATTCTCCCTGTCTTTGCCTTTTGATTGGGGAGTTTAGACAATTAGTATTTAAAGTTATTATTGAGAGATGTGTGTTGCTTCTTTTTACCTTATTTTTGGTTTGCATTCTTGGTCTAGGTTTATGTTTACTCTGTTATGATTTTGTTGCTTTCTCTCTTTAATTGCTTAGGGGATAGTTGTTCTTTGGATTGCTTTGAGGATTTTCTAAAGTGTTGGTTTCTTAGATATGTATTCTTTCATCTTGCTCATGTCGTGTAAGATTCTTTTTTTTCCTTCAACTATGATTGACATTTTTGCTGGGTATAGTAGTCTGGGTTGTAATCTAAAGTAATTTAGTACAGGGAATACTTTGGTCCATATTCTTCTAGATTTCTTTTTTTTTTTTTTTTAGTTTCTTTTTTTAAATTTTTTAAAAAATTTTTA
>VZQC01002755.1:1665351-1689811 GCA_009823505.1 Rhizomys pruinosus
ACCTCATCATCATCATATTTCTCCTTGTTCTATGGGGGGAGGCAAGAAAGTCTCTCATATCAAAACCTTTGCGGCACCTAGAAGGTAAGTTTCATTAGGACTCATTATAAATAGTTGTTACAAGTAGGATCCACAGAGGGGTTCGATGTTTATAGCAATCTGAGGCTTTTCTTCCTTTCAATGTTCAGACGGGTCAACCTTTCAGTTGGCACTTTCTGGTACATCCTACTCAATGCAAAGCTGTATCTTTTCTTTCTCAGCCGTTAAGTTGGTGACATTTTGTCCTGTCAGAACCCACAAATCTTTTCCTGTAGTTTTAAGATTTGAATTGCAAGGTTTTTGACGAAAAGGTTTCATGTCTATCTGTATCACCAGATATGTATATCACATGTATTATGTATAATACAACATAAATATAGGGTGGAATCAAGGCACAGATTTCATCAAATTCACCCATGTTGTTTTGGGTGACTATATATAATTAACTTGGGAAGGAAACTTAATATTTACATTAAATCATCTTAAAGAGAATGCTACAAGGTGATACGATACAACAGAGAAATTATAGAGAACATTTGTATGTGCCAATCCCAAAGTTATTGCTCTACAGATTTTATGTAAAACAAATGTGGACAACAGCAATTTATATCTCCATTTAACTCAGATGCATTACCGTTTTTATCAGAGTCTGTAAACCAATGTTGTTTAATATACACATATTTACTTCTAGATTTCATAGTTTGTGCTAAGTCAGCTATGATTCTGATGGGTTTCCCTTTATATGTGACTTGTTCCTTTTCTTTTGTGGCTTTCAGTATTTTGTCTTTGTTTTGAGCATCTAGTTTTTTTTTTTTTTCTTTATTTATGTGTATGAATGTATTGTCTGCGTGTTGGTTTGTGCACCCGTGTCGTGCAATGCCGCGGAGGTCAGAAGAGGGCATCGAATTCCCCTGGAACTGGAGTTCTCCTGGAATTGGAGTTACAGATGGTTCTCAGCCGCCATGTGGGTGCTGGGAATCGAACCCGGGTCCTCTGCAAGAGCAGTCTGTGCTCTTAACCACTAGGCCATCTCTCCATCCCGAGCATCTAGTGTTTTAACAATTATATGGTGTGGGGAATTTCTTTTCTGGTCTTATCTGTTTCGTGTTCTATGTGCTTCTTGTATCTGAATGCGTTTATCTTTTTTCAGTTTGGGGAAATTTTCTTTTATTTTCCTGTTGAAGATCTGGTCATTAGTGTTGTCTTGGGATTCTTCTCCTTCCTCTATCCCTATGATGCGGAGGCTTGTTTTTTTTCATAGTGTCCCACATTTCTTGGTTGTTCCACTCTTGTGTTTTTTTTTAAAACTTTTCATAATCTTTACTTGAGTATTCTAGTTGGACCCTGTTATCCTCCATGTCTGATATTGTTTTTTCTGCTTCTTCCATTGTGCTTCTGAGGCTTTTTCCCATCCTTTCCTTTTGATTGTATAAATGTTCAATTTCCTTTTTCATTTCCTCTTGTGATTTCTTTAGTGTTTCCACTTCCTTCTTGATCCTGCCATTCTCATCTTGTAGGTCCTTGGTTCATTGGTCACTTTCTTTTTCCCTTTCAGCTGGGATTTTTTCAGCATTTCCACTTCCTTCTGGAGTTTGTAATTTTCTCCCTTCAGTTCTTTCCAACGTTTGTCATTTTCTCCCTCTAGGTCCTTCTTGAGTTTTTCAAGCTCTCCCCTTATTTCTTTCCAATGATTATCATTATCACCCTCTTGGTACTTCTTGAGTTTTTCATTCTCTTCCCTTAGTTCTCTAATTTGTTTGTATATGTCCACAATTGTTTTTCTAAAGTCCGTGTCTTGGTTTCCTTCCAAGGAGTTCTCGTTGTTGGGAGTCTTCTGTAAGGTTGGTAGAGTTTGGTGTGGATTTATTATGAGCTTCTCCCATGTTGGTTTTTTTTGTGTGTCTTTGGCATGTGGATTCGTTTGTTTATTTGTGTCTTTGGGTTCTGGTGCCTCAGTGTTGGCTACACCGCTAGATCCTCTGCACCACCACTTTCCTAGGCTGGTCTTTTGCAGGTTGGTGTTCTGTAGGGCGGGGCGCATGCTGGTCTTGTGCTGTGTGGAGCACATGTAGCTCCGCCCCCGTAGCATGCTGGAATGTCCCAGGCAATACCAGGCCTCTACGCGGCCCAAGGGTGCCCAAAGTCTCCAGAAAGGCAGCCCTCACCTGGTCCTTTGCAAGTTGGCATTCTGCAACACATGGGTGAAGTCTGCTAGCCCAGCGGGTCACACGCTGGTCTTGTGCTGTGTGGAGCACCTATTTTTCCTTTTAAAGCACTATAATTTTCTCTTTGCATGGAGGGAAGGTGGTGTAATAAAGAGAGGGGGTGGGAATTATTGTAGAATCAGAAATAAAGTATGTTCACCTTTGTTCATATATCAAAATTTTTATTTACTTTGGTCCAGTTCTATCAATTATCAATGGTGTCATGGACCTTTTCTTTTTTTTTTACTTAAGTCAAGATATTTTACTTGTTATTCTCTAATATCTCAATCAAGTTTAGTCACAAGTTAGGGTTTCAGGACTTTGGCAATTGTCAGGGTTAGGGTAGTCTTTGGATGAGAATGTTTTTCCTATGGAATTGGCAGCAAGAAACATCATCTAGGTGAATGGTGCAGGTAATCTCTCTGGAAAGACCTAGGAAAGAGAGCAAATGTCAGAAGGGTGAATGTTGTTACAGACAAGTCATTCAGGAGATAGTATATGAGATTTAAAATGGGATCCTCAATAAAACCTGATGCTGCATAAAGGAACTCTGAATAGCAATAATAACCAAGGGCTGAAAAACTGATAATGTATTTAGATGTGCAATTTCTTTGGGATGTTTCTACTTGATCACTGAATATCACTCTACCAATAAAGTCCTGTTTGCTTTTGAAGAAAGCTTATTTTTGTTCTGTATATACTCTCAGGGTTTAAAACAGAATAAACCTGAAGGGCATCTTGGAATAGAATTAGACTAAGATAGAGGTAGATTACCAGATTATCTGACCTTTATACACTTATGACACCCTAACCATAGTTTCCTATGAGTGTTACAAGAATGACATTTCCATACATTTTAGGAGTACTAAGAATACTAATATATTTAATCATAATGACTTAGCTTGAATATATTTTGAACTGTCTCATAGCCTGAATGATTTCAAAACAAATGTAAGTCTAAATAGCTGAAAAACAACACATTTTTATGTTTATATTATCCGAATACTGAATAATTCAGTGTTTTAGCACTGTGTAATCTAGAATCTTCCAAAGCTAGTTAGACATATGTAAAGATTCCCACCTATATGATCACAGCTTTTTATAAAATCAGTTTTTAAGATATATTTTGCCCAAATCTAATTGGCTATTGGCTCTCCCCTTGGAGAAATAACCCATGGCTGATGCCACAAGCTTACATCCTCTACAGGTTAGGAGATGTTATAAGCCACAGTAAGACCCTGTCATATTTAACAGGGGGGAAAATTGTAATTCATGGATTAACATATCCAAACATGTGTCTATGCTAAAGTAACCTACCATAACTATTAGTGCTGCTTAAATACCTATATATCTAATTGCTTGTTCTTCATTAGTAGGATCGAAAGGTTATTCCTGGACAAACTGTCAGCCCATGAAAGGAAACAGCCAGAATTGACCAGAGTCCAAGTCAACAGCTCCAGAGAGAGTGGACTGTTTTACCTCTCATCCACCTGTGCCCCTTTTCTAAGCCTAGGGAACAACCTGCGGAAGAGGGGGCGTGGTAGAATGTAAGGGCTGCGATTGGGGTGAATGGTGAAACTACAGCAATGTAGTCTGGACACTCATTTGATCAACTTGATTGAACAAACAACCTGTCACCCCCCACTGGATGGTGGGGCTGTAGGTGTTTGGGCACAACAGCCTGCAGATAGGTTTTGCATGAAGGATGCTTGTACTCATGGATTATCACTTATAGCTAAAAATGAAAAAAAAAAACTGAGAGAAAGATGCAGGACAGTTATGGCAGAATGCATGATCTGGGATGGGGTGGGGGTGGGGGGGAGGGAAAGGGAAATAAGCCTGAACTGAATTGGAAAAATGTATGAAATGCACAAAGCATCAATAAAAACTAATTAAAAAAAAAAAGAAATATTTTGAACATACTTCATAGCTTTTCTTTACACAAATTTTCCAGAGAAGGCTTTCCTGGTTACCAAACATGCATGTCTTTGTTTTGCATGAATATTCATTCAATTTTCAAAACCAAAATTAAAGAACATTTGGAATATTGTGCTTTTCCCCTGCAGTCTTCCAGAAACTTACATAAAGTCAAAACACACTTTATGTAGTGTTAGAGCTACAGACCGAAACATCTTTTATATATATGAAGCCATACAAATGGTTTTGAAGAGTGTGGAACCATGTGTTCATTCTAGATCATCTCTGATGCCTTGTATGAAACTGGTAGTTGGCTTAATGTACTTTCATATTGCTTTCCACAATTGTAAAACTGGGATAATTTTATGATACATCTCATAGTTTAGGACTATATATTTATTAGTTTCTATTATTTTTCAAAAGACTTCTACTTTCTGGTATGATGTGTATTGGGTGTATCCATGTGATCTGATGAAGGAGAAGAATCAGAATTAGAATGAATGGAGTATATCCCAAAGAGAGACAGAAAGGGTTTAAGAAATTCACAAAGTAGTGTTAAAAGAAGTGAAATGAGACTTGTGCACATTGTCACCATTGGCCTGTGTTCATATGTGTAACTGAGCAGCTTTCTGGAAAATTCTGTTTCTTTGTGGTCATCCACCAACTCTGGATACCACCCCCCCCAACTTTCTGAAAAGCTCTCCGCCACTGGGAAGCAGAAATGTGAAGGTGTCTTAATCAGGGATGAGCACTCTGGAGCCTCTTGTTCTCTGCACTTTGGCAACTTGTGGCTTTCTGTGTTAATCACTATCTGCTGTAGAATGGAAATCTCTCTGATGAAATTTGAAGATGCATTCATCTTATTTGTAGAGGATGCATTGAAAATGTGTCACTTAGGGCTGAGCATCTCATATACACTCATTCTCTGTACTTGACTAATTGTGGAAATATGTTATAGTCTTAATCTATTGTACAAAGAAGTTTCTTGTGGCAGGAGAGATGATTCTGTGGTTAAGAGCACTGTCTTCTCTTGCAGAGGACCCTTGTTCAATTACCAGCATCCACATGGCAGCTAACAACCACCTGTAACTTCTGTTCTGGGGGATTCGATGCCCTCTTCTGACCTGTGTGGGCATTGCATGACATGGGTGCACTTATATACATGCAGGCAATACATTCATACTCATAAAAATGACAAAGTATTAAAAAGAAGCTTCTTATGAAATGCACCAAAACACAATATCTTTTTTAAAAGAAGGTTCTTAGATGATTATTGAAAAGGAACACTTCTCTATAAATATGAGAATGGATATTTAGAATGTGGTAAGATTTTAAGTTGGTCTAGGAATTTGGCAAAATTAGGTTTCTCTTTAGGATCTATGACCTCTTCAGCCATGTGTATTTGGATGTGTTTACAGTACTGCTTATAAGTTCCCTTCAGCAGGATTGAAGTTCAATTAGACAATTGTTGATTACTCCAATGATAAAAGCCCCACTACTGCACCAATAGTGATACTTTGCTGGGCCAGTCATTACTGTTTATTAGGGTTTAGAACTGCGTAGGGCCATTGATTGGTTGTTCTCCCTTTGCAGCTTGCATAGTATCCTCTGATACCATGAAAGCTAGTTTTAAGGTGGGAGTTTCTAGGATATTTCCAGTTCAATTCCTTCAAGTCCCATGTCTGAAGTATGTCCTGTCTTCATCAGGAGGGTCTTACCTTCAAATTCTTGCAGGAAATCAAGGGCTTCTAGCTACACACACACACACACACACACACACACACACACACACACACACAAACACACACAGAGTATTTGTATTTTTTCCCTAGGACTTTGAACTAATTCATTTTGCTCTTATTTTTCACCCCAACTAAGCATTATTTAACTCTCTTCTTACTCTACCTGGATAGCCCTCCTTACACTCTGAGTCAAAAAATATTTCCACATTTCCCCACTGACAGCATCTATTTCCTACAACCCCCATCTCTTGAGTATCTTCTTCCCTATCTCCATGGTTCTCTTTTGTTTTCTTGACTCCTGCAGTTACATCAAGATATATACTGATACCTAAGGATTTAGAGCTATAGAATGATTTTATAACCTGCCACTTTTCTGAAAGTTTTGATAATCTCTAGAAGTTATCTGGCGGAATTTCAGGGATATCTTATGTATAAAATCATATAATCTCCAAATAGTTATAATTTGACTTCTTTTCCAATTAGTACCCTTTCAATTTCCTTCTCTTGTTTTATTGCTCTAGCAAGAGTTTCAAATACTAGATTGAAAAGGAGTGGGGATAGGGGACAGCCTTGTATAGTTCCGGATTTTAATGGGAATGCTTCCAACTTTTCTCCATTTAGAGTGATGTTGGCTGTGGATCTGTTGGACACAGCTTTAATTGTTGAGATATAGTCCTGAAGTAAAATTACTTCTATGACTTTTATCATGAATGCACGTTGAATTTTTGTCAAAAACATTTTCTGTGTCTATTGAAATAATGTGATTTTTATCCTGAAGTCCATTTCTGTGATTTATTAACTTATGTATATTAAACAACCCATGCATCTGTGAATCTCTTGACCATGGTACATGAACTTGGTGATGTGTGCTTCTATGTGATTTGTTAGTATTTTGGGGGAAGCTTGCATCTATGTTCTTTAGGATTATGGAACTATAGTTTTCTTTTTTGTTGTGTCTTTAATCTGTTTTGGTATTAAGGTAACATTGGCATCATAGGAGTTTGGCATTTACGATCATTTAAAACTTAGAATACTTTGCTCCAAACCCTCTGGCTTTTATAGTATGCATCTTAAAGTCAGATATAATTCTGTTGTTTTCCTTTATATATAGCTTCCTTTTTCTCTTGCAGCTTTCAGTACCTTCTCTTTGTTCTGTACATTGCATGTTTTTACTGTAATATGCCATGAGGAGTTTCTGTTTTGGTTGTCTATTTGATGGTTATGGCTTTCCTTTTATGGAACTTTTCTTTTATAAACATATCGAAGATCTGGTCAATGTTAATTATGTTAGATTCTTTTCTCTCCTTTTTCTTTATGATGTGTAAATTTGGTCTTTTCATAGTAGCTCACCTTTCCTACATATTCCATTCTTGTGTTTGTAATTTTTTTTTCATATTCTTTGCTTGAATAGTGCAATTCTTCAACTTTATCAGTCTTGATATTCTGTTTTCCATTTCATTCATTCTGTTGGTAAGGCTTTTTCCCTATTCTTTCAAATGGGCTTATTGAGTTTTTCAATTCCCTCTTTATTTCAGATTAAGTTTTCTTCGATATTTCCTTCAATATTTCTTTTTTTTTAATATATTTTTTGTGTATTTTTTTCTTTTTTTTTTCTAATTCAATTTTTATTGATGGTTTGTGCATTTCGCACACCACCTTCCAATTCAGATCAGGCACACTTCCCCCTCCCTTCCCCCCCACCCCCACCCCATCCCAGATCATGTACTCTGCCATAACTGTCCTGCATCTTTCAGGTTTTTTCTTTTTTTTCATTTTTTAGCTATAAGTGATAATCCATGAGTATAAGCATCCTTCGTGCAAAACCAATCTACAGACTGTTGTGCCCAAACCCCCACAGTCCCACCATTCAGTGGGGGGTGACAGGTTGCCTGTTCAATCAAGTTGATCAAATGAGTGTCCAGACTACATCGCCGCAGTTCCACCACTCACCCCAATCGCAGCCTTCACACTCCACCACGCCCCCTCTTTCGCATATTTCCTTCAATATTTCTATCTCTTTTGTGAATTCAGTTTTCAAGTCCTGAATTGTCTTTGTCATTTCCTTCATCCAAATATTTGTATTTTCTTGAGCTTCCATCATTTCATCCCTGTCCTCTTTGAGTTCTTTGTAAAATTCCTCAAATTCTTTTTTAAAATTTATTATTTTTTAAATTTTATTTATTTTTATGTGTATGAATGTACTGTCTGCATGTAGGTTTGTGCACCCCTGTCCTGCAATGCTGCGGAGGTCAGAAGAGGGTGTCAGATTTCCCCTGGAACTGGAGTTAAAGACAGTTCTTAGCCACCATGTGGGTGCTGGGGATCAAACCCGGGTCCTCTGCAAGAGCAGTCGGCATTCTTAACTGCTAGGCCATCTCTCCAGCCCCTTTACTATTTTTTATTTATTATTTTTAAAAAATTCTTTTTATCATGTTTATGATTGTTCTTTTAAATTCTATGTCCTGGGATTCCCTTAGGTAGTTCTCATTTTACAACACATTTATAGAGCTGGTAGGATTGTTGGGGAAATATATTGATTTTTCATATTATTTGTGTTTTGTCATTGTGGTCTGGCTATATGGATTTCTTCTGTTGTTTTTTTTTTTTTGTCTGATATGAAACTCAAGCCACCTTTTTTGAACTGATGTTTGATTCTGTTTATATTATTGATGTAGCTTGTTTGCTTTTTGATCAGGTATGACTAGTTAGGTGGTCTTGTGTTTCAGGTGTGGTCCTTTGGTTTTATTACTGAAGAGAACATAGGGATGCGGTTAGATTAGTCAGGAGCTCTCCAGGAGGGAGAAGACGCCTATGCCAGGCCAGATCTGGGTGATGGGGTTTACCTAGGCCAGTTCTAACTAGCTAAGCAAAGGTGGTGTGAGACCTGGAACTGAGTGACTGGGGCTGTTCCCAAAGAAGGGGAATGGTGACCAGGTGTGTAAGCCTTTGGCTAACATACCCTGCTAGTCAGGAGCTCTCTGGCAGCCTCAGCAGGAAGGAGTCAAGGCCCAAATAAGACTGATGGGAACAGGATAGGCTGGTTTTGACCTGCAAAAGGGGGAAGGAATTTAAGTACCATCAAATTGTATTGTATAATAATTGAAAAAGTCAATAAAACCAGCTGAAAAATACAGGGTGGAAGCAATTGACACCCCCACCCCCTAAAAATTAGCAAAGGTAAATACAGCACTAGCTTTGCACCTTCACAGTGGGGGAACAGGAAGCTTCAACCAAAAGAAAAGTAGGGATGGTGAAGATAAGAGGCTGTCAGTCCCACCCCCAGGACAAGCCCTCAGTGCTTGCATTCAGATTACCATTTTCTTAGTCTTAAGGACTCAGAGGGGCCCTGGGAACAAAGGGGAATTACAAATCAGGTAGCTTGAATTTAACATGCTGCAGTCCCAGGGTGAAAGATATCAGGAGGGCTAGATGCCAATAAATTGAAAAGTTCAGGTTGCAGGAGATGCCATTCAGGAAGTGAAATGAGTAATCCTACACTGGGTGCCCTAGAACATATTTCATCAACAACCGTGGAGTTTGATAGCCCCAAGATTGAGAACAGTATGTGTCTCAACCTTCTGAGCATCTATCTGCCTCACTGCTATAGAGCCTCCACACTCTGATGCTCCAGCAGTCTCCTGACACACACAGGTGTATTCCTTAGAGTAGGGTAATTAATTCTTAGGAGGGTTTGAAAGCATAATGGTTCTTAGTGTTGATTGCTTCCCTTACTCTGAATACACTTGGGAGACACTCTCAGCTACAAGATTAATCACTCTAGGAGATTTGAACAAGCTGCTCTGCCCACAGACTCCAGAGCTAAGTGTAACCATCAGAGACCTTTGGCATGCAAAGAAGGAGAGCTACTAAATTGAAGAGCATTGTGGTAGATATTGGATACCACTCCAATACCAGCTGAACACCAGTATAAAACATAGGAAGGACAAGCATCCAAAAATTCAACTGACTCCCTTCCAGTGCATATAAATGTCAGTCTCCAATTTTTGAAGACTAAGAAAGCAATTACTGTTGTTTTTCTTGCCCCGTGTGTTTCACTGTTTATACTAAATGTTTAATAATATTCTTTAGTGGGTTTAAATTTTTGCAGGTTTTTAATTCCCTTTCATACATCCATTATATTTTGGTTACACACTTTTGTTTTCACTTTTAGACAATCTCCTTTGTTCTTTTCTTTCTTTGTCTTGTGTGTTTCCCATTTTATTTTCACCTAACTTTAGTGGTCTTTTGATAGTGTCTTATTGTGTGTTTAAAGCTTTTATATTTATAATTTTATTTCCAGTCTTATGTTCATCTAATTTTATTTCTGTAGCTTTTGATTATTGGGAAGTCTGTTTTCGTTTTCAATTTTAAAGTGTTTTTTACCCCCTAATTTCTTGGTCTTTTTCCCTTTCATAACACTGCCTCCAATCTGATTCTTTTCTCCTTTCTTTTATTGAATCTTGCTTTCTTCTCTTTTCCACTTTTTCTTCATTCCTTTATCTCAGTCATTTACTATATTCCACACTCTTAAAATATTTAACTTCACAGCACAACCTATATTACTTTTGTTATTTCTTATTTTGTGGTCACTGATCATGTATTCATGTGCTTTAATAATTGTAACTGTATTATATTTCATATAGTACAATGATGTTGATTGTACACCAGTTTGTTTGCTCCTTGTATTAGTTATTAATCTCACTGATGTGACAAAGTACTGGTCAAAAACAAGGTAAGGAAGAATTTATCTTGGCTCACAGTTTGAGAGTACAGTCCATCATGACAGGGAACCCATGTGGCAGGAACTTGAGGTCACATTACATCTGCAGTAAGGAAGCAGAGAATAATTGCTGCTGGTACTCAGCTTACTTTCTCCTTTTTATTCACATTGGGACCTCAGTCCAAGGAATTATGACACTCACATTTAGGGAAGGGCTTCCATCTCAAGTAACCCAAACTAGAATCTTCTTCACAGACATGCTTATAGGTTTGACTCCTAGATAAGTTTACATTCTGTGAAGTGGACAATCAATATTAACCATCACTCAAATCTTTGAGTGAGTGTTACTGGAGACTAATCTCTCAAAATAAAGTGGCTCCTGGAGCTACAGAGATGGAGCAGTGGTTCAAAGCACTGACTGGTTTTGCAGAGGACCCTAGTTCAAATTCCAGCACTTACATGGTGGCTAACAATAGTCCCTAACTCCAATTCTAAGGGATCTGATGCCTTCTGTCCTCTCCAGGCACTGTGTGACATCGGTGCCCTTACATACATGCAAGCAATGCCCTCATACATACAAAATTAAGAAAGGAAGAAAGTGGTTCAATAATTATACCTCTAAATAAAATTGGGAGACACACCAAAACCAAAACATGTGCAACAAACAATACAAAAACATAAGAAAGTTGTAAAATAAAGACATAAGACTCCTCCAAAAGAGTATAACTCCTCAAGTGCTGAATTCAAATATACCAAAATAGGTAAAACATTAAGTGAAGATACAAAAAGTTTACTAGTAAAAAATAAAGTATCAGGGACTTTAAGGAGGATACATACCAGGGTAAGTGAATTCAAGGTTTGTAGAAGAATGTCATAAATATAGAAGGAGAAAACTCAACAAAATGATAAAACCAGCAATGTGTATGAAAAAGCAACCTAGAAGAAAAAAATATACTAACAAAATGGAGATTTCAAAAATAATCAAATAAAAATGTTGGAAATGAAAAATTAACCAAATAAAAATAATTGGGAAGCAAAATATCGGACTCAATAAATGAGAAGCTGAATACCAGGGCTGGTTGGAAAAGCCAAGAAAATGCTATATGCAAATATCAATAAAGAGAAAAAAAATAAGTATGGCCACAGTGTCCCAGAACTTTGGGAAATGATCAGTGACAAGACCTAAGAATCCATGGGACAGAAGGAACTGATATAAAAAGCACTAAACTTGTGGAATGAAAATACAGCAGAAAGTTTCTCAAATATGAAGAAAGGATTATTTTATTTATTCATTTTATTTTCTGTTTTCAAAGACTTTTATATGTGAGTACTGTGTTTCCATCAATTTATTCTCCTTCCTTTCCCCTCTCTGACTCTTCCCAGGCCCACCACCACTCTTTCTCAGTTTCTTGGCCTCTCTGCACTTTGAGCAGTTGTGGGACTTTGTAATAGTTTTCTTCTGTTGCAAAAGAAGCTTCTTAGATGAGTGGTGAGAGCTACAATTATTTGTAGATGTAAGAATGAGAATTTAGAACATACTAAAGAACATTTTGGTTTGGAAAAGTGGCAGAAGTTGATTATCTTCTAGGGTTTGTTACCTCTCCAGCTATGGGTATTTAGCTAAGTATAAAATATCAGTGATATATTCCCCCTTATTGAGCAAGTCTTAAGTCTAATTAGACAACTATTGGCTATCTTCAAGATAAAAGTGCCACTACTACACCATTGCTTATAATTTGCTGGGCCCATAATTGTTATGGTTTGTATGCTTTACAGCTAGATAGGAATATTTATGGTCATTCTCCTTTGGCAGCTTGCATAGCAGAATCTGATACTGTGAGAGCTAGTTCTCAGGAAGGGGGCTTCCAGATCAGTCCCAGTTTGATTTCTCTAAGCCCTGTGATGAAACTTTGTGCTGTCTTCACCAATACTCTTATGTTCAAGATGTAGGAGAAAAACAAGGGCTAGCACAATAACCTATATTGTTTTATGAGTTTTCTTGGCTACCCTGACCAACAACCCTTGCCTATCACTGGGATTTTTGATAAATAACCTTTCAGTTACACACATACACACACACACACACACACACACACAGTATGTATTTTAACTAAGCCTATAAAATAATACATTTATCATTTTCTCAGGCACCATTAGTATTATCACTCCTCCTTCATAGGTATAACCTCCCTCCCCTTTTCCCAAAGTTCCCCCATTTTCCCATGTCCCTGTTGACAGTGCCTGAGTCCTACTATGGTCATACCTAGACTTTCTTCTTTCTGCTTTCTCCATGGTCTCTTTATACTTTTCTGGCTTTTATTGTTACTTCAGGTTATATGCTCACATCTAAAGATTTGGAGCTAGGTAGGATCCCATAAAAAAGAGTCTGTATTACCTCACCCATTAAAATCTTTTCTCATTTACCTGCAGATTTAATGATTTCATTTGCCTTTTTTCTCCTTAGTTATTTGAAGATGTGTTTTTTTCACATTTTAAATGAATCTTTGTTTATTTCATACAAACTTTCTCAATAAATATTAATCACCACAGTCCCCTACCCCCGCTGGGATTCATACACACTGTGATTTGTGTTAAGAACTGTGAATCATTTGTGTCTTTGTGCAGGTGGGCTCCTGAAGCACAAGAACCCGGAAGTCACCCCAGACAGGTAGACTTTAGGGTAGATTGACTCCTGGGCTGCTGGAAAAGGGTCTCAACTCTAAACCCTTGTAGGGGGTGGCTGTTTGGGGGACCCGTCCTTCGCCTTTGCAGCCAGTTGACCGGTGGGTCAGGTTCAGTGCCTTTGTGTCTTTGTGAGTGCGGGCTCCTGAAGTACAGGAGCCCGGGAGTCACTCCACACAGACTAAGTCAGGCATATACACCGCCCCCCACACCCTCCTCAACCCCCTCCCCCAACTGGAATTGATGAGAGAGTATCCAAGTGAACTTTTTGGAGAACCTTCAGAACAGGAAGGGAAGAGTGACTTAGACTTCCAATATCCAATATATAAGCAAAATTGAAAGCCTGAAACCTAGACAAGCCAATAATCCACAAAGGAGGAGGAGAAAAGAAAAAAAAGCATTGGAAGGAGGCAAGCAAAACCATCCACTAACATAGTGAAAAGACATTTGTGATTTGAATCACAAAAGGGAAACCCACATGCCAGGGACAAGAAGAAGGGACAACATGGGAAAGGTGCAGGATAATCCCCCACCAGGCTCTACCAAACCTGTAGGAGTTAGCTACAGTGGGATCCCCCTGGCGGTGACCCAAGGAACAGATCTTAGAGAAATTGCAGACCCGTGCAGAGAAATTAAAGAAAATAAAGACGCATTCAGAGAACTAAAGAGAGAGAGAGAATGAAAAAGTCAAAAAGGACCTAGAGGGATACAATGACAAACTTCGGAAAGAACTAAAAGAACAGAATGACAAACTCCAGAAAAAACTAGAGGGAGAAAAAAACAAACTCCGAAAGGAAGTAGAAACACTGAAAAGGGAAGCCAACCAATGAAGTAAGGAGCACCAAGAAGAGATCGAGAAGCTCAAAAAGGAAATGGAAATACTAAAGAAATCACAGGATGAAATGAAAAAGGAAACAGAACACTCACCCAATCAAGAAGAAAGGAAAGGAAAAAGCCTCAGAAGTAGAATGGAGGAAGCAGAACAAAGAATATCAGATCTGGAAGATAACACAGAGCAACTAAAAAGCACAAATAAAGAATATAAAAAATTTAAAAATACACAAAAGTGGAACAACCAGCAAATATGGGACACTATTAAAAGATTAGACCTCTGGGCTGGAGAGATGGCCTAGCAATTAAGAGTGCCGACCGCTCTTACAGAGGACCCGGGTTCGATCCCCATCACCCACATGGCGGCTGAGAACCGTCCGAAACTCCAATTCCAGGAGAACTCCAGTTCCAGGGGAATCCGAGACCCTCTTCTGACCTTCGCGGCATTGCACGACAGGGGTGCACAAACCTGCATGCAGACAGTACATTCATACACATACAGAAATAAATAAAATTAAAAAAAAATAAAAGATTAAACCTCCGCATCATAGGAATAGAGGAAGGAGAAGAATCTCAAGAGAATAGTATTGATCAGATCTTCAACAGAATAATAGATGAAAATTTCCCCAAACTAAAAATAGACAAACCCATACAAATACAAGAAGTACATAGGACTCCAAATAGGCAAGATCAGAAAAGAAACTCTCCACACCATAGCCATATCATAGTTAAAATGCTAGACGCCTAAAACAAAGACAAAATTCTGAAGGCTACAAAGAAAAACAAGTCACATACAAAGGGAAACCCATCAGAATTACAACTGACTTCTTGGCACAAACCATAAAGCAAGAAGAACATGGAGCAAAGCATTCCCAGTGTTAAAGAACTATGGATGCCAACCCAGAATACTTTACTCAGCAAAAATATTGATTATAGTTGAAGAGAGAGAAAAATCTTCCATGACATAAACAAGATGATAGAAGTCAAGCTATCCCTTTTTGCTGATGATAAGATTGTCTACCTAAGGGATGCTAAGAACTCCACCAGAAAACTCCTAGAAATGATAAAGAGCTTCCGTAAAGTGGCAGGATACAAAATACATCTAGAAAAATCAGTAGACTTTCTTCACACCAACAACAAGCAACTTAAGAAGGAATACAAGGAGAACTTTCCTCTCACAATAGCCTCAAAAACAATAAAATACTTAGGAACAAACCTAACCAAAGACAGAAAAGATCTCTATAACAAAAATTTTGAACCCCTGAAAAAAGAAATTGAGGAAGACATCAGAAGATGGACAAACCTCCCATGCTCATGGATTGGGAAAATAAATATAGTAAAAATGTCCATTCTACCCAAACTCTTGTACAGGATTAATGCAATCCCAATCAAAAACCCCAAGACTTTCTTCACATGCTTGGGAAAAAAATCCTCAATTTCGTTTGGAAAAACAAAAGACCCCAATTAGCCAAAGCCACCCTGAGAGAAAAGAGCAATACAGGGGGGATCTCTATACCAGACATCAAACTATACTACAGGGCTATATTCATAAAAACAGCCTGGTACCGGCACAAAACAGATCAGTTAAACAATGGAACAAAACTGAAGATCCAAACCTGAGCACATACAATTTCAGCCACCTCATATTTGACAAGAGGACAAAGAAGACACAGTGGAGGAAAGACAGCATCTTCAGCAAGTGGTGTTGGCAAAACTGGATCACCACTTGTAGAAGAATGAAATTAAACCCCTACCTCTCGCCCTGTACAAAAGTCAACTTCAGATGGATCAAAGACCTCAAACGTGAAACCCAAAACTCTGGAGGTGATAGAAGAAAAAGTTGGCAGCAGATTACAAGACATAAGCATAGGAAAAGTCTTCCTAAATCAGACAGCAGCTGCACAAGAAATAAGATCGACAATTGACAAATGGGACCTCATGATACTCAAAAGCTTCTGTACATCAAAAGAAACAATCAAGGAAGTGAAGAGAAAACCGACAGAGTGGGAGGAAACCTTCACTACAGACACATCTGACAAAGCACTAATTTCCAGAATATACAAGCTACTCAAAAAACAAAGAAGAAAGAAAACAAATGAATCCCTCAAAAGATGGAGCAAAGAACTGAATAGAGACTTCACAGAGGAGGAATTAGAGATGGCTGAGAAACATCTTAAAAACTGTTCAACATCACTAATAATTAGGGAAATGCAAATTAAGACCACTCTAAGATATCATCTCACTCCGATAAGACTGGCCAGGATCAAGAAAACAAATGATATCAAGTTCTGGAGAGGTTGTGGGGAAAGAGGAACACTCATCCATTGCTGGTGGGAATGTAAACTTGTACAGCCACTATGGAAAGCAGTGTTGAGAATCCTTGGAAGACCCAAAATAAGCTTGCCATTTGACCCAGTCCTACCACTCCTGGGTATATACCCACAAGACTCATCTTACTGCAGAAATACATGCACAGCTATATTTATTGCAGCTCTGTTTCACAATAACAAAAAGCTGGAACCAACCCAAATGTCCCTCAACTGATGAGTGGATAGACAAAATGTGGTACATGTACACAATGGAGTTCTGTGCAGCAGTAAAGAAAGACAACATCATGAACTTTGCAGGGAAATGGATGGAGTTAGAAAATATTATATTAAGTGAAGTAACACAAGTCCCAGAAAAACAAACGACTAAAGGTGTCCCTCATCTGCAGATGCTAGCGCCAATAACCCAGTTGGAAATATTTCTTGTGGAGAAGGATGCATATTAAAAGAACAACAACAGAAAGACTGCATCAGATAACTGACTGAAATGGTGAATCAGGAGGGGTGGGAGGGGCAAGAGAGAGACACGGGTCTATATTCGACTAATGTATATTTAATTGATGTGAGTTCAACAAGTATCCAATTTTGCCCAGACTCTGTCTACAGGTTACATGGTGTTTTAGGTCTTAGTAAAAGTAAATATGTGTATATTAAACAACATTGGTTTAAAGGTTTTGATAAAACGTTAATGCATCTGAGTTAATTGGAAATGTAAATTGTTGTCCACATTTGTTTTACTTAAAATATGTATAACAATAACTTTGAGATTGGCACATACAAATGTTTTATATATTTTTTCTGTTGTACAGCATCATCTTGTAGCATTCTCTTTTACCTGTAGGATGATTTAACTTAAGGAATTAAGTTTGCTTCCAAATTTAATGACATACAGTTACCCAAAACAGCTTGGGTGAATTTGATGAAATCTGCGCCTTGATTCCTGCCTGTAGGTATGTGTACTACAACTGCCTTTTTGAGACTCATGGGTCAAAAAATAAAAACCTAAAATAAAAAGGGAGGGATACAGATATATATGAAAACTTTTTGTCAAAAACTTTGCATTTTAAATCTTAAAACTAACTATGGGAAAAGATATATGTGTTCCCTCAGGTCAAAATGTCACCAATTAATGGCTGAGAAAGAAAATATACAGCTTTGCATTGTGTAGGATGTACCAGGAAGTGCCAGCAAAAAGGTTGGACGGTATGAACATTGAAAGGAAGAAAAGAAAGCCTCAGACTGCTACAGGCATCAAACCCCTCTGTGGATCCTACTTGTAACAACTGTTTATAATGAGTCCTAATTAAACTTACCTTCTAGGTGCTACAAAGTTTTAATATGAGAGACTTTCTTACCTCCCCTTCATAGAACAAGGAGGAATATGAAGATGATGAGGTAGTTCTCCAACTGTAAATTGGAGCCAACTGTTATAGAGGTAATCTCTTACCAAACTGGTAAAACTGCCTTCTTTAATTGACTAATACACATAGGAACTGTGAAAAGGATTATTCTCTATTCGGAACCAAATATAATGCTAAAGTCTTAAGCTGTGCATTTAAACAAATTATATTAATACAGGAGAGCTCTGATATCAGCAATGGATTATTCTACCAAGGTACCAAGGAGATGTTGGCCAGGGGATCCAAGACCCCCCCTCCATAGGTAAAGGTTTCTTGCCTGTAAACTGGGATACCTGCAAGAAGAGAGGTGGTAAGGCCCTTCTGTGGAAGACCTGAAGTAAGCATGGGAAATATTTATTGAGACCACAGTTGCAAGTGTACTGTTGGTCTCTAGAATACCAGAGAGTGTTACCAAAGGCCACTCAACCAATAAAGCAAATATAGGTCTCCTTGAGTCAAGCAAGACTCCTCCATCAGCACCAGCTACACCTGACCTGTCTGGAAATACTGTGCAGCAGTGGCAGCCATATGTCTGTTTATCCCAAATCTAATTGGCTATTAGCTCTCTCCTTGGAGGAATAACCCACGGCTGATGCCACAAGCTTACATCCTCTGGTGGTTAGGAGATGTTATAAGCCACAATAAGACCCTGTCATATTTTACAGAAAAAACGTAATTCATGGACTAACATACCATCCAAGCATCTGTGTCTATAACAAAGTAGCCTACCATAACTATTAGTACTGTTTAAATACCTATATATCTAATTGCTTGTGCTTCATTAGTAGGATCGAAAGTTTATTCCTGGACAAACTGTCAGCCCATGAAAGGAAACTGCCAGAATTGACCAGAGTCCAAATCGACAGCTCCAGAGAAAATAGACTGTTTTGCTTCTCGTTCACCTGTGCCCCTTTTCTAAGCCTAGGGAACAATTCGCAGAAGAGGGCACATGGTAGAATGTAAGGGCTACAATTGGGGTGAATGGTGAAACTACAGCGATATAGACTGGACACTTATTTGATCAACTTGATTGTACCTACAACCCCCCCCACCTGGATGGTGGGACCCTTTGGCTGTGTGGGTTTGGGCACAACTGTTTGCAATTTGGTTTTACATGAAGGATGCTTGTACTCATAAATTATTACTTTTTGTTAAAAAATGAAAAAAAGAATAGAATAAAAAAGAACTACTGTGAAAAGTTAGGGTCCCTTGACATTCCTCAGTTCATGTTAATCCACTAAGGTCTTGTCACCCTGTCCAGGGTCCCTGGCTTTTAGAAGATCAGCTCTTCCTCATGCAACTGTGATCATCTGGCAATATTTCTTCAGTTAAGATTGGGGTCTGCTGCCCATTTCCCCAGTTCCATGCTGGTATTTTGTCTGCTTGAGTTTGCAGGATCTTATGCATGTCTTTACACTTGCTGTATGTTCATATGAGCAGAGTCCCAGGAGCTTGTACAATTCTATTTCTCTTTGGTCATTCACCTCTTTCCTGGCTCTTAAAATCTTTCCAAACTCTTCAGAAATGGTCCCTAAGCCCCAAGGTGACCGATATTTAATATAGGAGTCCTGTCCATGGACCCACACTCTATAAACTCTAATCTCCATGCTTTGGCCATTTATGACCTTTTGTGTCCTGACTCTCTGTTGCATGAGGAAACTTCATTAATGAGAGTTGAAAGATAAATTAGTGTCCTCTTTACTCCTTGTTCTGTGTTGCATCAGCCTTAGGTGTAGAGGTTTCTTGGTAGATGTGTCATTTAGGATTGGGCAATTCACAGACAATGCCTGTGTGTGACCAGTTGTGGTACTCCATATTAGCCTCTGTCTTGTGCAAAAGAAAATTTTTTGATGAGCAGTGACTGGGATACTTGACTGTAAATAATAAGGGTATATATTTTGTAATTATCAAATTAGTTATATTAGTCTAGGGAAGTGACAGCATTGGGAATTTCTCTAAGAACTATGACCTTTCCATCCATGTGTATTTGGCTGTTCACAGTACCACACATGAGTTTTCACCCATTGAGTGTGCCTTAAGTCCAATTAGTGACATGTTCATTGCTCCCAAGGTAAAAGTGTCACTACTCTGCCATTGTCATATGCTGTGCTGATCATTGATGTGGTAATTTGATCTTAAAGCTAGTGTTGGTCAATAAACTGATATTCTCCCTTAGTAACTTGCATATTACCTTCTAAAGGCATGAGAGCTAACCTTCAGGGGAAGTGGCTTCCAGGTCAGTTCCAGCTCCATTGCTCTAATTCCTGAAGTATGTCCTGTCATCAGCATTTAGGTCTTACCTTCATGTTCTGGGACGTAATCAAAGGAAGTGGCAGTAGCTTGTGTAATTCTGGGAGTCTCTTGGACAATCCTGACAGACAAATCAAAGGAAGGTTTCTCCCATTTGGGACTGTTTCTTGTTATGTAATCTTAATCCTCAGCTATACACATGGACTCATGCAGAGATGCTCTCTGTATCATTTATCATTAGTTGCTACACTATTATGATTCCCTCTTTTTTTTACACTAGCTAGGCATTATTTCTCTCTCCTCTTTTTCTCCCTCTCTAACCGTTCCTTCATGCCTTCACCATTTAAAGTGCCCCCATTGTCCCCATTTCTCCCTTGATAATACCAGTCTCCTAAGGTCCCGTTTCTCTTGAGCTCATTCTTTCCATTGTCCCCAAAATTCCTTGTATATCTCTCCCTACATCATCCCATTTAAATACCTGAATTTTATGCATTTCTCCCTTAGTAACACATGTCTCCTACTAGTCTTCTCTCTCCGTTTCCTTCTTTCCATTCACCTCCTTGGTTCCTTTCCATTTTTCTGGTTCCTGCAGCTACAATAGGATAATACTCACATATAAGGATTTGGTGCTCAGATCCACAAATGAGAGAGAATATTTATCATTGGTTTTCTGAGTCTATGTTACTTCACTAGCATTACAGTTTCTAGCTCCATGTATTTTCCTGCAAATTTCACAATGTCATCTTCCTTTATTGCAGAGTAGACATTTGTTGTGTAAATGTATAACATTTTCATTATCCACTCATCAGTTGATGGTCACTTAGGTTGCTTCCATATCTTAACTATTGTGAAAAGAGCAGCAACAAACATGGATATACAAGTATCTATGCAATAGGGTGATTCCTTTGGCTATACTCAGAGGAATGGTATAACCCAGTCAAATGGTATGCTCATTATAAGTTTTTTAAGAATTCTTCATACTTCTTTCCATAGGGGTTGCACTAGTTTGCAATCCCACCAGCAGTGCATGATGAGTGTTCTCCTTTTCCAACATCCTTTTCACAATTTGGTATCATTTGTTCTCTTGATCTTAAAGTGGTTTTAATTTGCATTCTCCTAATTTCTAATGACGTTGAACACATTTTAAGATGTTTATTAGTCATCTTTATTTCTTCTTTTGAGAACTCTCTGTTCAATTCCTGGGCCCATCTTTTAATTAGGTGACTGATTTTCTTGATAGTTTGTTCTTTGAGTTCTTTATATATTCTGTGTTGCTGGTGAAGATTTTCCCCCACTCTATGGGTTTTCTCTTTACTTTCTTTGTTGTTTCTTTTGCTATACAGTACAGAAGCTTTTTAGTTTAATGAGTTCCCACTTATTGGTTATTATTATCCTTAATTCCTGAGCAACTGATGTCTGGTTGATCCACTTGGAGTTGACTTTTGTGCAAGGTGAAAGAGAAGGGTCTAGTTTCATTGTTTTATAGATAGAGATACAATTTTCCCAGCAACTTGCTGAAGATGCTGTCTATTCTCTGTTGATGGTTCTTGGCCCTTTTGATAAATATCAGGTGGCTGAAATTTCTTGTACTCATGTTTTGGTCTTCAATTATGTTCCAGTGATCTACAGATTTATTTTTGTGCTAGAACCATGTTGTTTTTATGACTATAACTCTGTAATGTAGTTTGAAATCTGGTATAAGTATCTCCTGTGTATTGCTCTTTGTGCTCAGAGTTTCTTCGCTATCCTGTGTATTTTGTGCTTCCATGTGGATTTTAGGATTTTTTTATTCCTATGAAGAATGTCATGGGGATTTTGAGATTGCGTTCAATTTATATATTGCTTTTTCTAAGATGATCATTTTCACAGTATTAAGCCTTTTAATTTATGAGCATTGGAGGTCCTTCCATCTTCTGGTGTCTTCCACAATCTCTTTAAAATTTTTAAATTTTTATTGTAAAGATCTTTAATTTCTTTCATCAGGTTTATTCTGAGATTTTTTGAGGCTATTGTGAATGAGAGGGTTTCCATGTATTCTTTCTACAATTTCTTATAATCGATATCTAGAAAGGCTATTGATTTTTTTAGAATTTTTTTTTAACCTGACACTTCAGTGGGTGGAAGTGTTGATCATTTCTAGGAGTTTTCTGGTGGAATTTTTGGCAGCTGTTAGGTAAAACATCATCTCAGAAAATGGATCATTTGACCTCTTCTTTTCCAATTTGTACTCCTTTAATTTCCCACTTTTGTCTTTTTGCTCTAGAAAGAGTTTCAAGCACTATATTAAAAAGGAGGGGAGATAGTGTATAGCCTTGTCTGGATCCTGATTTTAAGGGGAATGCTTCCAGTTTTTCCTTCATTTAAAATGATATTGGCTGTTTCCTTTTTGTATATAGCTTTAATTATGCTGAATTATATTTTCTTCAGTCAAATCCCTTCTAGCACTTTTGACATAAATGCATGTTGAATTTTATCAAAGGCCTTTTTTGCATCTTAGAGAGATGACATGCAATTTTTGTCTTTGAGTCCCTTTATATGATTTATGACATTTATTGACTTATGTATATTGAACCATCCCTGCATCTCTAGAATAAAGCCAACTTAATCATGGTGGATGATCCCTTGGATGTGAGCCTCTGTGGAATTTGCACATATTTTTTTGAGAATTTTTGTATGCATATTCATTAAGGATATGGCTCTATAAGGTTTTTTTGGTTGTATCTTTACCTGGTCTTGGTACTAAAGTAACGTAGGCTTCATGGAAGGAATTTAGAAGTTCTCTCTCTGCTTATATATTTTTTGAACAATTAAGGTAATTTTGGTTGTAGATCTTCTTTAAATGTTTCGAATAATTCCACTCTCAATCCATCTGGGCCTGGGATTTTTAAGTTTGGCATGTTAGGTTGTATGTTATGGGTCTGTTAAAGCTGATGATCTATTCCCGATTTAGGTTCAGTGCTTCCCATGATTTTAGATATCAGATTTCTTTTAGGTTTTCAAGTTTAATAGTGTATAGGTTTTAAAAGTATTTCCTTATAATGTTCTGGATCTTACTGTTTTCTGTTGTGATTCTTCCCCTTCCATCTCTAAATTTCTGGATTTTGAGTTGTTCTTTCTTTCTTTTGCTTAATAGGCTAAAGGGTCTGTCTATCTTGCTTATCTTTACAAAGAACCAACTCTTGGATTCATTGATTTTTTTGAATTATTTTCTTTACTTCTATTTCATTAATTTCTGCTGCCATTTTTGTTATCTTTCTTCTCTGTTGGGCTTAGGTTTTATTTCTTATTGACTTTTAAGAGTCTTTAGTTGCAATGTTAAATCATTTATTTGTGCTCCTCATTTTTTAATGTAGGGACTTGAAGCTATAAACTTCCATCTTAAGATCGTTTTTAAAGTGTCCTAGACATTTTGCTGTGTTGGATTGTCTTTTTTAATTAATTTATTTAATATATATTTTGTACAAGATTATCAAATCTAGACCCGTGTCCCCCACCCTATCCCCCCACCCCACTAGAGCTCATGTATTCTGCCAAACATGCTTTTCAACTCTTTCTCAGTCTTTCTCGATATTCTGCATGTGGAAGTTGACTGTTTTGATCAGAAGTTCACTGTTTCAGTCAGTACTTTGATGCAGTCCTTTCTGTTGTTGTTGTTGTTGTTGTTGTTATTTTTATTGTTGTTTTGGTCATTGTTTCCAGTATGCATCACTCCCAACTGCTTGGACAAAAGCTCAAGTGGCCATGCACAAGAAATACTTACAACTAGGTAATTGGCACTAGCATCCACAGATGAGGGATACCATTCATCGTTTGTTTTTCTGGGACCGTGTTACTTCACTCAGCATGATGTCCTCTAGCTCCAGCCATTTTCCTGAAAAGCTCATGATGTCGTCTTTCTTTACTGCTGCATAGAACTCCATTGTGTAGATAGATGTACCATATTTTCTCTATCCACTAGTCAGTTGAGGGGCATTTGGGTTGGTTCCAGCTCCTTGCTATTGTGAAGAAAGCTGAAATAAACATGGCTGTGCATGTATCTCTGGGGTGGGGTGAGTCTTTGGGATACATGCCTAGGAGTGGTATGGCTGGTTCGGGTGGCAAGTTCATTCCAAGTCTTCCAAGGGTTCTCCACACTGCTTTCCACAGTGGCTGCATGAGTTTACATTCCCACCAGTGGTGGATGAGTGTTCCCCTTTCCCCACAACCTCTCCAGCACTTGGTATCATTTGTTTTCTTGATCCTAGCCAGTCTTATTGGAGTAAGATGATATCTTAAAGTGGCTTTGATTTGCATTTCCTAAATGATTAGTGATGTTGAACACTTCTTAAGGTGTTTCTCAGTAATCTCT
>VZQC01002755.1:1693163-1800627 GCA_009823505.1 Rhizomys pruinosus
CTTTAGCACTGGGAATGCTTTGCTCCACGTTCTTCTTGCTTTCATAGTTTGCACAGAGAAGTCAGTTGTAATTCTGATAGTTTTCCCCTTATAGGTTACTTGTTTTCCTCTTGTGGCTTTAAGGATTTTGTCTTTGTTTTGGGTGTCTAGCATTTTAACTATGATGTGGGTGTGGAGAGTTTCTTTTCTGATCTTGTCTGTTTGGAGTTCTATGTGCTTCTTGTATTTGTATTGGTTTGTCTTTTTTTAGTTTGGGGAAATTTTCATCTATTATTCTGTTGAAGATCTGATCAATACCATTCTCTTGGGATTCTTCTCCTTCCCCTATTCCTATGATGTGGAGGTTTGATCTTTTCATTGTGTCCCACAGTTCCTTGTTCCACTTTTGTGTATTTTTCATTTTTTCATAATCTTTACTCAAGGTTTTTAGTTGTTCTTTCTTATCTTCCAGGTCTGATATTCTTTGTTCTGCTTTCTCCATTCTGCTTCTAAGGCTTTTTCCATTCCTTTCCTCTTGATTGGATGAGTGTGTGATTTCCTTTTTCATTTCCTCTTCTAATTTCTTTAGTATTTCCATTTCCTTTTAGAGCTTCTCAATCTCTTTCTGTAGCTCTTTTCTTTGCTGGTTGGTTTCCTTATCTTTTTCAACATTGGATATTTTCAGTTTTTCCACTTCCTTCTTGAGTCCTTTGTTCTCTTTTCTTAATTCTTTGATTTGCTCTTTATAATCTTCCATTTCTTCAAGTATGTTCATGATTGTGTTTCTGATATCTGTGTCCTTGGCCATCCCCAGAGGAATCCCACTGTATGAATCTTCCACAGGGTTGGTAGAGCTTGGTGTGGGATTATCCAGCACCTTTCCCATATTGTCTCTTCTTTGTGTTCCTGGCATGTGGGCTTCTCCTTGCCTGTATTCCAATGTGAGTCCCAAATTCCTCTTCACCATGTTCAAGGCTTGCTTTGCTTGACTCATTCAGATGCCTTCATAATCCAAGTTGGGGGGTGGGGTGGGGTGGGGTGGGGTGGGGGGGTGGGGAGGCGGTAGCTGCTCTTCAGGAGGTCTTCGGAGATCTCTGATCTCAAGACTCACACAACCCCACCTTTTATACCAGTTGGGAGGATAACTCCGCCCCCACAGACACAAAAGCCAATTAAGTCAAAGACAACTAGATTAACTGGATTAAGTCAAACAACAATGTGCCTTGCTAAAGCACCTCCTACCTACCTACCTGTGCTTCAGGAGGTTTTGGGAGATCTCCAATTGGATTATCTTTTTCATTTAATTCCCATAATACTTTTCTTTCTTTCTTTCTTTCTTTCTTTCTTTCTTTCTTTCTTTCTTTCTTTTTCTTTCTTTCTTTTTCTCCCTTGACCCATTCACCATTCCGTACTATGTTATTTCATTTCCATTATTTCAGTTAATTACTAATGCTTCTTCTCCTGTTGGTTTTAAACATATTGCATTGTAGTCTGGTAGTATGCATGGAATTATTTCAGGTTTTTTGTATTCCATTAGGTTTGTTTTGTGCCCCAGTATGTGGTTGATTTTGAAGAAAGTTCCAAGGAGTGATGGATGGAAAGTATATTCTTTTGTGCTTGGGTGGAATATCTGGTAGACGTCTGTTAGGTCCATTTGATGTATGCTATTAATTAATTCAGATGCCTCTCTCTTTATTCTTTGTCCAGATGACTTCTGTCTAATCGAGACAGTGGAGTGTTTCAGTCCCCTACTAGTAGTGACTTGGGATTAATCTCTGTGTTAAAGTCTTGTAATATTGTATTTATGAAGTTGGCTGCAACAGAGTTTGATGCATAAATGTTCATGATTTTTATATCTTCTTGGTTAATTTTTCCTTTGATAAGAAGGAAGTGACCGTCTTTATCTCTTCTGATTAGTTTTAGTTTGGAGTCTGTTTTGTCTGATATTAGAATTGCAACATCTGCTTGGTGTCACTTTCTTGGAATATTGATATTTATCATTTCACCTTAACTTAGTGCCTGATTTTGGAGGTGAGATGGGTTTACTGTAGACAAGAAAAAGATGGATTTGGTTTCTTAATCCATTCACCTAGCATTTGTCTTTTGACTGGGGAGTTTAGCCCATTGATATTTAAAGTTATTATTAAAAGATATCTATTGGATCTGTCATTTTAAATTTTGTTTGCCTTCATTTTCTAACTGTTTTCACAGTTATACATTCATTTAGTTTCTTTCTATTTCCACTTGTGTATGGTCATTCCATTCTTCAGTCCTTTTTATTGCTTCAACTACTGTCTGCAAGGCTAGTTTTCTGAATATGAATTCTTTCAGCCTATGCATGTCATAGAAGATTTTTATTTCCCCTTCAACTATAATAGATATTTTTACTGGGTAAAATATTCTGGGTTGGAATTAATGACCATTTAGAAGTGTGACTAATCTGTTTCAGACTCTTCTTCTTTCTTTCATAGTTTACATTGAAAAGTCAGCTTTAATTTTGATAGGTTTTTCTTTATATGTGTCTTGTTTGTCTTTTGTAGCTCTTTGTATTCTCTTATTGTTCTATATGTTTATTGTTTTACTGTGATAGGGCATGTGAAGTTTCTTTTCTGGTCCTGGCTATTTGGTGTTCTATCTCCTTCTTTTACTTGTATATGTCTGTCTTTCCTTAATTTGGGATATTTTCTTCTATAGTCTTGAAGATCTGGTCAATAATATTATCCTAGACTCTTCTCCTTCTGCTATGCCTAGGATGCCTAAATTTGGTCTTTTCATGGTATCCCTTATGGTGGTTAACAACCATTTGTAACTCCTACTCCAGGGGACCTGATCCCTCTTCTCATCTCCATGGGCTTTGCAGGACATGGGTGTATCTACACACATACAGGCCAAACACTCAAACCCATAAAATAAAAAATAAATTAATTTTAAATGAAAAATCAATTCAAAATGGATATTAGACTTTAATGCAATTCCTGAACTTCTGAAACTGCTTAGACAAAGTACTCCACCATAGTGGCACTAACAAGGACTTTCTGAAAAGAAATCCAGTAACAACGATATAATCCCAGGGACTGACAAAGAAGATAATATGAACTTCAAAAGCTTCTGCATAGCTAAGAAAATATCAGCTGAATGAAAAGACAGGCTATAGAAAAAGAAAAATATAATACACACATATATAAATCTGTCACACTGAAACCTATTATTTTATATCTTAACTAAAACCACATCTGACAGAATCTATAAAGAACTCCAAAAATTAAACTTGAAAATACAAATCTCCCAATCAATAATGGGTTAATGAAATGAGCACATAGTCCCAAAATATGAAGTATAAATAGCCAATAGGTATACGCAAAAATGTTCAATACCCTTAATTAGCAGTGAACTGCAAATTAGAACTACATTAAAATTCCATCTCTCACAGCAAGAATGGCTATCTTTTAGAATCAAGCAACATACACTCTTGGATGTACATCTATCCAAAATGGTGGTTAAAATGTGGACAAAGAGGAACTCTTACACACTTATGGAAGGAGTGTGAATTTGTACATCCAATATGTAACTCAATATGCATTTCTCACAAACAACAAAAAATAGAACTATCATTTGATCCAACCTTACCACTCCTGGGTATATGCCTGTAGGATTCTTTTTAAATTTTTTTTATTAATTTTATTTATTTCTGTATGTGTATGAATGTACTGTCTGCATGCAAGTCTGTGCACCCGTGTCGTGCAACGCCGCGGAGTTCAGAAGAGGGTCTCGGATTCCCCTGGAACTGGAGTTCTCCTGGAATTGAAGCTTCAGACGGTTCTCAGCCGCTATGTGGGTGCTGGGGATCGAACCCGGGTCCTCTGTAAGAGCGGTAGGCACTCTTAACCACTAGGCCATCTCTCCAGCCCATGCCTGTAGGATTCTAAATGAACATACCACAGGAATACTTGCACAACCCTATTTATAATTGGATTATTTACAATAGTCAGAGAATACACAGAACTTTGGGGTCCATTGAGAAGTGAATGGATAAAGAAAATATGGCACATCCATACAATGGAATTGTATTCAGTTGCAAAAATTGAAATTGTGAAATTTGCAAGAAAATGGAGAAAACTAAATTCATTTTAAAGGAAGTAATATAATCTCAAGACAAAAAGTATGTATTTTCTCTCATATATGGAGTCTGGGTTGAAATTTATGTATACCTATATCCCTCTATGTGTGCAATATAAAGATTATAAGAGAATTATGAGAACTGAAGAGGAAATCTTAAGGAAGAGCAGAGTAGAGGGTAATGGACAATAAATGACATGAATGTAGGAGGAGTGTCTATTTGTTGAGGACAAGGGAGACATGATGGAGAGCAGAATTGAGGCAATTAAGAAAATGTATAAATTTATAAGGAAAATGCCATAGTAAAACTTACTATTTTTATCCTAACTAAAACTATATTAAACTGCAAAAATATCAATAAACAACACAGTCATTGTAAAATAGTACTCATGTCTAAGTGCCCACATTGGCTATGCGGTACTTCTGGAGGATGAAAATAACCATTAAGTAAGTACAGGGAATAATAAGGCATTATATTTAGATTGCAGTATTACACTTTCGAAAATTATTTGAATTTTATTTATTTCTACTAACCTGGTATGCTATTTAGTTTGCAACGAGGGCAGAAAGTCACTGTATTTATTTTCAGTTTTTTCATTGAACATTCACCTAAATAGTAAAAGCAAACAAAAACAAAAAGCCAAATAAGTAGTTAAAATCAAGTTAGCTTACTTGAATTACTTTGATATGGCTCTTTTTATAGTAAAACATAATTTGCACATTGAGCTGTTGCAATTTTTTGAAGGGAATGTGTTATAGGTATGTGCTGGGAGAGACGTGATAAGACTTACCATTATCCTCCCTCCCTCTCTCTCTTCTTCTCTCTCTCTCTTTCTCTCTCTTATTTCCCCTCCTCTTTATTCTTATTTTTGAGGCAGAATTTTCTATGTATTCCATACTACTCTTGAACCAACTGTACAGTACAGGCTAGCCTTGTACTTACCATGGTCTTCCTGCGTCTATGTCTTGAAGGCTGGGATTACAGGTGTGTGCCTTAAGGAGCATTATTTCTATCATTAAATTGGAAGCAATTTTTGCCTACTAATTCCAACACTTCATTAGTGACAATTATAATTCTTGACTAACATCATCTACTATGTTTCTTCTCTTAATTTATCAAGGAGAAGAGCAATTCCAAGGATGATTAGTCAGAATGTCCTGTTTCTTGGAAGAGCTCTAACTCTCTTGCTCAAGAAAATGAACAGGGCTGAAGGGA
This sequence comes from Rhizomys pruinosus, assembly GCA_009823505.1. NCBI lineage: Eukaryota > Metazoa > Chordata > Mammalia > Rodentia > Spalacidae > Rhizomys > Rhizomys pruinosus. The sequence continues at coordinate 1,698,475 of VZQC01002755.1, forward strand.
TCAAAATCTGTCAGGACTCTATGAAAACTTTCAGTTAGGAATTTAGGCAAATGAAGGTACATAAATGGTATTTAATACAGTGCCTTCTCGTCATCATTTCCTTGAGTTCCTCCACCAGATTTCAGCCATGTCTGACTTGAGAACTTTTTGGAAATCTCACTTTCCCTCAATGTTCCTATAGATTACTTTTGAGGTGCCATACAAACTCACTATTTCAGTATAACCATCCACTTTGTCTTTTGCTGGTCTTGTTCATTTGCTTCACCTGTGCATGCAACTAGTCACAATAGTTTTATACAATTTACTTTCTCTCCAGTTACTCTCTGAATATACGATACACGATGATTATTTTATGTGCATTCTTGTTCACAATTATTACTTAGATATTAGATTTTAGGATAAAAGATTAAGGCATCTTTACAGTCTGTCAGAATGCTACTAAAATGTCTGTAACTGAATCGAACTGAGAGTAAGCAGTAACTGCAACTTGATTTGGCATTGTCACAATATTTTTATTGTATTTTGTAAAGTGTCAATCTACAACAGCTTGGACATTTTTAATAATGTACTCTTCTCACAGATAGTCTAAGGACCATTGTTTCAGCACTCACTCTTTTAATCAGTTCCTATTACACATGCATTCTGTGCCACGTGCTACTGGGAGATAGAGAAGAAAGAAGCGAAGTTCCTATTCTCAATAAGCATATGATCTAATTGTGGATTAGCACTCTAAACAAAGCTCATTTATTTCTTTCTGAAGACCTGGGTTCCCATCAAGGTAGGCCAACTTTTACCTGACGTGGGGCAGAAGGCAAAGGGCCACTGGGTGCGGCCTCAGTATCCCTAAAGATCTGGGTTCCCCAGCAAGGTTCTTACCTGACTTGCTGCAGTAGCCAAGGGACCACTGACTGCTGCCTCAGTATTGGAATATATGTGATGTATATCTGGGCATATTTTGGTGTAATACAAATGGGAGGGAACAACAATGACAAAAGGAGTGGGTCAAAGAACTGATTGAAACAGTTAACTTCTGCCCAAACAATAAACCTCTGTAGAGAAAAATTTTAAAAAGACTGAGAGAAAGATGCAAGACATGTATGGCAGAATGCATGAAATGGGGTTGGGTGGGGGGCATGGAAAGGGCAATGTGTCTAAATTGGACTGAGAAATGATGTATGAAATACACAAAACATCAATAAAACATTTCATAAAAAAGCTCATTTAAAAATGTATGAAATATGTTGTATTAAAGAAACAAAATGGAATAACATCATCCCTGCTGGAATAGGGAGGGTGAAATTCATCCCTGTGGGACTAGGGAGGTTGAAATCCACTCTGGGGAGGATGTCACTGCAGAAATAACATTTGATTTGGTCTTTGCATGATGATTGTGAATGAGTTAGAAGTAAGAGGTGGGAAGGGCACTGTAAGCAGAAAGAATAGTACACACAGTACCACTATTGTGAAAAAGGTTAAGAGAAAGAAAGTATTAATTTCTGAGATGGAGTCAGCCATAGTTTGAAGAGGTTAGTCCATTCTCAATTCATATTGTATCTTATAGGCCATAGGGAACCACTTTCTGTTTCTAGTCTGGGAGAAAGGTTATACAGAGTGAAGAATTTTCCTTCCGAAAATTGCTCCAGAGATATTGTTTGGATAGCTAATTTAGAGAAAGATAAGACTGAGAGAAACAGGAGCCTGTAACAGTCATACTGATAATCATTGATGGACCCATGAACTAGGCACTGAGGACAGGAAAGAAGGCATAAATTTGGGAGACATTTCAGAGCAAACCTCAGTAAAATTCAGTGAGTGAATGGTTTTCAATAGTAAGTACAAAAGAGATATAAAGTCAAAAATTGAGGAAAATGATATGGGCATGTAGCTTGTGTAACAGGCTTTTAATTTTTTATATCTAATATCTATGATCTCATTTGATCTTTTAACCAGTTTGTGAAGTAGGTTAAGGAATATATTTCCACTTCTTTGACAGATGCAGTCCAGAGAGGTTAAGTGATTCACCCAAGAATTTCATAGCTCATTAACTGCAGAACCCAGACCAGACGCTTTAGCATGCGTTTTTACAACTCCATCATGATATTACACTGGAAATATGTTTAATAAGATTCAACTAGATACAGTTTTTATACACAATACTCCTGGAAAAAGAGGAGATGGTGAAGGCATCCAATGAGGTGAGCACTTTTGACTCAGTTGAAAAATTTGATAAACAATCTTAACCCTAATGAGAAAGGATAAGTGATATTTGTTGAGGATACACTCTGTTTAGTAATAAGACTTTATATGAATTAACTGATATAATCTTTTAGATATTTTTCATGTGTAATTTGTTTCAAATATATATGACTATAATTTTTGCGATTATAAGTCCTATAAATCTTAGCTTGAAATTCAGAAACTAGAGGTAAGCATGACATTGCTATTACTTAATATTTATTTTTTTTTCTGGATATTCTGTTCAACAGATTAAAATCATACAAAAGTTAGGGGCACAACACTTGTAGAAATTGCCATTATTTTCTGAAATTATTTATCTAGGAAATACCTGTAAATAAAAAAATCACCATGATATTTAAGAACACAATAAACATTCAAATCCCAACTGTTATCATACAAAAAGGATAAACTATGGTGAAGCTAGTTTTCATGAGGAATAGTACTACTATACCTAGGAATATTCACGAAAATTTATAAGGTTTTATTGATAAATATATTTTTGCCTTTTTTTTGAGACAGGGTCTCCCTATAGTCCCAGCTGTCCTGGCACTCACTCTGTAAACTAGGCTGGCCTTGAACTCACAGAGGTCCGCCTGCCTCTGCCTCTACCTCCAGAGTGCTAGGATTAAAGGCATGGGCTACCACACTCAGCTTAAAGATGGTTCTTTTTTTATTTTTTTTATTTTTTAATTAATTAATTTATTTTTTAAGGGATTCTACAATACAATGACACAGTTGTTTGCAGATAGCATTGACGTCACTCATTATGTCATACAATCAGGTAATTGGTGCATTTTGCAAGTATCTATGTCCAAATTTTGAACAACCCAAGGTTCCCATAGACCAGTTGGAGAAGCTTGTATGCACAGACATGTTGATCAATCAGGAGTCCAGACTATATTCCTGTAGTTTCATGATTCACCCCTATCTCTCCACAGCCCTTACAATCTACCAAGCCTCCTCTTCCACAGTCTTAGCTGCTATGTGGGTGCTGGGAATCTAACCTGGGTCCTCTGCAAGAGCAGTCGGCACTTTTAACCTCTCCAGGCCAGCTCCAGGCCAGCTGGGACTAAAGGAAGACCCTGTCTCAAAAATAAAAAAAAGAGTTAACCATGGCTATAGAAGTATTTGCTACCTATATGACAATTTCTCTCATATTTTAGAATAATCATCTCCTTACTTCAGAGAGGTAGGAATCTGAAATACTATGCCAACAACACCCCCCTTTCATTAAGTACTCTTCAGACTGGATTCAGTGTGATTGTTCTGATGCAATGGTTCCAAAAAGGAGGTTGTGAGGTCACAGTCTCTAAGGTGTACAGCCTACCATCAGGCAGAAAATGAAAATTAAATTCTAACAGTAGGAATACTCCATCTACTAATCCACTGACTTTTCATAACCCACTCATTTCATTATTAATTCTTAGAGTTTTACATGCTTGGTGTTCCCACAGGGAAAGAATGAGGGACAGTCAATACTTGGTAATACATTATCCAGGCAGGATCTCTTTTTCCTAGTTTATGGACAAGATATAGTAAGTACTAGTGCCAATTCTGTTCTGCCAGACCATTTTCCTTTCTAGTCAGGAGAAAGCCAGAAATAAGGAATGAAAAACACAAAGGAAGCTTCCACAAATGACAAAGAGTGATTGTTTGTTGCTTTTGGCATGGGTACTCTAGACTTTAACTGGGAAATCCCTTTAGTGTGTGAACAACCCATATTCTGATATGAATAACAGAAGTCTACAAAGGATGAAGAGAGTCTGTGCCCTCAAACCAATGGTCTTTGAATTCATCTGACTTGCTGGAATTAGAGGAGTTTCTGCCTTTGTCTTCCTCCTCATCTTACTTGTTACTCCCTCTGGTCCCTGCAAAAGATGAAACTTGACCTGAATTGTATGACAATTAAACACTCATTTTTTCCCCATTTTATGATAAGGTCTTGCTATAGGGACTGGACTGGCCTCAAACTCACCATCTTCTTTGTGTCAGACTACTAATTGCTGAAATTATAAATATACCAGGGGGCTGGAGATATGGCTCAGTTGTCAAGAGCACTGGTTGCTCTTGCAGAGGACCCAGATTAAATTCCCAGTATCCACATGGAGGTTAACAACTGTCCATAAATCCAGTTCCAGAGGTTCTGACACCTTTCTCTAACCTCCGTGGACATTGTGGGACACTGGCTTACTTACATACATGCAGACAATACACTCACTCATACACATAAAATAAAAAAAATAATAATAAATAAAATATATTTTACAAACGTACATCCATTTCTCCTAAACCCTTCCTGTATGTTCTTTGCTGATAAGACTGCCAATTCATTCATTTTAGCATAGTTTCAGGCTTACCTCGCCTAGTATTGTTCTTAGCCTAGGTGGCCTCTGCCTTTGTGTGTATAGCGTATTCCTTAGGAAAGAAACCCTTGAAGGACAGATCTAGGTCTGTCTGTATTGTTTCTGCAGCCCCTCAGTTTGGCTCTTGTAATGTTCCTTCAAGCTCTATGCTGTGGTCAGTGTCTGCCAATCTCTTCCATTTTCTCACTTAGGTACTTATAGTTTCTATTTCGAATCCTAATGGAACATGTGGCTTCTACATATGGTGGCCACTTGGTCTCTCCCTGGAATATCATTTTCCTGAAAAAGTCATAGCTTTCTAGAAAAGACCTCTCTTTTCTTCTTAATAGTCACATGATCTTCCATTTTTTTGGTCTTTTCTGAATTTTTGTGTCTCTCATTCATAACATCTTAATCATCTTTATGGCACCCTACCATAGGGCTCTGACTGGATTTCATGCATTCTGTCATTTAAGCTGAAGTTTATCAAGTCAAGTTAGTATCCCCTGATGTCCTTCAGTGAACATTTCTCCACTGGGGTCTAGTCATACTATCTATTGTCTCTCCCTTAAAGAAGATCCACTCTTCCTCACCCAGCCATAATCAGCTGCCACCTATTTCCACCATTCTATGCTGGATTTTGTCTTCTTGTGTTTGCATGGATCTTGTGCATTCTGTGACCCATTACTGTAAGTTCATACGTGCAAGGTCCCAGGAGCCTGTAAGATTCTGCACCCATGTGGCTATCTACCTCTTCCAGTGGCTCTTACAATCTTTCCATCCCCTCTTCAGAGACAATGGCCCTGGATGGGTGACATTTAATATGGGAGTCCTGTACAATGACCCACAATCTGCATACTATCATTTTCTACATTTTGGCCATTTGTAGCGCCTTATGTTCAATCCCTTTTGTTGTACAAGGGAGCATCCTTGATGAGAGTTGAAAGATGCATTAGTATTTTCTCTACCCCTTGTTCCACTAGGTTTTGTAGGCACTAGGTGTAGAGGTTCCATCTTTGATTTGGCAGTTAGGGTTGGGAATTTCACAGACACTTAATCTCTGTGTGTGACCAGTTGTGGTACTTTGTAAAGGTCTCTGTCTGTTGCAAAAGAAGCTTCTTTGATACATGGTGACTGGCATAATTGTCTTTAAGCTCTTGTAGGCAGTCAAGGGCTGTGGCAATAGCCTGTGCAATTTTGGAAGTCTCTTGAAATACCCTGGCCAAAAACTTGAATGGAGGTATCTTCTGTCATGTTTTGTTGAAAAGACCTTTCTTACTTCATTTATGAAACATCTACATATTTTGAGTTTCAGTTCGTTGCCTCTTGGAGACAGCACCTTTCTTGGAATTTTGAACCAGATTAGAGTATTTTGATATTTTTCCATACTACAGATTATCTGGGAAATTTGGAACACATTACTTTTTATACTCACAGATTATCACCTACTGTTAAAAAAAATGAAAACAAACAAACAAAAAAAAAGATGCAGGGATGGTTCAACATATGAAAATCAATAAATATCATCAAGCATAAAAAAGGACTGAAAGACAAAAACCACACCATCATCTCAATTGACAGGGAAAAAGCCTTTGACAAAATCCAGCATCCCTTCATGCTTAAAGTCCTAGAGGGAACTGGATTGGAGGGATCATTCCTCAATGTAATCAAAGCCATATACAGGAATCCCACAGCCAATATTATCCTAAATGGGGAAATGACAGAAGCATTCCCTTTAAAGGTAGGAACTCGGAAATGCCCCCTGTCACCACTCCTTTTCAATATAGTGCTTGAAACACTTGCTAGGGCAATAAAGCAAGAAAAGGAAATTAAAGGAATTCTAATTGGAAAAGAGGAAGTCAAGGTATCTTTTTTGCTGCAGATATGATTGTTTACTCCACCAAAAAAAATCCTAGAAATGATTAAGTGCTTCAGTAAAGTGGCAGGATACAAAATTAACCTAAAAAAATCAGTAGCCTTTCTTTACACCAACAATAAGCAACTGAAGAAGGATTTCAAGGAGACCTTCCCACTCACAATAGCCTCAAAAACAATAAAATATCTAGGAACAAACCTAACCCAAGACACCAAAGACCTCTATAACAAAAATTTTAAACCCTTGAAGAAGGAAATTGAAGAAGACATCAGAAGATGGAAAAACCTCCCGTGCTCATGGATTGGGAAAATTAATATAGTAAAAATGCCCATTCTCCCCAAACTCTTGTATAAATTTAATGCAATCTCAATTAAAATCCCCAAGAGTTTCTTCACAGGCTTGGGAAAAAAGTCCTTACTTTCATTTGGAAAAACAAATGACCCTGAATAGCCAAAACCACCCTGAGTGAAAAGAGCAATATAGGTGGAATCTCTATACCAGACTAAAAACTATACTACAGGGTTATAGTCATAAAAACAACTTGGTACAGGCACAAAAACAGACCTGTTGACCAGTGGAACAAAACTGAAGATCCAAACTTGAGCACATACAATTTCAGCCATCTCATATTTGACAAAGGGGCCAAGAGGTCACAATGGAGGAAAGACAGCATCTTCAGCAAGTGGTGTTGGCAAAACTGGATCACCACTTTTAGAAGAATGAAATTAAACCTCTACCTCTCGCCCTGTACAAAAGTCATCTCCAGATGGATTAAAGACCTCAACGTGAAACCCCAAACTCTCATCTTACCGCAGAGACACATGCACAGCCATGTTTATTGCAGCTCTCTAGCAAGGAGCTGGAACCAACCCAAGTGCCCCTCAACTGATGAGTGGAAAGAGAAAATGTGATACATCTACACAATGGAGTTCTATGCAGCGGTAAAGAAAGATGACATCATGAGCTTTGCAGATAAATGGCTGGAGCTAGAAGATATCATGCTGAGTGAAATAACACAGTCCCAGAAAAACTATTGACCAATGGTATCCCTCATCTGTGGATGCCTAGCACCAATTACCTAATTTTATGGCAAACTGAGCAATGTCAATGTGATCTAAAAACACCTGTGCTTTTATGTTGTGATTCCGTTAAAAAATAATAAAAAAGAAATATTTTAATTATTATTTTTATTTTATGCATATGGGTGTGTTGCCTGCATGTATGTAAGTGCACCCATGTCATGTGATGTCTGTGGAAGTGTGAAGAAGGTGTCGGATCCTCTGGAACTGGAGTTATGGATGGTTGTTAGCCACCATATGGGTGGTGAGAATTGAACCCTGGTTTTCTGCAAGACCAGCCTGTGCTCTTTACCACTGATCCATCTCTGCAGCCTATAATTTCACTTTCCTTTTTTTTTTTTAGCTCCATTTTTATTTTTTTAATTTATTTTTATTTTGTTAACAAATCTAGACCCGTGTTCCCACCCATTTCCCCACCCTGCCAGAGCTCATGCATTCTGCCAAACATGCTTTTCATCTCTTTCTCAGTCTTCTCAATATTCTCCATGAGGAAGTTGACTGATTTGATGAGAAGTTCACTGTTTCAGTCAGTTCTTTGATGCAGTCCTCTCTGTTGTTGTTGTTGTTGTTGTTGTTGTTGTTGTTGTTGTTTCCAATATGCATTACACCCAACTGCTTTGGACAAAAGCTCAGGGGGCCCTACACAAGAAATACAACTAGGTAATTGGCACTAGCATTCACAGATGAGGGATACCATTCGTCGTTTGTTTTTCTGGGACTGTGTTACTTCGTGATGTTGTCTTTCTTTACTGCTGCATAGAACTCCATTGTGTAGATGTACCACATTTTCTCTATCCATGCGTCAGTTGAGGGGCACTTAGGTTGGCTCCAGCTCCTTGCTATTGTGAAGAGAGCTGCAATAAACATGGCCGTGCATGTATCTCTGTGGTGGGGTGAGTCTTGAGGGTACATGACCAGGAGTGGTATGGCTGGGTCGGGTGGCAAGTTCATTCCAAATCTTCCAAGGGTTCTCCACACTGCTTTCCATAGTGGCTGCACGAGTTTACAATGCCACCAGAAGTGGATTAGTGTTTCCCTTTCCCCACAACCTCTCCAGCACTTGGTATCATTTGTTTTCTTGATCCTAGCCAGTCTTATTGGAGTAAGATGATATTTTAAAGTGGTTTTGATTTGCATTTCCTTAATGATTAGTGATGTTGAACACTTCTTAAGGTGTTTTTCAGATATCTCTAATTCCTCAGTTGTGAAGTCTCTGTTCAGTTCTTTGCTCCATCTATTGAGTGGGTCATTTGTTTTCTTTTTTCTTTGTTTTTTGAGTAGTTTATATATTCTGGAAATCAATGCTTTGTCAGATGTATCTACAGTGAAGGTTTCCTCCCACTCTGTGGGATTTCTCTTCACTTCCTTGATTGTTTCTTTTGATGTACAGAAGCTTTTGAGTTTGATGAGGTCCCATTTGTCAATTGTCGACCTTAATTCTTGCACAGGTGCTGTCTGATTAAGGAAGTCTTTTCCTACATCCATGTCTTGTAGTCTGCTGCCAACTTTTTCTTCTATCACCTTCAGAGTTTGGGGTTTCACGTTGAGGTCTTTGATCCATCTGGAGTTCACTTTTGTACAGGACGAGAGGTAGGGGTTTAATTTCATTCTTCTACAAGTGGTGATCCCGTTTTGCCAACACCACTTGCTGAAGATGAGACTACATGAATATAGTCTGGACTCCTAACTGATCAACATGCCTATGCATACAAGCTTCTCCAACTGGACTATGGGAACCTTGGGTTGTTCAAAATTTGCACATAGATAGTTGCAAAATGCACCAATTACCTAATTGTATGACATACTGAGTAACATCAATGTTATCTGCAAACAACTGTGTCATTTTATTGTAGAATCCCTCAAAAATAAAATAAAATAAAATAAAATAAAATAAAATAAAATTTAAAAAAGGAAGATAGAGTCCTTTGGGCATATGCCCAAGCATAGTATGGCTGGACCATATGGTAGAACTAGTTATAACTTTCTGAGGAATATCTACCATTATTTCTACCAGCATGGAATAAAAACAACAAAAAGATGAGATAAATGAAGCTTAGGCGGTCTGAAAAACCACAGAGAAATGTTTTATTTAAAAAGCCTACTAAAATATACATACAATATCTGAAAATGAGTGCATGTGTATACTTGAAAGCTGTATAACAAGAAACATACTGCCAGACAGGAGAAACCTCCCTTCGAGTTGTTGGTCAGGATAGTCCAAGAGACTTCCAAAATTACACATGTTATTGCCCATAGCCCTTGATTGCCTCCCAGAACTTGAAGGTAAGACCCCATTACTGAAGATAGTTCATACTTTGGATACAGGACTTGGAGCAATATATCTGGAACTGCCCTAGAAACATCCTCCCTGAAGACTAGCTCTCACAGGTCTAGAGGATGCTATGCAATCTACTAAGGGAGAAAATCAATTGACAATCTAACCACAGCTTTGAAACCACTAAAATGATTGGCACAATAATCCGTAATGGTATAACAGTGGCACTTTTATAATGGGTATAAACAACAGCTCTCTAATTGGACTTAAAACCCTCTCAATGGGAGGGAATTCAGGGGTGGTTCTGTAAACATAGTCAAATACACATGACTGGAGAGGTCAGAGATCCTAGAGAAATCCTTATCTCTGTCATACCTTCAAGCAAATGAATTCTGTTTCTGTATGGATCCTTGTATTGACAGAAAGTGTATCATTCACCACTCATCACAGAGGTGTTTCTGAAACAGATGGAGGCTATTAGAATGTTGTACAACTGGTCTCACATAGAGACCTTATCTGAGAGATCCCCAGCAGTAAGTGACACATGTACAATGGAATATCTACACCTAAGGCTCATGGAACATAGCAGAACAGGAGGTAGAGAGAATACTAATGCATACCTCAACTCTCATCAGCAAAGCTTCCTTATGCAGCAGAGTATCATGCACTCAGAAGGCCAACACTAGCTAAAATGTAGAGAATAAGGGCTTGCAGCTTACATGACCATCCAAAGGATTCCTATATCAAGCATTCCACCCATGGCTCAGGAACCATTGCAGAAGAGGGGGGCGGAAAGATTTTTAAGAGCCAAGGTTGGGTGAGTGAACATAAGGAAACAGAATCTTCCAGACCTCTGGGAACTTGCTCATATGAACTTGCAGCAATGGTGACAATATATACAAAATCCATGCTGACTCAATTAGATAAAAATCCCAGCATAGAACTGGGGAAATGGGGAGAAGGCCTCAACCTTACCTGAGACACAATTGGCAACTGATTACTGCTTTGTGAGGGAAAGTTGGTATTCTTTAAGTTGGTGACTCTAGATAGGCTGACTAGACTCCCGAGAGTGAACTTGTACTGAAGTACATTGGGGTACAAAAGCTTGACTTGATTGGCCTTAACACATATGACAGAATTCATGAAATTTGGTGGAAGGGGGCTATGGAGCACGATGATGGAAGGGAGCCTAAATATTATCAATTTTAAAAACTGCACCGAAATTCAATAAAAAAATAAACATAAGTTGGCTGGAGAGTTAGTTCAGTGTTTAAGAGTATTGGTTGCTCTTGCAGAGGACCCAGTTTCAAATCCCAGAACCCATATGGCAACTAATAACTATCACTATTAGTTCCAGGGGATCCAATGCTTTCTTTTGACATCTGTTGGCATTACATCACATGGGTGCACTTACACATATGCAGACAATATATTCAGATACTTAAAATAAAACCAATAAATAAAAATATTTTAAGATAGAAAATATACAGAAGGAAGGAAGAAATAAATAAATAAATAAATAAAGTTTCCCTTTCCCCACATCATAGCCATCATTTGTTGTTTCTTTTTGAATCTTAGTCTTTTTGTCCAAGGTAATATGAAATCTCAAATATTTTAAATTGGTATTTCCATGGTGGTTAAATATTGTCAACATTAGGGGCTGGAGAAATGACTAAGTGGTTAAAAGCACTGGCTACTCTTGTAAAAGATCTGTGTTCAATTCCCAGCACCCACATGGCAGCTCACTATCTTCCATAACTCCAGTTCCAGGGGATCTTATGCTCTCTTCTGACCTCTGTGGGCACTGCGTTACAGGGGAGCATTTGCATTCACGCTGGTAATATACACAAAATGATAAATAAAATATTTTAAAGATTTTCAACATTCTTAAAAAATATTTCTCTTCAAAAAATATTTCCCTGAGAGCCGGGAGGGGTGGCGCATGCCTTTAATCCTAGCACTTGGGAGGCAGAAGCAGGTGGATCTCTGGGAGTTCAAAGCCAGCCTGGTCTACATAGTGAGCTCCAGGCCAGCTGGGACTAAAGGGAGACCCTGTCTCAAATAAAAAAAATTCTCTGACATTTACATTTCATGTTTTAAGAACATTGCTTAGTTCCTTGTCCCAAATTTTCCCTTTATAATTGTTTTTTTTTCAGAATTTCATACAATATGTTTTGATCATATTTAGATCCTCTCCTACCTGCACCCAACTTATAAACCTCCACCAAATTTCCTGTATTCTACCAAGTGTTTGTGTGTGTGTGTGTGTGTGTGTGTGTGTGTTTATTAAGGGTTATAGAGTAGAGTCAGGTTGTGTCTGCTAATATCCTTAAATGTAGGTTCATTCACTGGGGCCTGGCTAACCTCTCAGCAGTCTCAAATTTAAAGAGACTGAATATCTCCTTCCCTTGGGGGACTCTCCACCCACCTCCAGAAGTCCTAGTTCGGATTCCACACAGCCACCTAGAGTCAGTGAGGTGCAGGTGAGGCAAGGTGGACCTGTCTTGACCCTTGGGGGCCTACTGGCACTCATGCCAAAGTAGCAACCCAACCCAGCCCCTCATCCTGGTGGAGCTCTGGTGCAGAGGACCTAACAGGTGGATCATTGGTGATCATAGTCTGTGCAGCCAACTTTGAGGTGCTAGAATTCAAAGACACAAATAAACAGACAAATCCACATGCCAAGGAAACAAAGAAAAAAACCAACAAGGGAAAAGCTCCTAAAAAATCCACACCAAACTCTACCAACCCTATAGAAGATCCCTACAATGAGATCTCCAAGGAAAAAGTCAAGACACCAGCCTTAGAAGAATAACTGTAGACATGGTCAAATAAATTAGAGAACTAAGGGAAGAGAATGAAAAACTCAAGAAGCACCTAGAGCAAGATAATGAAAAATGATGGAAAGAACTAATGGGAGAGATTGAAAATATCAAGAAGGACCTAGATGGAGAAAATGACAAGCTCAGCAGGAAGTGGAAACATTGAAAAGATCCCAGGCTGAAATGAAAAAAGAAAATGACCAACAAACCAAGGAGCTACAAGATGAGAATGACAGGCTCCAGAAGGAAGTGGAAAATCTAAAGAAATCACAGGATGAAATGAAAAAGGATATTAAACACTCATTCAACCACCAGGAAAGGATGGGAAAAAGCCTCGGAAGCAGAATGGAAGAAGCAGAAAAAAGAATATCAGACGTCCAGGATAATATGGAGCAACTAGAAAGCTCAAGTAAAGATTATGAAAAATTTTAAGAAAACACAAGCGTGGAACAACCAGGAAATGTGGGACACTATGAAAAGACCAAACCTCCACATCATAGGGATAGAGGAAGGAGAAGAATCCCAACAACACTATTGACCAGATCTTCTACAGGATAATAGAGTAAAATTTCCCCAAACTGAGAAAAGAAAAACCCATACAAATTCAAGAAGCACATGGAACACCAAATAGACAGGACCAGAAAAGCAACTTCCCATGCCATATAATTATTAAAACACTAGGTGCTCAAAACAAAGACAAAATACTGAAAGCCACAAGAGATAAACAAGTTACATATAAGGGGAAACCCATCAGAATTACAGCTGACTTATCAGTGCAAACTATAAAAGCTAGAAGAATGTGGACCAAAGTATTCCCAGTACTAAACGACTTTAGATGCTAACCCAGACTACTATACCCAGCAAAAATGTCAATTACAGTTAAGGAGAAAGAAAGATCTTTCAAAACATGAATAAGATGAAAGAATACATGTCCAAGAAACCAATACTTCAGAAAATCCTCAAAGCAATCCAAAGAACAGAGAAAAGAAGCAAGTATCCCTAAGTAATTAAAGAGAGAAAGCAACAAAATCATAACAGAATAAATATAAACCTAGACCAAGAATGCAAACCAAAAATAAAGTAAAAGGAAACAACACACATCTCTCAATAATAACCTTAAATACTAATGGTCTAAAATCCCCAATCAAAAGGCATAGACTGGGAGAATGGATTAGGAAACTGAAGCCTTCTATATGCTGTCTACAAGAAACCCAACTCACCCTCAATGACAAACACCACCTTAGAGTGAAAGGATAGAAAAAATATTCCAAGCAAATGGTACCAAGAAACAAGCTGGAGTAGCTATTCCAATATCAGACAAAATAGATCTCAAAGTAAAATTAATCAGAAGAGACAAAGAGGGCCATTACATCCTAGTCAAAGGAACAATGAACCATGAAGACTTTACAATCCTAAATGTCTATGCACCAAACTCTGCTGCACCTAACTTTATAAACACAACTCTGCAGGACCTCAAAACACAGATTAATCTTAACACACTACTAGTGAGGGACTTCAACACCCCACTGAGCCCCTTGCATAGATCAATGGGACAAAAAATAAACAGAGAGACATCAGAACTGAACAATACAATATACCAAATGGACCTCACAGACATCTACAGATTATTCCACCCAAATACTTTCTACTCAGCACCTCATGGAGCATTCTCCAAAATCAACCACATACTGGGGCACCAAAGGAGCCTCAACAAATACAAAAGGATAGAAATTATTCCATGCATTTTGTCAGACCACAGTGAAATAAAGCTCAATATGAACACCAGAATAAGTCCAACTAGCTATAAGAACACATGGAGACTAAACAACACAATCCTAAATAATGAATGGGTCAGGGAAGAAATAAAGAGTGAAATAAAAGTATTCATGGAACTGAAAGAATAATACAATACAATACAATACAATACAATACAATGCAATACAATACAATACAACAAAACCTGTGGGATACTTTAAAAGCAGTCTTGATAGGGTAATTTATAACCCTAAGTGCCCACATTAAAAAAAAAAAGAAAAAGAAAGGGAACAAATAATCAATCTAACACTTCAGCTAAAAACACTTGAGAGACAACAAAAAAATGAATCATTAACCCAACAGACAGGAAGAAATAACAAAAATCAGAGCAGAAATCAATGAAACAGAAACAAAGAAAGCCATACATAAAATCAACGAAGCCAAAAGCTGGTTCTTTGAAAAACTAAACCAAATAGAGAGACTTCTAGCCTAGTTAACCAAAAAAAGAGAGAAATTCCAAATCAACAGTATTCATGATGAAAGGAAGAACATCACAACAGACAAAGCAAATATCCAGACAATCATACAGGAATACTTAAAAAATCTATAGTCCACTAAATTTGAAAACCTAAGAGAAACTGATGAATATCTGAAATCCTGGGAACCAACAAAGCTTAACCAAGAAGAGACTGACAGTTTAAACAGACCCATACTATTTGAGGAAATTGAAGATGTAATTAAGAACCTCCCAACTAAAAAAGGCCCCAGTCCAGATGGTTTCACGGCAGAATTCTATAAAACATTTAAAGAGGTCCTACAACCACTGCTACTCAAACTGTTTAGAAGGATACAGAGGGAATTCTCCCAAACTCCTTCTATGAAGCCAGCATCACTCTAATACCAAATCCAGGCAAAGATGCAAGCAAAAAGGAAAGCTATAGACCCATCTCACTAATGAACATAGATGCAAAAATTCTCAACGACATACTTGCAAATCGCATACAGACACACATCAAAAAGATCATCCATCATGATCAAGTTGGATTCATACCAGAGATGAAGGGATGGTTCAACATATGAAAATCTATAAATATCATAAAACACATAAATGGACTGAAAGACAAAAAACACAGGATCATCTCAATTGATGCAGAAAAAGCCTTTGACAAGATCCAACATCGCTTCATATTTAAAGTCCTAGAGAAAATAGGACTGAAAGGAACATTCCTCGACATGTTCAAAGCCATATATAGCAAACCCACTGCCAACATCATCCTAAACGGAGAAAAATTGGAATCATTTCCCTTAAAGGCAGGAACCTGGCAAGGCTGCCCCTTATCACCACTCCTCTTCAAAATAGTGCTTGAAACACTTGCTAGGGCAATAAGAAAAGAGAAGGAAGTTAAAGGAGTACTAATCGGAAAAGAAGTTAAGCTATCCCTTTTTGCAGATGACATTATAATTTCCCTAAGAGATGTTACAAACTCCACCAGAAATCTTCTATAAATGATTAAGAGTTTTAGTAAAGTGTCAGTCTACAAAATTAACCTAGAAAAATCAGTAGCTTTTCTTTACACCAACAATAAACAAGTGGAGAAGGAATATAAAAAGACCTTCCCACTCACAATAGCCTCAAAAACAATAAGATACCTGGGAACATATCTAACGAAAGATACCAATGACCTCTACAACAAAAATTTTAAACCCCTGAAGGAGATTGAAAATGACATCAAAAGATGGAAAGACCTCCCGTGCTCACGGATTGGGAAAATTAATATAGTAAAAATGTCCATTTTACCCAAACTGATATACAGGTTCAGCACAATCCTAATCAAAATCCCTATGAGCTTCTTCACAGACTTGGAAACAAAATCCTTCAATTCATATGGGAAAAAAAGACCCTGAATAGCTAAAGCAACCCTGAGTGAAAAATGCAATACACCGGGGATTGCTCTACCAGATTTCAAACTATATTACAGGGCCATAGTCATAAAGACAGCCTGGTACTGGCTCAAAAACAGACCCATTGACCAATGGAACAAAATTGAAGATCCAAATTTGTGATCACACAATTTCAGCCACCTCATATTTGACAAAGGGCAAAAAACCTTCAATGGAGGAAGGATAGCATCTTCAGCAAATGGTGCTGGCAAAATTGGATCATCATTTGTAAAAGAACAAAATTAAATGCCTTCTTCTCACCCTGTACAAAAATCAACTCCAAGTGGATCAAAGATCTCAATGTGAATCCTGAAACCCTGAAGGTGATAAAAGAAAAAGTTGGCAACAACCTACAAGACATAGGCATAGGAAAAGACTTTCTAAATCAGACAGCAGCTGCACAGGAAGCAAGGTCAACAGTCAACAAATGGGACCTCATAAAACTCAAAAGCTTCTGTACAGTGAAAGAAACAATCAAGGAAGTGAAGAGAAAACCTAGAGAGTGGGAGGAAATCTTCAGCAGTGGTTCATCTGACAGAGCATTAACATCAAGAATATATAAACTACTCAAAAAACAAAGAAGAAAACAAATGACCTACTCAAAAGATGGAGTAAAGAACTGAACAGTCTTCACCAGTGAGGAATTGAAGATGTCTGAGAAACATCGTAAAAAGTGGACATTATTAATAATTAAGTAAATGCAAATTAAAACCACTCTCAGATATCATCTCACTCCAGTATGGCTAGCTAAGATCAAGAAAACATAAGATAACAGATGCTGGAGAGGTTGTGGGGAAAGGTGAACACTCATCCACTGCTGGTGGGAATGTAAGCTTGTAGAACCACTATGGAGAGCAGTGTGGAGAACCCTGAAAAGACTCAAAATGAGACTACCATCTGACCCAGTCATACCACTCCTGGGTATATACCTCAAAGACTCATCCCACCCGCAAAGATACATGCACATCCATGTTTATTGCAGCTCTCTTCACAATAGTGTAGAGGTGGAATCAACCCAAATGCCCCTCAACAGATGATCGAATGACAAAAATGTGGTACATCTACACAATGGACTACTATTCAGGGGTAAAGAAAGATGGCATTATGAACTTCGCAGGTAAGTGTATGGAGCTCGAAGCCATTATGCTGAGTGAAGTAACACAGTCCCAGAAAGACAAACAAGAGAATGGTTTCCCTCATTTGTTGATGCTGACACCAAATCCCCTAGATGAAAAGCAAGCTGAATAACATTATTGTTGTATTTCTGATAATCTGAAAGCAACTATGTTGTTATACGAATCTCTCAATGGGCTCTAGAATCCATCCACCAATTATTTTCAGACTTTGTAATTACTGTATATGGGTGGAGAATATGTATCCATATTTTAAACTAATATAAAATTAATAGAGGAAAAGAAAAGAACAAAGTAGTCATCCTTGTCTTATTTCCAATTTTAATGAGAATGCTTTGAAATTTTTCTCCATTTAGTACCATGTTGTCTGTGGACTTGATGTATTTTGCCTTTATTATGTTGAGACATGTTCCCTGTATCTGTAGATTCTCTAGGATTTTCATTATAAATGGATGTTTGATTTTTCCAAGGAATTTCCTGCATTTCATGAGATAATTATGTGGCTTCTCTCCTCAAGTCTGTTTATGTACTGGATTACATTTATAAATTTATGTATGTTGTACAATTCCTGCTTCTCTGAGATGAAGCTGGCTTTTTCATTGTGGATAATCTTTTTTATGTTTTCTTGTATTCAGTTCTCTGAATATTTTACTGAGAATTTTTATGTTTATGTTCATAAGAGAAATTGGCCTTTTAATTTTTTTTTGGTAAAGTTTTGGTATCAGGGTAATACTGGATTCATAGAAGGAACTTGGTACTGTCCTTTCAGTTTCTATTTTATAGGGTAATTAGAGGAATATTGGTATTAGTTCTTTTTTGAAAGTTTGATAGAATTCTGGACTGAATCCTTCTAATCCCAGGCTCTTTTTAGTAGCAAGATTTTAAATTATTGCACCTATCTCTTTTTTTTTCAAAGCCAATTTTTTTGAAGCTTTGTGCATTTCATAAAAAAATTTCAAATCAAATCTAGGCCCGTGCCTCTTCCTTGCCTCCCACCCCACCAGAGCTCATGCATTCTGCCAAACATGTTTTTCATCTTTTTCTCAGACTCTCTCAAAATTCTCGATGCAGAAGTTTACTGTTTTGAGCAGAAGTTCACCATTTCAGTCAGTTCTTTGACCCAGTCTTTTTGTTGTTATTGTTGTTGTTATTCCTTCCAATATGTATCACTCCAAAATATGCATATGTGCATGCCACATATATCATAGGTTTTAGCATCTTCAGTTTATGATTTTTTTCTTTATTAGGCTGAAAGATGTCATATTTGAAGGATTTTCCTTGGAAAGCCCAAACCACCATCAGTTCTGCCCTTGTACTCCACACTGGGGTTTTCCCTTCCCATGGTCACCAAATGAGGTACAGTAAGCACCACATCCTGTCTTGATCTTCCTGTACTGATTGCCATAATACAGCCTGGGTAGTCCAACAATGGCAGTCTATACTCTGAAGAGGCTGACACCCCAGTAGTAGCTCAGTCGACAAGTTGGATGTTTCAGCAGTCCCCATCTGGCACTGAAGGTTTGGAGGATTCTTGGAGAGACATGAGTCTTCAGTCCATATTGGAAGGTTGAAAAGCTGTGTCTTCTCATGTCTTTGAAGGATGGCAAAAGCAGCAGCAGCCACAGGGTAGCTGCACTTGCCAGTAAGACAGGCAAAACAACTGTGCCTTTTTTTTTTTTTAACTTTTTGTCTTTTTACTAAGATCTCAAGTTTTATACCTGAAGTACAATTTCTCAGGCCTTACTATTTATTTATTTCTGGTTATACTTTCCTTTTGGATGTTTAAGACCACACAGTTAGCCCAGATTAACCAAAGTTTTTGTTTTCTCAAGGTCAGTTGAGGATTTTGTCCTCAAGGGTCACTCAGGGTTTTTTTTTTGGGGGGGGGGACCCCTGGCTCCTTTTGGCTTTTATTTTTTACCAGCTCCATCCACTAGAGGACAGAGTCAGGTATTGCTAGACCAGGCTTCCCTTTTTGAAGCATAAGCAGACTTTCCTCTTTATAGACTGGACACTGGCTGAAGTCCCATTAGTGGATCTCCAATACCTGCCTGCACAGGAAGACTGGTGGCTCACATTTTCAGGACATCTCAAGAGATGCCCCCATGCATAGTCTCTTGGGACTTAGTTGACCTCTGAGGGCAGGGAACAAAGTTATCCCTTAATACCCTCCATCAAATTTGTATGGGTATTAAGTATGGTCGTTAAGCATCCAAAAAGGCTAAGTTACACCAACCTGATACTTTTAATTACTATGTAATATTTTAGAAAAGGCTTGGACAAAAGCTCAAGCAACCTTGTATAAGAAATAATTAGACACACTCCCATAAAATAAATGCTGTGGATAGACATAATTTCAGACAAACTGGTTTTTCCTCATTCTCAAAGGAAAATGATATCCTTCATCTATGGATGCTAGCGCCAATTACCAGTTGTAAGACAAACTGTACAACGTTAATGTTATATTCTTGTTTTTTTAATTTTATTTATTTATTTATTTATTTATTTATTTATTTATTTATTTATTTATTTTTATGTGTATGAATGTACTGTCTTCATGTAGGTTTGTGCACACATGTCGTGCAATGCCTCGGAGGTCAGAAGAGGGCGTCAGATTCCCGTGGAACTGGAGTTAAAGACAGTTCTCAGCCACGATGTGGGTGTTGGGGATCGAGCCCAGGTCCTCTGCAAGAGCAGTTGGCACTCTTAACCACTAGGCCATCTCTCCAGCCCTATTCCTGGTTTTTATGTGTATAATTAAATTATTCGTTTAATTTTCATTTAACTTTGGAAGGCCATATCTAGAAATTTATATATAGAAATTTGTCCATTTCTTTCAGATTTTTCAGTTTATTGGAATGTCAATTTTTTTTTAATTTTTTTATTATTTATTTATTTATTTATTTATTTATTTATTTATTTTTGTATGTGTATGAATGTTACTGTCTGCATTGCAGGTCTGTGCACCCGTGTCGTGCAATGCTGCGGAGGTCAGAAGAGGGTCTCAGATTCCCCTGGAAAGTTCTCCTGGAATTGGAGTTACAGACGGTTCTTAGCCGCCATGTGGGTGCTGGGGATCGAACCCGGGTCCTCTGCAAGAGCGTCGGTGCTCTTAACCGCTAGGCTATCTCTCCAGCCCCTGGAATGTCAATTTTTAAATTATATCTTTATAGTTCTCTGAATTTCCCAGTATCTATTGCAAATTTTTTCCTTTTCATCTCTGGGCTTATTAATTTGTGTCTTTCTCTGTTTCTTTTGTTAGCATATTTCAAACTTGATTTTATTAATATCTTCCCTTTTACTTTTTATGGTGATTTTTTTCCCCTAGGTTTTCCAAGGCCTTCAGGTCTGTATATGAGATTTCTCTAATTTTTTTGATGTGGGGACTTAATGCTATGAATTTTTCCTTTTAAGACTGACTTCAATGTGACCCATTAGTTTTGATATGTTGTGTTTTAATTTTCATTCAATTCTATAATTTTTAAATTTCATTTTTTATTTCTGCTTTTATTCAATTTTCATTCAGTCCTGGGTTATTTATTTTTCAAGAGTTTTTTGTACTTTTTCCCATTTCCATTGTAGTTGATATCTAGGTTTCTCTGTGTTCTGGTAAAATATAGGATATTATTTCAATTTTATTTAATTTGTTGAAAATTGCTTTAAATTCTATTATATGTTTTAGTTTGGAGAATGCTCCAAGGGATGCTAAGAAGAAAGTATATTCTGTGATATTTGAGTGGAATGTTCTGTGTCTGTTAGGTCTATTTGATTTATGTCATTTAACTCCAGGAGTTCTCTATAGTTTTGTTCTGGATGACTAATCTATCAGTGAAAGTAGGCTATTACTGTCACCCACTATCACTCCATTCAAATCAACACGTGATTTGGATCTGGTAAAGTTTCATTATGTAATTGAGTGCCCCTGTGTTTGGTGCCTATATGTTTAGGATTGTGATGTTTTCTTGATGTAGTTTTCCTTTAATGAGAGCGAAGTGATCTTCTCTATTTCTTTCGACTATTGTTAATTTTATCTATTTTATCAGATACTAGAATAGCTACACCTATTCGTTTCTTAATTCTGTTTACTTGGAATAACTTTTTCCATCCCCTTGCCCTCAGGTGATGCCAATCATTAATGAGGAAGAATTTTCTTTATTATCTTCCAGTTGCAGAGTTCAGGAAGAAATAAGTCAATGGCATTTTCCTTATCAGGATTGATTGACCCTTTGTTTAGCCTCTAACAGTAATTCTTTCAAATTCCAGCAGATTTACACTTTTATGAGTTTAGTTATTTAGGTTTACACATTTTCCCAGCAAAGAAACCTATAAGACCTTCTGTTTGTCATGGTTTAAATATGACTCATGTATTTCAAACTGCTGTCATTAGATGATGGGTTATTCTTCAAGTATCCCACTTATCTTGATGATTTCCTTTTTGGAAAGTGGTTCTTAACCATAATTTAATGCCATTTCAAGATCATTGGGCAATTTTTAAAATAAAATAAATTATTTATTTTTATTAAGCTTTTGTAATTTCTTTTTTTTTACGGTCTATTTTTTTAGGGTCTTTTTTTTTAAAGGATTCACAATATAAGAGCACAATTGTTCTCAGATCACATTGACGTTGCTTGTTCAGTTTGCCATACAATTAGGTAATTGGTGTGAGCATCCACATATGAGGGATACCATTCATTGTTTTTTTTTTTCTGGGACTGTGTTACTTCACTCAGCATGATGTCCTCTACCTCCAGCCATTTACCTGCAAAGCTCATGATGTCATCTTTCTTGACCGCTGCATAGAACTCCATTGTGTAGATGTACCACAATTTCTCTATCCATTCCTCAGTTGAGGAGCACTTGTGTTGGTTCCAGCTCCTTGCTATTGTGAAGAGAGCTGAAATAAACATGGCTGTGCCTGTATCTCTGCGGTAAGATGAGTTTTGTGGGACATGCCCAGGAGTGGTATGGCTGGGTCAGGTGGCAAGTTCATTCCAAGTTTTCCAAGGGTTCTCCACACTGCCACCATAGTGGCTGTACCAGTCTACATTCCCACCAGCAGTGGATGAGTGTTCCCTTTCCCCACAACCTCTCCAGCACTTGGTATCATTTGTTTTCTTGATCCTAGCCAGTCTTATTGGAGTAAGATGATATCTTAAAGTGGTTTTAATTTGCATTTCCTTAATTATTAACGAGATTGAACACTTCTTAAGGTGTTTCTCAGCCATCTCTAATTCCTCACTTGTGAAGTCTCTGTTCAGTTCTTTGCTCCATCTATTGAGTGGGTCATTTGTTTTCTTTGTTTTTTGAGTAATTTATATGTTCTGGAAATCAACGATTTGTCAGATGTTTCTGTGGTGAAGGTTTCCTTCCACTGTGGGTTTTCTCTTCACTTCCTTGATTGTTTCTTTTGATGTACAGAAGCTTTTTAATTTAATGAGGTCCCATTTGTCAATTGTCGACCTTAATTCTTGTGCAACTGCTGTCTGATTTAGGAAGTCTTTTTCCTACACCTATGTCTTGTAGTCTGCTGACAACTTTTTCTTCTATTGCCTTCAGAGTTTGGGGTTTCATGTTGAGGTCTTTAATCCATCTGAAGCTGACTTTTGTACAGGGCGAGAGGTAGGGGTTTAATTTCAGTCTTCTACAAGTGGTGATCCAGTTTTGTTAACACCACTTGCTGAATATGCTGTCTTTCTTCCATTGTGTCTTCTTAGCCCCCTTGTCAATTATGGGATGGCTGAAATTGTATGTGCTCATTTGGATCTTCAGTTATGTTCCATTGGTCAACAGGTCTGTTTTTGTGTCAGTACCAAGCTGTTTTAATGACTATAGCCATGTAGTATGGTTTGAAGTCTGGTATAGAGATCCCCCCTGTATTGTTATTTTCACTCAGCGTTTTATAGAATTCTGCTGTGAAACTGTCTGGGCCCAGGGTATTTTTTTAGTTGGAAGGTTTCTTACTGCATCTTCAATTTCTTCATATATTATGGGTCTGTTTAAGCTGTCAATCTCTTCTTGGTTGAGCTTTGGTGATTCCCAAGATTTCAGATATTCATCCATTTCTTTTTTCAAACTTAGTAGAGTAAAGGTTTTTGAAGTATTCCCATATGATTTTCTGGATATTTTCATTGTCTGCTGTGATGTTTCCCCTTTCATCACGGATTGTCTTGATTTGCAGTTGTTCCTTCTTTCTTTTGGTTAACTGGTCTAGAGGTCTGTCTATCTTATTTATTCTTTGAAAGAACTTTTGGATTCATTGATTTTTGGTATTGTTTTCTTTGTTTCTATTTCTTTGATTTCTGCTCTGATTTTTGTTATTTCTTCCTGTCTATTGCATTTAGGGTTCATCTGTTATTGTCTCTCTACTTGGCTGAGGTAGAACTGGTCTTCTTAAAGCAAAGGACTCTGGATAGGCTGACTAGAGCTCAGTGGATGAACTTGCACTGAGGAACAGCCAAAGAAATTAATTTGGAACAACAATCCTTAACACAAATGACAGAATGTATGAATTCCAGGACAGGGACTGTGGGAGGATGTAAACCAAGAAGAGGGTATAAAGGTGATTAACACTGATTTGGATGTTATGTATAGAATTCACAAAAATTCAATAATGATTTAAAATGTTTTCATTGAAATTTTGTTCATTTCATCCAATAGATCTTGATCAATTTTAGGGCGTGTTCTTGTTCTGTGACCCCATACCTCCTCACTGGAGTTCATTAATTCTGTTGTTTATATTAAGTCCTATCTGCTCAAATATTTGAACCCAGATATTCCTCAGTGCAACTTCATCCATTGGAGTCTGGTCAGGCCATCTAGAGTCATGCCCTTAAAGAAGATTGTTTGTAGGGCTGGTTTTGTGGACATGAATTCTTTCAGCCTAATCACATCATGGAAAATCTTCTATTCCCCTTTGACTATGATACTTAGCTTCTCTGAGTAAACTATTCTGTGTTTGCATGCATGGTCATTTAGAACTGGAGTACTTTGGTCCAAGCACTTTTGGCTTTCATAGCCTCCATTTAAAAGTCAGCTGTAATTCTAGCAGGTTTTCCTTTTTATGTCACTTGTATTTCTCCAGCAGCTTTCAGTCCCCTCTTTGTTCTGTACATTTTGTTTTTTGACTATGATATGCTGTGGGGAGTGTCTGTTCTTGTCCTAATTGGTAGTCTACGTGCTTCTTCTATCTATATACTTACACCTTTCCTTAATTTAGGGATACTTTCTTCTATAATCCTTTTAAAGTTCTGGTCATTGATATTGACCTGAGATTCTTCTCCTTCCTGCATGCCTATGATGCCAGGATTTGGTCTATTCATGGTGTCCCATATTTCCTGATCATTCCACTCCTGTGTTTTGTTTTTTAAATATTTTATCTTTTAGTTGTTTTGAGACAGGGTCTCCCTGTAAGCCAGCTGGCCTGGAACTCACTATGTAGACCAGGTCAGCCTTGAACTCAGGGAGATATGACTGCCTATGTCTCCTCAGTGCCAGGATTAATGGCCTGTGTCACAATGCCAGGCTCATTTCTGTGTGTGTGTGTGTGTGTGTGTGTGTGTGTTTAATTATATTATTTGCTTTAGGAGTGCAGGTCTTCAACTTTGTCCTCCAGTCTTGATATTCTGTTTGCATTTCATTTATTCTGCTCGTAAAGCTTTTTCCTGTCACTTCAAATTGACCTATTGAGTTTTTCAATTCCATGTTAATTTAAGCTTAGATTTTTTTCAATATTTCTAACCTGGTAGGCTTACCTAATAGGTAGGTCTGTGGCAGGCAGATCAGTAGCTTAGGGGCAAGGTGCGTGTGGGGGGAACAGCCTGTGGAGTTTAAGCTAGTCTGCCTTAAGAAGCTTATTCAGATATCTGAGATGGAATAACAAAAAAGGGCTTGGGCCCAAGGCTAAAAGGGGCAGAAAGTTGGGGAGAGTGGAGCTTTTCAGGCTGCAGGAGAATCAAGGTGCAGTGATCAGACTTACCAAGGTGGTAAGTAGTTCTGAGGCAGGCAGATAAGGAGGCTAAGTGCAAGATGGGGGTGGGGAAAGCCTCTGGAGGGTCTAGCAAACTAAGTTGGAAAATCGATCTGGTCTGAGTCCAGGGGAACTGGATGCAGTGGGCAGGCTTGAACTAAGAGGGTAGTCCAGAGATCTGGGGCAGAAAGAGCAGGAGCCAGCATGGGTCCAAGGATAGAAGGGATATTGATAAGTTTGGGGAAGAGAGCAGAGATGCCCAGGCTTCAGGGGAATCAAGGCACAGTCTCTTTCTTCTCGAGGCACAGCAGATAAATCATTACCACAAATAATGTATTTATATGATTCAGTATTTCTGAATATTTTACAATTGTTTACATCACCATTTATAGCAAGGGCTATTCAAAATTTACTAGAATGCCTCAAGATTTCCATGTTCAGAATTTTAAAGAAATTAACTAGCATACTCTTCTTCACAACTTTACAAAGTCAGTTCTTTTTGGTTTCCTGTTATAGATGAAGAAACTGAGGCAGAAATTTCCAGCAGGTCTATAGTGTCTGCATATAACTTTGAATCCATAAATTCAATGAACCATTCTTTTCCTTTCTCTTCTCAGTGACAAAAGAACACCTGAGGCTATTATTAATGTAGGAAGATCAGAAGAATTGTATTAACTTTTCATCATGTAGAAATAGCAGTTATTACAAGAATAATGTTGTTGGGGCTGGAGAGATAGCATAGTGGTTAAGATTATGTACTACACTTCCAGAATATTTGAGTTCAATTCCCAGCAACCATGTAGGGCAGCTCACAATCACCTGTACCTCAACCTCCAGGGGGATCTAACAGTTCTGAATTCTGTGGGCACCTGCATTCATATGCACAATTCACACACACACACACACACACACACACACACAACCAAATTGAAAATAAAACAAATGCATTTAAAACAAATTAACTGTTGCTTGTGTCATGAGATTATTTTGACTATATGTCAAAATCTGTGCTCAAGAATAAGATATGTAAAGCATTTTCCAAACAGAAGAACTAGAACGACATAAATTCACACAGTAACACAGTAACATTGTCCATATACAGAGTTTCCTCAACTAGACAATAAACACATTTGAGGACACAATTATATTTACATTATTATATTATATATTATGTTATATTATGAAAATACCACTACATGGCTAGCAATGAGCACAGGGCCTCCTATATGGTAGGCAGTAAAACTGCATAATGAAGAGACGATATGTTTATGGGTGTGTTCTAGTTTGTTTCTGTCTCCATGATAAAACACTGAACAAATGCAACTTAAAAGAAATGGTTTATTATATCTTATAGATTCCAGTCTGTTATCAAATGAAGCCATGACAGGATCTCAAAGCAGGAACATTGAGGTGGGAACTGATGTAGAGACCACAGAAAAAAAGTTATTTACTGGCTTATTCCACTTTTGCTTGTTTAGCTTTCTTACACAGGACTGGCACAACGGCTTAGAAATGGTACTGCCTATAGTAGAGCGGTAGCTCCTACATAAGTCAGAAGTTAAGAAAAAGACATATACAGGCCTGTAGGCCAATCAAAAAGAGGAATATTTTCAGTTGAACTTCCCTACTCCCAGGTGTGTCAAACTGACAACAAAACCAGGACAGGATGCTTCATTATTCAAATGAAAGTGAAGGCTTATGATACAGTATTTAGGAACCAAATAATTATTTAAATTCTTGGCTCGTGTGAGTCAGACAATATAATGTCAGTTAACATTTCTTGAACTTTAATTATAAGGCAGACATTAGTCTACATGTTTTTAAGTATTATGGAACCCAATTAGCAGATGTATTAATTCTATAGTCTCCATCTCCAGTGTTTACTATGTCATAGTTTTGTGAGCTGTACCTGTATGAACAAGGCTTTAAAGACATGAAGAATCTAATGACATATCTAGCATATCCTGGTAAGGGCATCATTAGAGAAAATATGATTTTTTCAAAAATTCTAAACTGACCTATAATGGAGAATGGAATTCTTACTCCCATCCAAAGCAGGATCATTAGTACTCACGCAAGTCAAATAACCAACCAAGTCATATTGAACACAATTTCTGCCATTTATGGCTGCCACCTGTGGTATAAAGTTTAGAAATTAAATTTCCCAATTCCTCTGCCAGTGACATTTTTTTCAATTCCACCTGTAAGAGGTACTCACAGGAAATTTGGTAAGCAAAACAGAAATCAACACTATCTTGGCTCTTTCTTGGCATCATGCTCAAGTGGGTGGGCTTTGTTAAAAGAGATTTTTAAGTAACTTAAAAGTCCTGTGAAATCCCTGCATCATCAATGTCATTGTCAACAGTCTTCCAGTATCCATAAAATTTCCAAACATTTTTGCAACTCTCTGATGTTATGGGCAACAGGGAACTAACCCTACCAAAAGATGTGTAGGTCTCTAATACTCTTTATTAAATATCTTACATCCTGAAATAATTAGAGTTGCATCTGTTTACTTGACCAAACACTGAGTGATCCAGGTAGGTTTTATTATTACCCCACTTCATGATTTAGGTGACCAAAACCCAGAGAATGACCTGAGCAGTAAAATACCAGAATTGAGGACTGAATTCATAAGGTTGGCTCTAGTGCCCATGCTCTAAGTACTTCTGCTACACTACCTCTCTTTAATCATAAGCACAAATTCCATCAGACACTGTGTCCTTTTCTATACCCCCTTGTGGGAAAACTTAGTTAAGATGGGTAGCACTCTAAGCTAATTGTACCTTCTTGGCCACACCACATGGAGTGGGGTGTAGTGATGAAAAGATTTAGGATTTGGTCCTGAGAATTGAGACATGGTGGATATATAAGCAGACATCTTGGAATAAAATATCTCTCTCTGCATTTGAACCTCAACCTGCCTACACATGGTGTGCTTTCCTGCATGGGTTTTCCACATAGGTCATCCTAGGATTAAGTGGACCCCGCCACAAATCTCGGTGGTTACCCCACAATTGGCATCCAAACGTGGGGCAGAAGGAAACCTTGACAACTTAGGTATGCATACTCCTAAATCTTGCCTTTTCTTCTCTTTGTTCTCTCTCTCCTGATATCTATCTGTTGTGGTGGAGCCCTCTTTCCTGCTGGTTTCGGTGGATGGGACAGTGGTCTGAGGGCATGTGGCTTTGTACATGTGGAGGAGAACAGCCTGGCTTTGATTTGGTTCAGAGGGGGCACCCAATGCCTTCCAGGCATGTGCCTCCTGGCATGGTCACTCCTGCAGGCTATAAAAGCCAGTGACCTCAAGACTGAATTTAATATTAAGCCTTAGCAGTTATGCTTGGCCTTAAAATGATTTTTCATAATTCTACAGGTCTGAAAAACTTTCTGGTTTTAAATCCCACCCCCCAAAGAAAGACTCCTGCTGTGAGGAAACAGCTCTTCAAGTTCGGTTCTAATCTTAACTTGTTCATATGTAAATTTTCTCCTGGTAGCTCTCCTGGACTTGAACCCACTGCTTTCTGTTGCAAATTAAGGCCTTTCATGGAACCACCCTCCTCCAAGAGCATCTTCTTCCAGATAATTTCAAGCCTTGGCCATTTTTCTCTTAAATTTTGTATACAAAATCTGTTTTTGGACAAAAGTGTGTTGCTCTCTTGTCTTGTGGGTTTTCTCTAAATCTAACTCTTCTTACCTAAAACCTGCTGGCTATTTGTAGATCCGAGGTTGGGATTTAGCTAACAGTAATTCAAATCCATCTCAGCATGTTTAACTTAAAGTGTATTATTTTTACTTAACCCCCAGGTACCCTAGATATCCTTTGAGTAAATATATGTGCACAGTTAAAATTAATTGGTTGATTTAATTTTATCTTGCTCTTTTTAAATGGGTTTCACCTTAAAAATGTTTTCTCACAGAATTCTTGATCATGCATAGTTTGAGATTTGGCACCATCATTCTGCCTGCTGTGCATGCATACCAGCCACCAGACTGAGCACATGGCATCTAAATCATGCCCTCTAAATTTTGATTTTAGGTAACATTCTTTTGATTTCAGCATTTTGGAAACAAGATAGCTGGATTTCTAGGAAAATTTACAGGCCTTGAAGTTCTAACAAAACAAACTTGCTCTGATAAAGTGTCTTTTTTTTAAGGACCATTGGTAAAAAGAATCTTTAACATCATGAACTGATATTTTGGTTCAATTTAAATGAGAAATTTTTGAATAAAACTCTTTTATGTTTCTTTAAGCCCATCTTCAAGTTGTGTGTATGTGTGAGTGAATGTGAGTTCCCACTTTTAATTCACTATAATCCTACAGGTTTAAATCTATTTAGCTGACTATAAACAAAAATAGATTCAATTCATAGAAAATGTTTGTTTTATACCCCTTAGTGTTAACAATTTTTAATTGGGTTTATAGTATGCATATTATTCAGTTTAATGATAGATTGTTGTTAATTATTATTATTAGTGGTTATAGTTATTGTTATTAAATATAATTAATGATAATTGGTAAAAATTCAGTCTAATGATAAATTGTTCATTATTGTTGGCTATTATTATTGACAATTATTATTCATAATAATTGTTAATGATTGTTGTGAATAATAATGGTTAATAATAATTATTGATAATTAATAATAATTAATAATTGTTATAATTGTTGTGATTATGGATAATCATTATTCTTCCAAAGTTCTTAATAATAAGGCATGATGGATCAGGCCTGTCTACTTTTGGAAATCCTCAATGTTTAGATTTGTAAATAGCATAGGTAGAGTTTAAGCAATTAACCAGAAAGGATAGGATAGGGAAAGAATAGTAAACTTTAGTATAGTTCATTGAAGGCAAGTGGTTGCAAATGGGCCTAAGAGGTGGCATATGGATCTCAGCTGTTTCATGCATTACTAGGACATTTATTCTAATTATGTAAAAATAACCCTATAACAAATTATAAAAATTTCATGTTTTTCATTAGACATCAAACAATATGACTTTTTTCCCTTACAGGTCAACCTAATAAACCTTTATTATGTATGTATGNAATTCCCAGCAACCATGTAAGGGGCAGCTCACAAACACCGTACCTCAACCTCCAGTGGGATCTAAAAACAGTTCTGAATTCTGTGGCACCTGCATTCATATGCACAATTCACAACGACACACACACACACACACCACACACTACCAAATGTGAAAATAAAAAAATGCATTTAAAACAAATTAACTGTTGCTTGTGTCATGAGATTATTTTGACTATATGTCAAAATCTGTGCTCAAGAATAAGATATGTAAAGCATTTTCCAAACAGAAGAACTAGAACGACATAAATTCACACAGTAACACAGTAACATTGTCCATATACAGAGTTTCCTCAACTAGACAATAAACACATTTGAGGACACAATTATATTTACATTATTATATTAATAATAATTATGTATATTATGAAAATACCACTAACATGGCTAGCAATGAGCACAGGGCCTCCTCATACTGGTAGAGCGAGTAAAACTGCATAATGAGGAGAAAGGGTAAAAACCCCGGTAAAAAAAAAAAAAAAAATGTTTACTAGTGATGTGTTTCTGTCTCCATAAGAAAAACTGAACAAATGCAACTTAAAAGAAATGGTTTATTATATCTTATAGATTCCAGTCTGTTATCAAATGAAGCATGACGGATCTCAAAGCAGGAACATTGAGGTGGGAACTGATGTAGAGACCACAGAAAAAAAGTTATTTACTGGCTTATTCCACTTTTGCTTGTTTAGCTTTCTTACACAGGACTGGCACAACGGCTTAGAAATGGTACTGCCTATAGTAGAGCGGTAGCTCCTACATAAGTCAGAAGTTAAGAAAAAGACATATACAGGCCTGTAGGCCAATCAAAAAGAGGAATATTTTCAGTTGAAGTTCCCTACCCCAGGTGTGTCAACTGACAACAAACCAGGACAGGATGCTTTCATATTCAAATGAAAGTGAAGGCTTATGATACAGTATTTAGGAACCAAATAATTATTTAAATTCTTGGCTCGTGTGAGTCAGACAATATAATGTCAGTTAACATTTCTTGAACTTTAATTATAAGGCAGACATTAGTCTACATGTTTTTAAGTATTATGGAACCCAATTAGCAGATGTATTAATTCTATAGTCTCCATCTCCAGTGTTTACTATGTCATAGTTTTGTGAGCTGTACCTGTATGAACAAGGCTTTAAAGACATGAAGAATCTAATGACATATCTAGCATATCCTGGTAAGGGCATCATTAGAGAAAATATGATTTTTTCAAAAATTCTAAACTGACCTATAATGGAGAATGGAATTCTTACTCCCATCCAAAGCAGGATCATTAGTACTCACGCAAGTCAAATAACCAACCAAGTCATATTGAACACAATTTCTGCCATTTATGGCTGCCACCTGTGGTATAAAGTTTAGAAATTAAATTTCCCAATTCCTCTGCCAGTGACATTTTTTTCAATTCCACCTGTAAGAGGTACTCACAGGAAATTTGGTAAGCAAAACAGAAATCAACACTATCTTGGCTCTTTCTTGGCATCATGCTCAAGTGGGTGGGCTTTGTTAAAAGAGATTTTTAAGTAACTTAAAAGTCCTGTGAAATCCCTGCATCATCAATGTCATTGTCAACAGTCTTCAGTATCCATAAAATTTCCAAACATTTTGCAACTCTCTAGTTAGTGGCAACAGGGACTAACCCTACCAAAGATGTGTACGGTCTCTAACTCTTTATTAAATATCTTACATCCTGAAATAATTAGAGTTGCATCTGTTTACTTGACCAAACACTGAGTGATCCAGGTAGGTTTTATTATTACCCCACTTCATGATTTAGGTGACCAAAACCCAGAGAATGACCTGAGCAGTAAAATACCAGAATTGAGGACTGAATTCATAGGTGGCTCTAGTGCCCATGCTCTAAGTATTCTGCTACACTACCGTCTCTTTAATCATAAGCACAATTTCCATCAGACACTGTGTCCTTTTCTATAACCCCTTGGTGGGAAAACGTTAGTTAAGATGGGTAGCACTCTAAGCTAATTGTACCTTCTTGGCCACACCACATGGAGTGGGTGTAGTGATGAAAAGATTTAGGATTTGGTCCCTGAGAATTGAGACATGGTGGAATATAAGCAGACATTTTGAAAAAATAATCTCTCTCTGCATTTGGAACCTCAACCTGCCTACAATGTGGTGTGCTTTCCTGCATGGGTTTTCCACATGGGTTCCCAGGATTAAGTGGACCCGCCACACAATCCCGGTGGTTACACCACAATTGGCATCCAAATGTGGGGCAGAAGGAAACATTGACAACTTAGGTATGCATACTCCTAAATCTTGCCTTTTCTTCTCTTTGTTCTCTCTCTCCTGATCATCTATCTGTTGTGAGTGGAAGCCCTCTTTCCTGCTGGTTTCGGTGGATGGGACAGTGGTCTGAGGGCATGTGGCTTGTACATGTGGAGAGAACCTGCTCTGATTTGGTTCAGAGGGGGCACCCAATGCTTCCAGGCATGTGCCCCTGGCATGGTCACTCCTGCAGGCTATAAAAGCCAGTGACCTCAAGACTGAATTTAATATTAAGCCTTAGAGTTATGCTTGGCCTTAAAATGATTTTTCATAATTCTAAGGTCTGAAAAACTTTCTGGTTTTAAATCCCACCCCCCAAAGAAAGACTCCTGCTGTGAGGAAACAGCTCTTCAAGTTCGGTTCTAATCTTAACTTGTTCATATGTAAATTTCTCTGGTAGCTCTCCTGACTGAACCCACTTCTTTCTGTTGCAAATTAAGCCTTTCAGGGAACCACCCTCCTCCAAGAGCACTTCTTCCAGATAATTTCAAGCCTTGGCATTTTTCTCTTAAATTTTGTATACAAAATCTGTTTTTGGACAAAAGTGTGTTGCTCTCTTGTCTTGTGGTTTTCTCCTAAATCTAACTCTCTTAACCTAAAACTGCTGGCTATTTGTAGATCCGAGGTTGGGATTTAGCTAACATATATTCAAATCCATCTCAGCATGTTAACTTAAAGTGTAATATTTTAACTTAACCCCCAGGTACCCTAGATATCTTTTGAGAAATATTGTGCACAGTTAAAATTAATGTGGTTGATTTAATTTTAATCTTTGCTCTTTTTAAATGGGTTTCACCTTAAAAATGTTTTCTCACAGAATTCTTGATCATGCATAGTTTGAGATTTGGCACCATCATTCTGCCTGCTGTGCATGCATACACAGCCACCAGACTGAGCACATGGCATCTAAATCATGCCCTTAAATTTTGATTTTAGGTAACATCTTTTGATTTCAGCATTTTGGAAACAAGATAGCTGGATTTCTAGGAAAATTTACAGGCCTTAAGTTCTAACAAAACAAACTTGCTCTGATAAGTGTCTTTTTTTTAAGGACCATTGGTAAAAAGAATCTTAACATCATGAACTGATATTTTTGGTTCAATTTAAATGAGACATTTTTGAATAACACTCTTTTAGGTTTCTTTAGCCCATCTTCAAGTGTGTGGTATGTGTGAGTGAATGTGAGTTCCCCACTTTTAATTCACTATAACCTACAGGTTTAAATCTATTTAGCTGACTATAAACAAAAATAGATTCAATTCATAGAAAATGTTTGTTTTATACCCCTTAGTGTTACAATTTTTAATTGGTTTATAGTAGGCATATTATTCAGTTTAATGATAGATTGTTGTTAATTATTATTATTTGTTTTAATGTTATAGTTTTTGTTATTAAATATAATTATAGTAATTGGTAAAAATTCAGTCTAATGAGTAAATTGTTCATTATGGTTGGCTATCTAATGCATATTATTCATAATAATTGTTTAAGTGATTGTTGTGAATAATAATGGTTAAATAATTATTGATAATTAGAATATTAATTGTTTAGTGTTGATGTGGATATTTTTTCTTCCAGTCCCTTATGCTGGACCATTCCAAGCCACAACCCCTTTGGCCTGTCACTTTTGGGAATCCTCCTTTGATTTGTATCGCATGTAGGGAAGTTAGGCTTAGAGAGGGGCAGCTTAAGGCAGTCAACCAGAAGAGACAGGATAGGGAAGAAGGAGCCAAAACTTTAGAGTTATATTCATTGAAGTAAATGGTTGGAATGGGCCTAAGATGTGGCATATGGATTTCAGCTGTTTCATGCATTACTAGGCATTTATTCTAATTGTGTAAAAATAACCGTATAACAAATTAATAAAAATTTCATGTTTTCTTTTTTTTTTTTTTTTTGTGTGTGTGCATACACACATGTGTACAGCACACACACATGTGTCTGCTGCCGCTCCTGTCATATCCGTCTTTGGTCTTTTCGAGACAGGGTCTCCCTGTAGTCCCAGCTGTCCTGGAACTCACTCTGTAGACCAGGCTGGCCTTGAACTCACAAAGATCCGCCTGCCTCTGCCTCCCAAGCGCTAGGATTAAAGGCGTGCGCCACCACGCCCGGCCCCATGTTTTTCATTGGACATCAAACAATATGGCTTTCTTCTCTTACAGGTCAACCTAACAAATTTTTCTTATGCATGTATGTGTGTATGTATGTATGTATGTGCACACACATGTGTATGGATGTGTGTACTTGTGTTCTAAGTATATTTTAATGTTAACAGCCATGATACCAGTAAAAACATTGCCTCTGAGTTGGAACGTGGCCCTTCCTTCTCAAGATGCAAATTCAATTTCAACAAAGGTTATAGGTTATCTATTAAAAATTTTAAAATAATGGATTTACACTGCCACCTACTGGTTACGCCCTTTCAACATCTAAAATAAAGATGCAACCAGGTTTTCATTGTATTAAAGTGTTAATAAGTTTTTTGGGTATTTGGGAATAAAAAATAAAAGGTATAAAAATTTAAAAATTTAAAAAATAAAAAAAATGTGAATTCCCATTAACATCATTGTGGAATTTGCAGCCGCCATTTTTTTTTAATTTTTTGCATGCATACAGGCTAAGACAAGCCTGCATTTCATTCAGATGACCAGTGGGTAGCTGGTGTTGAGGCCTGCATTTCATTTGGGTGACCAGTTGGTTTGGAAAAAAGCTCCCTTTGCAGACCACCAATCTGGGAAGCTGGTGTGAAATTCCTGTCCTGGACTTGGGCAGGTGGAAAGTTATGGCCAAGAGTGGGAAACGTGTCTCGTTGTCCCAGGCTAAGGACCTGAGTAGGAAGTTACCTCTCCGGTCGGGTTAAAGGAGTGACTGACTGACCTCTATGCAATGAGTCCAGTTCCCTACATTCCACAAAGTGGGCACTGTTTCCCCTTTCCCTTAGCAGGACTGCACTGCACCTGTTTGTGACAAAGGAAGCTTCCTAGAAGCTCCCACAAAAACAAAACAAAACAAAACAAAAACGAAAAATATCAAGATGGTAATGATGGTAACAACTTCTCATGGGGCATATCTAGCCAGTTTTTAATTAACTGATGGACATAAAAACTGTAAAAAAAATTATTAAGAGCTAGATATTGAAAAGTCTTTAAAACAGGTTTTCATGCCAGGCCTGGAGAAGGCCAAGAGCTTGGAGGAATATAATTATCAAAATCTACTTTCTAAGGTTTGAAGTTTAAAATGGTATACTTAAAAATAACATATATTTATATAGAAGTATTTCAGTAGAGATTTATGCAGAAATATAAAATAAACCATATAACTAAATGGACTTGATTTCTCTGAAGTCATAGTCTAGTCATATAGTTTTAAAGAACAAAGAGTATATTGGATAAAATTTATTTGGCAGGTATTCAACTTTGTCCAAACTTTGTCTACATACTATAGGATATTTTAATACCTAGTAAAATGATTAGATTAGTTAAATTTGGTTGAAGGTTTTGGTGAAAATGGTAATACATTTGAACTAATTGGAAATATAAAATGTTAATTGTTTTATTTGTAATCTGTATTGAATTTCCAACAATAACTTTGGGGTTAGGGTACACAAATGGTCTCTATATTTTTCTGTGTTATACAGTATCACCTTGTAACATTTTCTCTTACTTGCAGGATAATTTAAAGAAATTAAGCTTAAGTTCACTCCCCAAACAAATAGCATACAGTCAATGAAAAACAATTTGGGTGACTTTGATGAAAACTTATGCCTTGGTGCCTGTTTATAGGTATGTGTAATACAACTTAGGCATCTATAGGTCAAAACATAAAAAATTTAAAAACAAAAAGAGGGAGGTGGTATATTCCTTCTGTATGCCAAACCTTTTGATAAATTTTCAATTTTGAGGTCTTGAAACTAACAATGGGAGGAGATTTGTATATTTCCACAGGTAAAAACACCAACCTAAATGCCTGAAAACGTACAACTTTTGGCTGTGCAGGATGGACTGTGAAATGCCAGCAGAGAGGCTGACCCATCTGAACATTAAAGAAAAAGGAACCTCAGATTGCCTGAGGTTCTCTCTGAATTCTATTTGGGATAACTGTTTATAATGTGCCCTAATGAAGTTTACCTTCCAGATGCTGAGAAACCTTCCTACGTCTTCCTTTTTATAGGAAAAAGAAAAACATGATGGTACAGAAGTCATTCCCTAACTGTAAGAGTCAACTGTTATAGTGGTAATTTCTTATAAAACAGGTATAAGTGCCTTCTTTAATTGACTTATAGACATAAGAAATGTGCAAGGATAATTCTCTGTTTAGAGACAAATATAATAGTAAAGTCTTTATAAACTGTGTAATTAAGCAAAATATATTAATACAGGAGAGCTCTGATAACAGCAATCGATTATACTGCCAAGGAGATGTTGGCTAGGGGATCCAAGCCCCCCCCAAATTACAAAGGCTTTTGCCTATAAAAATGGGATATCTGCAAGGAGAAAGACGGTAAGTG
Organism: Rhizomys pruinosus; assembly: GCA_009823505.1. Classification (NCBI taxonomy): domain Eukaryota; kingdom Metazoa; phylum Chordata; class Mammalia; order Rodentia; family Spalacidae; genus Rhizomys; species Rhizomys pruinosus. The sequence continues at coordinate 1,735,783 of VZQC01002755.1, forward strand.
CCTGTTGTTGAAGACCTGGTGTAAGCATGAAAAAATGTTTTGAGATGTCACTTGCTAATGTACAGTTGGCCTCTGAAATGCCAGAGAGTGTTACCAAAGGCCACTAAAGCAATAAAGCAAAATATTGGTCTCCTTGAGTCAAGCAAGACTCCTCTGTCAGTTTCAGCTACATATCAACTTCCTGGAGATACTGTGCAACAGTGGCAACCATGTGTCTATATATATCCCAAATCTAATTGGCTATTAGCTCTCTCCTTGGAGGAATGATTCAAGGCTGATGCCACAAGCTTATGTGCTCTAGTGGTCAGGAGATGTTATAAGCCTTAGTAAGAACTTGTCATCTTTTATAGAGAAACCACAGTTTGTGGATTAGCATACCATCCAAACATGTGTCTATACTCACAGCTTAGCTTGCCATAATAGTTAGTACTGTTTAAATGCCTGTACATCTAATTGCTTGTGCTTTGTTAGTAGGATTAAAAAGGTACCCTGGATAAGCTGTCAACCCATGAAGAGAAACAGCCTGAACAGACTAGAGTCCAAAATGACATCTCCAAAGAAAATAGACTGCTTTGCTTCTCACCCACTTGTGCCCCTTTCCCAAATCCTAGGGAACAAATTGCAGAAGAGGAGGCGTGGTAGAATGTAAGGGCTGAGGAGAGATTGGGGTGAATTGTGAGACTACAGCAATGTAGACTGGACTCTTATTTGATCAACATACTTGTACATACAAGCTTCTCCAATTGGACTATGGGAACCTTGGGTTGTTCAAAATTTGGACATAGATACTTGCAAATTGGTTTTACATAAATGTTACTTACATTCATTGTTTATGCTTGACAATCAGCTTACTTCATGGTTGGGATTTTTGGATGTTAATTGGCCTTATTATGAAAATAAAGTTTCAGGTCTGACCTGCCCCCCACTGCCTAGCACTCAAAACAAGCTTGAGCAGCTGGCTATTCAAATCTCAGGTTCCTTTGGGTTGTTAGCCTCATCCATGGGCTTCCCTGCCTCTCAGAAGTATTAAAAAAATAAAATTAAAAGGGTGAGATATGGGAAAACTTAGTTAAGATGGGTAGCATTCTAAGCCAATGGTACCTCGTTGGCCACACCCATGGGGTGGGGTGTAGTGACAAAAAGATTTAGGATTTGGCCCTGAGAATTGAGTCATGATGGATATATAAGCAGACATCTTGGAATAAAATCTCTCTCTCTGCATTTGAACCTCAACCTGCCTACACGTGGTGTGCTTTCCTGCATGGGGTTTCCACATGGGTTGTCCTAAGATTAAGTGGGCCCTTCCACAAATCTTGGCGGTGACCCCACACCCCCTTTGAATATTTCATATTTTCACCTTTTAAAGTTTGTTTTAACATCACAGACCTCGAATTTTGACAAAACAATCTTACTTTAAAACAAATCTATGTCATTTCTTGAGAGTTAAGCAAGGCTGCCTCACTACCCATCTGCCTGGGATGACAGGGGTGAGTGGGAGGCTTCTTGGTATGTCTATGATTGATCAAATGGAGAAGTGATATTCAACCTTAAGGGTTTTTGAAAACCTAGCATCGATTTCATTTCACAGAGCCCTCTTAGGGATCATGTTCATATTTAAAATAAATTACTATCAATGTTAAACTTGATAGTCTTTACATTTTAAATCCCTAGAAGCACAATGTAAGGGTTAGAGACTTGCTAACTAGCTGTTGTGTTTGTGTACTTTTCTTGTCCAAGCTAACATTTAAAGTCAGAGAGATGGATCTATATATATTGATCTGAAGGAATGTTCATGATATACTGTCAAATGAAAAAAAAAAACAAGTTGCAGGGTAAATTGATGTTATGATTTCATTTTTTAAGAAAAGAAAGAAAACCTATATAAAATAACACCTCCACACAGAAGGTTGCATCTAGCAAGGTCCTTGGCTAGTGTTTTATTGATGAGCAAATCTGAAGGTCAGAGAGTGATACTGTTCAGGCCACAAAGCTAGTTAGCAACAGAATCAATTCTGTACCACCTATCTCTAAACTCCAGTATCTCAGTCTAAAAGGGGTACTTGTACCAAGTTAATAAAGAGATAAAGAATCTGGCAGGATAGCCAACAACAATTGTGCTAGAGGCATCATTAGAGGAAATATGACATTTATTAAGCTTAAAACTGACATAATGGGGAGGGGAATATTTCTCTCTCAAAGCAGGACCATTAATTGGTGCTCAACATTTCTCTGGATTTATAAATTTCCATTTATCTTAAGGATTTCTTGTCCTCTTTCTTTTAATTATTTCATAATGTTAATTTGAACTAAATATTTCAATACTAAAACACTTTGTGCACACACTATGAATTTACCACAGTACTAATAGGAAAACTCAATATTCATTTAAAGAATAAATTGAAGATCAATTTCACCTGCCTTCTTAAATAATTTTTATTACTGATATTATAATATGGTCTTAGTGGCTTCAAGTATCATATATTGTTAGCTCTCCTTATCTATGGGTTTAGTATCCATGGATTCAACCAACCATGGTTTGAAAACATTAGGAAAAATTCCCTTTGTATTAAACATGTACAGACTTTTTTTCTTATCATTGTTCCCTCAAAAATATAGAGTAATAAGTATTTACAGTTGTATTTGCATTGCATTAATAAATAATCCAGAAATGATTTAAAGTATATGGAGTTATATATGTGGGCTATATACCAACAGTATTTCCTTTTTGTTTTATTTTTATATATTTTTTAATTTTTTGATGGTATTGGGGTCCAAACCCAAGGATTTGGTCTTGCTAGCTTAAGTAGTCTAATAGTCACAGCAGGCAGGCGTGCAAACTGGCACAGCCACTATGGAAATCAGTGCAGAGTTTCTTCAGAATTCTAGAAATAGATCAATTACACAATCCAGCTACATGACTCAGGCACTCAAAGGAATCTATGTCGTACTACAGAGATACGTACTCCTCCATGTCCATTGCTACTATATTCACAATTATCAGGAAATGGAAACACTGTAGGTGTCCATCAACTAATGAGAGGATAACAAAACTGGAGTACATTTACACAATGGAATATTATTCATCAGTTAAGAAAAATGAAATTCTGAAGCAAAACAGTCTACTTTCTCTGGAGCTGTTGTCTTGGTCTCTGGTTAAATCTGGCTGTTTCCTTTTGCGGGCTGACAGTTTATCCAGGAATAACCTTTCAGTCCTACTAATGAAGCACAGACATTTAGATATATAGGTATTTAAACAGTACTAATTGTTATGGTAGGTTACTTTGGTATAGACACAGATGTTTGGATGGTATGTTAATCCATGAATTCACTGTGCCCTTTTTCTAAGCCTAGGGAACACATCTGCATGAAGAGGGGCATGGTAGAAGTCAGGGCTGCGATTGGGTTGAATGGTGAAACTACAGCAATATAGTCTGGACCACTCATTTGATCAACTTGATGACAAACAACTGCCCCTCCCTGGATGGTGGGACCCATGGGCTGTGTGGTTTGGGCACAAATGCTTGGCAAATTGGTTTTACAGGAGGATGCTTGAACTCATAAATTATTACTTAATGTTTAAAAAATGAAACAAAACTAAGACGGAAAGTTGCAGTACAGTTATGGAGGAATGCATGATCTGGGATGGGGTGGGGTGGGGTGGGGGGAAGGGAAAGGGAAATATGCCTGAACCGAATTGGAAAATGATGTATGAAATACACAAAGCATCAGTAAAAAATGAAAATTAAGTGACTGAAACAGTGAACTTCTGCTCAAAACAGTCAACTTCCTCATGGAGAATATTGAGAAAGACTGAGAAAGAGATGAAAAGCATGTTTGGCAGAATGCATGAGATCTGGTGGGGTGGGGGAATGGGTGGGAACACGGGTCTAGATTTGTTAAAAAAATAAAAATAAATTTATGAAAAAAAATGAAAATTAAAAAAAAGAAAAATGAAATTCTGAAGCTTGCAGGTAAGCAGATGGAGCTGGAAATAATCATTTTGAGTGAAGTAAACCAGACCCATAAAGACAAATTTCACGTTTTCTCTCATTTGTGGATGTTAGCTTTGAATCTTTAGATATTCGTGTTTCATTTGGGATACCCAAAAATGTCATGAAATTAGTAAGAGGGCATGGGTGGATGGTCCAAGGGAGAGAAGAGAGAACAAGCAGTGAAAGGGAATAATGAATCAGGAAGTGCTAAATTAAGTCAGGGGGTAGGAGATCAGGGTAGAAGAGAGAATATGGGGAAGAATAAGTAAGACTAAAGGACCTTTGAAAAAATCATAGAGAAACCTACTACTTTAGAAACTCCTTAACAGAGGAACAATGTCCATACTGGACACCACGGGCTAACAAATAAAAAGCACAGTATTGGAATGCCTTATCTCTATTGATTTGTTGGCTAGTGATGCCCCACTGATTTTCAAACATTATAGATTATTGCCAATGTTCTTAGTATCTTGCAGTAAGACCCTATTACTGAAGATATCATTTACTTGAATCATAGAACGTGGAAAAATTAAGCTTGTACTGACATGAAAGTTTTATTTGGCTAGTTTGCATAGTACTGAAAAGTTTTATGCATGCTGCTAAAGGACAAAATACTCATCAGTCTTACCCATGTGTTAGCCTTGTGAGCTACAATAAACTAGTGGTCTGACAAGATATGTTCACTAGTACAATAGTGGAATCAGTGGTATGGGAATAATCAACCAACTTCTGATTGTATTTAAGGCCCACTTCACAAGAGTTCATACTTGACACTGTTACCAGGGCCAAGAACCTGTGGGGAGACAGGTCACAGGCCATAGAGAAGAACCTATGACTATTATTCTGCTCAACAGCCATAGTATTATCAATTCTTAATGACTTATTATCTCCATGGATTGCTGCATCTCTCAGCCCTCACCAGAGTAGCTTTTGGTAGTAGGTAGCAATTAATTAACAAAGGGACCCATAAAAGGTCAGTATGTAGAGGATAAGAGATTGCAGAATGCTCAACCCCAAATGGGACATCTATATCACACTCTTCCTCCAAATATCTGGGGTGACTACAAAAGAGGTTGTGGAGAGATTTTTGTTTTTATTTCTCCATGAACTGAGTTCTCCATGGCCTGAGTTCTACTTGGACAAAGTTCTAAATGGACTCCTATCTGCATCAACCCATTCTTCATTGACTGATGTCTCCATGGACTGCATTCTAAATGGTGTGTGTTCTATATTGACTGGCTTCTCAATGGACTGATTTATCCACTTATCCATGGACTGATTCTCCATGTCTGAATTCTCTGTGGCCTGAATTATTCATGCACTGAGTTCTTAATGGACTGATGATTCCATATCCCAAGTTCAATATGAACTGATTTCTACTGTGAAGAATGTTCTCTATATCCTGGGTTCTCTATGGCATGATTTCTCCATGTAGTGAGGTCTCCATGGCCTGAGGTTGTGGAAAGATTTTAAGAGTCACAAACAGTGCATGACTACAACAAAACAGTTTTTTCAGAACACATCAACGAAGTTCCATATGTAAACTCATAGTAATTGTGACAACATGTAGAAGACCTACATAAGCTCAAGCCAGACAAAATCCCAGCATGGATGGGAGATATGGGTGCAAATCTCCACCCCTACTTGAGGAGCCATTGGCATTGCTGCTGAGAGGAAAGTCAGTTTTTTAAGGGTATGACTCTTGACAAATGGACCACATTCCAAGGATGGACCCACACTTAAAAATTATTTGTGCAACACAAACTGGACTTTATCAACTGTAAAAAGCAAAAGGATAAGAATTTGAGGGCTAGAGAGGTGGGGGAAGATCTTAGAGAAGATGTGGGAAAGAGGATGGATATAACAATGCATTGTTGAGCTGGAGAGATGGCTCAGTGGTTAAGAGCACCAACTGCGGGGGCTGGAGAGATGGCCTAGCGATTAAGAGCGCCGACCGCTCTTACAGAGGACCCGGGTTCGATCTCCAGCACCCACATGGCGGCCGAGAAACCATCTGAAACAATTCCAGGAGAACTCCAGTTCCAGGGGAATCCGACACCCTCTTCTGACCTCCGCGGCATTGCACGACATGGGTGCACAGACTTGCATGCAGACAGTACATTCGTACACATACAGAAATAAATAAAAAAAATTAATTAAAAAAAAAAAAAGAGCACCAACTGCTCTTACAAAGGACCCGGGTTGTAGACATGCAGACAGTACATTGATACACATACCGAAAATAAAAAATTTAAAAAAAAAAAGGACCCGGGTTGGATTTTCAGCACCCACAAGGCGGCTAAGAAGCATCCTTAACTCCAGTTCCAGGGGAATCTGACACCCTTTTCTGACCTCTGCAGCATTGCACGACACGGATGCACCAACTTACATGCAGACAGTACACTCATACACATAAAAATAATAAAATAAAATAAAATTTAAAAAATGCGCTGCATGAAATTCTCAAATTACTAATACCGATCAATGAAGAAAAAAGTGCTCTTCCAGTGAGATATACTAAAAGCCCTAAGGAATTTAATACAACTGGTTTGAACATCTGCAGATATTTAAAAAAAATTTATGGTTTAAAGTGTGTGTGTGTGTGTGTAGATCAGAGGACAAGTTGTGAAAGTTGATTCTCTCCTTTCACCCCTATGTAGAGTCAGAGGATCCAACTCAGGCCCATTAGGGTTGTATAGCAAGGACCTTTAACCAGTAAACCATCTCATTCCTCCCGTCTTCAGATTTTGATATTCACAGAGGCCTTTGAACCCATCACCCATAAATACTGAATGACAGCTACATTTTAAAACATATAGTAGACTTTTTAAAAAAGTTGATCTGAATGTATAGTAGCTATCAGTAGCAGCTGGGAAGGGAGAGCGGCAGAGTGATAAAGGAAGGATAGATATTATATACCAAAACACACTTAGAGAGAAGCAAAAATTCTAATGTTCTGTACCACAGTGGCATGATTATAGTTTATGATAATCCACTTTATTATAAGTAACTGGAAAAGAGAGAACTTTATGGTTCCACATACAAACTAATGATGAGAGGGAAATTTTAATTACTCTGATTTTTGGTACTAGTTGTATGCATGCATTGAAATATCACACTGTAACACATAGATCTGTAAAATTATTAAGGGTTAAAGATTTAAAATATATTTAAAGTGATGCAAGTATTAACTATTTAATCTTGGTCATTACATACTATTTACAATTCTGAATTATCACACTATACCCCACAAATTTATAACTAAAATAATTAACAAAAAGTCAATGATATGATGGGCCTAGTGGACAGACCCACACTGAAGCACATTTGGGGATACAAATCAGACTCTATAGGTACTATTATACATACAAAAGACTATATTACATTGGACAGGGGGCAGAAGGGAGAAGTGCAGATAGGGGAGAGGATCTACATATCATCAAATTATAATGTATGAAAATCTTAAAAAGTTAATTTAAAAAGAAAAACTTAATAATATCATATTCAACAAAATTGGAATAAATGGTGTATTTGTTATGAAACAAAAATTTCAAAAAATAATTGAGATATTTTGTTAAGTACTCTGTCTTTTTATGATCATTTAATGTGTAAATACATGAAACAGTCTTCTGTTAGCCCTGATACTCCCTTTTCATTACCACACAGGCTTGTATGAAACTCGAGAAGTCAGGATATACGGAATGCACCAAGTATCCTCTTGCTTTGTAGAGCCTTCATTTTTATATTTATTTTTCTACATATTTGTCTCTGATTCCCCATCTGGCTGCCCGACTATGATTTCATCCTGTTTGATGGAATTGCCTGAAGTAAAGTGAGAGGGGCAGACAGTAATAACCAAAACTTAGTCCTGAATCTGCTTCCACCAAGTTTAATGATCTTGGAAAAATCATTGATTGCCAACTTCTTTTAGTTGTAGAATTTCCTTTTCAAATGAAGTGTTCACAGAAAACTTCATCTCCATTAGTAGGCTCCAGGCACAACTGAGCCCGTAGGACTATGAAAACTAAAGTTTGAAAATCAATGCACTATTTCCTTAAGCGGTATGGAGTTTTAAAATATACGGTAATTTTTTTTTTTACAATAGAGTACTAGCCACAAATCAGGAACAATTTCCCATATCTGAAATAACATGGGTGAATCATAAAAGCTGGCAGAGAAGGGGGCAGCCAGAAAAGAGTACATACTGTTTGATTTCATCTATAATCTAAGCAAATAAAAACTGATATCGAATGAAAGAAACAAGATCAGTGGCAGAACAGGAGTTGGGAATGAAGAAACGGATGTATTATGTAAGAAAACAAGAAAACTTTCAGAGGTGATGGAATTGTGGGGTTGTTTGATTGAAGGTTTTATTCTGTAGGCATCAGGCAAATCTCACAGAATTACAGACTAATTGGAAAAGATTATTAGGCATAAATTACATCAGAATAATGTTGATTAAAACCATTACATAAATAATCTTTAGTGCTCTTAAAGCTCAGACATAGTCAAACAGACCTTGCTTTAAATGCTGGCTGTTCTATTTACTGGTTCCATGTCTACCTATGGACAAATCAATTAACCTCTGTAAACCTCTATTTCTTCATTTCTAATATGAGCCAAAAATAGTTCTCAGTAGTTGGAAGAATTATGTATGATAATCAACACTGAGAAAACATAGCTCAGTATCTTCCACATAGTTAATAGTCACTAAATATTAGCTGAATTTCTATGATTTCACTAAAATCATAAGCCTAGTTAAAAAAAGTTTAGAGGTCATGTTTATATGGTCTGAATACCAATTTTGATTACACTACTAATTATAAAGAACATTTGACAAATTTCTCTACTTTATCTGCATCTTTATTTCTCATTGTAACCACAGTGGAAGATTGGGGTGTCCTTTATTTCACGAGTGTTATTATACACCTGGATTAGGTTAAATTATGGTTCCATTAACATATTTATTTTTTTCAAAAGAATTCTTTTTTAAGTTTTTGTGTAGCATTACTATGCCAACATTATAATTGCTTAAGAAAAAGCCTAACTCTAATTTTTAAGAGTGCGCCTGAACTCAGAGTGCATTCATTCCCCCCAAATCCCTTGGGACTGCCATCTCCTGGAACTGTGCTGATTGATGGAACTCTGTCACTGGAACTCCATTCTTGGAAAACATGTCCCAGAGTCAAGCCCCATCCGTAATTTTATTCAAAATGGCTTCTCCAACTTCAGTTGGGGAAGTATAGGCTTTGCTTCACCCTAATCTTAACAGACCAACTGGTCTTTTCATCCCTTCTTCTAGAATATCCCATTCACCCAAGGTGAATTGCAAATGGGTTTGCCACCTTTTAGAGCTTTGGTGTTAATTCTCAAGCATACTCATATTCACTTATTCATTATCTTTTTGGGTGGAGTACGAAATTGAGGTTGTCAATGAAATGAGACCAGGTGCCCAGGTCACAAGATGCAAGAGCACATGGAATTGCTGGGGTTAATTAAAACTCATTAGTCCAGGGGCTGGAGAGATGGCCTAGTGGTTAAGAGCACTGACTGCTCTTGCAGAGGACCCAGGTTCGATCCCCAGCACCCACATAGCAGCTGAGAACCGTCTTTAACTCCAGTTCCAGGGGAATCCGACAACCTCTTCTGACCTCCATGGCATTGCACGGCAAGGGTGCACAAACCTACATGCAGACAGTACATTCATACACAGAAATAAATGAATAAAATTTAAAAAGTCATTAGTCCAGATTATTATAAAAGTCGTTCCTACACTTTTGTACATGTACATATTGTATACTGAGCATTTAGTCCCCCTCATATTTTAATTTATTTTATTGAGCTATGACTGACATTTAAAAATGTATACATATTAATTCATACAGGTTTATGTATTTGAGAATGAGTATACAGCAATGTATGAAATATGCATCATCTCTAATGTCATAAGGGTTGGGAATCTGGCTCAGCAGTAGAGCACTTGCTAAGCATACGCAACCTGTTGCAGACCATCCTCAGCCCTACAAATTGTTCCATGAATATTGCCATTATATCTAAGAGTTCTCTCCAAGTTTCCTATTTTTATAAAAACAACTAACAAAAGTTCTACTTTCTTAACAAATATTTAAGTGCATAATACACCTTGTCATTTCAACTTCATAATGCACCAGTGCCCTTACTTTGAGCTTAAGGCCCTTTGGAATTGTCTCCCATTTCCTTTCAAAGTTTAATTCCTAGGAACATTTTCTTGCTTGTTTAGCTCTTGTTACTCTGACTCCCCATCATTTATCATTATGAAACAACTGTTCCTCTCTATTTTGGAAACCCAGACTCTTAGCAGGGTTTCATTTTTACCCTTTACTCACAAGGCATGTTTTCTTTGAATCCTTCCTGGGTCACCTTATTAAGAAGTTCATTCCTTGAGAAAGAAAGACCTGTGTCCTTGAATGTTAGAAGGATTATAGCTTGGGGTTATCTGAAATCACACAACATGCTAAAAGATCAAACATGGGTGGGCACAGCTCTTAATAGGCTTGGTGACTGAAAGAGCCACTTTGTGTATTCTCAACAGCTCAGTTTTGCAAAGTGTGGTTTCTGCACTCACCAGTTGAGCATAGGACATTCAGAAGATCCACATTATGTTGAAATTGTTCCCTAATATTTCAATCCTACTTGAGAAAATTGGCGTTTGCAAAACATTGTAGCCAAACCGGCTGTATCTAGAATTTTTAGGCTCTCATCTCTCCTCACCTTACCCCCAAATCTACTTTTATAATAAATTTTCTTCAGTACAAAAAAAGTTCATCTCTACCGCCTAATGTGGTATAACTCCACTTTCTGAATTATTTTCTTTGTAGAGTTGCTTCTAGCATGCTATGTATCTTATCTATTAGTCACATTTGTTATTTCTCTCAACTATAATAACTTGAGAGAATTATTTTGTTTTGTTCACTGTGGTATGCCTCAAGTCTAGAATAGTGCCTGGTACAGGATGTGTGGCTAATAATCATTTGTTGAATAAATGTGTGAATGAGGAGCTTTAGCTATTCCAAATTGAATGGCAACTTTTATTTTTTCATTTACTTCTTCTTTTGACATAGATGTTTTATAGCAAGTACTGCCTAATGTATGTGTATTCCTTCATGAGAAGGAGTCTGGAGCTATGTATCCCAGGCTGGCTTGGAACTGGACATCCCCCTGCCTCAGCCTTCTGAGTTCTAGGATTATCGTGTGTGCCACCATACCTGGCTCTCCCTTCTCTTCTCAGTCTCCTGCTTGAAACTTCTGCTGTGCGCTGTCTATGTATTTAGACTAGTTTCTCCCTATCACTTGGCTTAAATTTTCATTCACAATATGGTTAATCCAAATGATTTCTCAAAATCCTCTTAAGACAAAGAAACTATGAATGATTCTCTGATTTCTTTTAGATGAAATGTGGAGAGGGAATTTTACTCCTTAGAGTAAGAGAATCTATTATACTTACTTTTTGTAGCAAGTCTTCATGCTATAGTAGTGAGTTGCTAAGGAATGGAGTTTATCTAACCATCTATAAGATGGTGTATTCATTTATCCTTAGCAATTGCTAGGGGGAAAAAAGATGTACCAATTCCTTCCAAATTCCAACTTCTCAGTAAACATATTCCCATGTCTCAGCCTAGGCCTTGGTCAGCCTTGAGAGGCTTATCTGAGGATAAGCTAAGTACACAAGAAATGTAAACTTATGGATATGGAAATTTTTACCACTTTCAAAGACACAACAAAATGGAAGAGGTGGTGACCTGCCTTCACAAGAGTGTCTTCACAATTTGAAAGGCTTACTGTTGTTTATGTTTACATACATCATAAGTCTCAAGAAGAAGATTTTGTTTTAGAACACCCTGCTAAGTAAATATTGAGAAAATCAATTCAATAGGACAAAATTGCAGACATAAATACATCAAATGGCTACATGAAATTATGGTCATTTTGTTATTTTAAGTCAGTAAGTCCTATCTTCACTTTTATGAATAATAGGCAGTGTATTAGACTCCCAATTATCCATACATGGGCCATTCACAGTGAAATATATAAAATGTAAGGGACATGGAGCAGATGAGAGAATGAACTGGTTTTGTCCAGAAGTGGAAATTTGATAATTTTATCATTTAAAGATCTGTACATTGCTCTTAGTACTCTGTAACATTGCTGCATCTGCTGTTAAGTATAAAATATTGACAAATAGATATTTTATTTTCTTCTATCAGCTTTTCATTCCAGGTGAATCAGAGAACATATTTGGTTTCTCTAATGGTAAAGGAGGGTTTATAAAGTCTTTTGCTCAGTCCTTTCCAGACCCATTAGAATAAATTGATGAGCTGTTTTACTAAAAATTGATAATCGGTCTATGGCTGTGGGACAGACTTGTTTTTAAATAGTGTTAATTGTACTAATAGAGGTTGAGATTGAGCCTATGACCTTGGCCCCATTAGTATTATCTTTGGACCTACGCAACTAAAATTGAAGACAATTTTCCTTTTACACTGATGGTCTACTCAGCATCTAAATTGAGAAGCCTATTTTTCATTTAATCAGGGCTTGTCCAAAGCCAGTGCTGAGTGTTTCATCCCAGAATCACCATTAAAAGATTCCTGGAAAATTAGACCCACCATTTTTCTTGGTTTAGTCCTGTTACCTGTAATTATGTATATAATCTGTTTCCTTTAGTTAATGGCTCTCTCTTGACTTCCTGGAGATTGTACATAACAGATAGATGGCTAGAGACCCTCCTGGATTTAAAAAGAGAAAATTGGAAAAAGACACTAATCAGAGCTTTATATTGTTACCCACTCACTGTGAGAGGGCTCTCTGTAGCACTAGTACATGAAGCTCAATGAGTCTTCCCAGAGAAACAATTCTCTAAGATTTTCTGGGTTTGGACTAGTCATGAACTCTCTACATGTTCTGCTGGTGAGATTTGAAAAGTTGTCCCAGATTCTCAAATCCCTAATGCCTGGAAATCTCAAAAAAAAAAAAAAAAAAAGAAAATCCTTTTAGATTACGTCATATCTCAACTGAAAAATCCTTTGATCTGCTGCTCTTGTTAGTGGTAGTTAATTTAATCACTGAAGTTCTTGGAAAAACAATTTTTCCACTGACATTTGACCCACATATATTCTTATTCAATATCTCCTAGAAAGGTTATGGAGGTTACCCGAACATTCCATGTCAAAACCTTTAGGTTCAAGTTGGTATCTGTAAGTCTAAATGTCTCTTTCCTTTTGGGAATTTTTAGCAAAATATATTTTATCTTGTTTACCTGGAACCCAAGTAAACCAAACTGTCACTTTCTCCCCAAAGAGAGAAACAATAGCCAAACATTTTGTAAGTAATGATTTTGAGTACACTGGATCTCTTTCAGGATAGATGCTGGCTCTTGAATACTATTATACAGAGCAGAGTGGGTCTTTCATGAAGAACAACACTCTAAGACTTTCTAGTTTTATAGCTGCCATGATCTACTCTACTTCCTACCTGCCACTTATTCTCATTGCTGAAGAGTAAAATTATATAATCTGATACTCCCAAGATCCTGTGCATGCCTAGGTCAGCAAGAATATTATGGCTGTGTGCTGGATAGCTTCAGTTGTCAACTTGACACACCTGGGTACAGGGAACCTCAACTGAGAAATTGTTTCCATTGTATTAGCCTGTGGCCATGTCATTTACGGAACATTTTCTTGATTGTTGAGTGATGGGGGAGGGACTACCCCACTGTGGGAAGTACCACCTCTGATCAGATAGTCCTTTGTAAAATGCAGGCTGAGTATGGGCCAAGGGACCAAGCCAGTAAGCAGCGTACTTCCATGGTCTGTGTTCCAGGTTCCTATCCTGTGTTCCTGCTTTGGCTTCCCTCAGTGATGAACTGTGACTTGAGAAATGGAAGATAAAATAAACCCTTTCCTTCCCAATTTTGGTCAGTGTTTTTATCACAACAACAGAGATGTCACTAATATAGAATGCGTCTATTGCTGAGAAAGGCTAGGGAAAGAAAATGCATTAGCATTTTAAGAGCATCATACTGCAGTTTAAAATAGAATAAAGTCTTTTGGTTGTTGCTCATTTATTTAGGAACTAAAATTGATCAGAACCTTCCTTCATTGTGTAGTTCGGTTTATGTAAACTGCGCCATACCTGCTATTCTCACCATTTTGTCTTAATTCCATTGATCTACATATTTGCCAGGATGGAAGCGGCCACCAACTCTCTATCTCAGGGAACATGATTTCTTCTGCACTATATCTATAAATTTTATATCTTTGGCTTACACATGATGTCTGGTGCTCAATTCTTTTCCAGAATTAATTCTAAATACAGGAAGTAAGATAATGAGCTGTACAGCAACTTAAATAGGTTGACACTCCAAAGTGCCACCAGACCATTTATCTCAGGACTTGAGTTCGAAGTTTCTGATATTTACCAGAAAGAAATAATTAACTTCTAAGGGCTTCAGGAACTGCATCCCAAGTAGGCAATTAAGTTTTGCCAAATCAAAGCTGTATACAAAATTGAGAAACAATCCTAAAGTGGCATTCTGAGTAGGGAAAACAAATAAAAAAGAGTTTCCACTCCATGGAACTTTTATATATCACTGCTAGACCTTCCAGAGAACTGACTAGAAGTAATTCTTTTTTATTTTGGGCCAGAGTTTCTTCACATTCATTCTGTATGAAATTGGTGTCATGACAGAACCTGCAGCTGGTAGAGAAATGTCTATCAGGGGACAGCTGAGATAGAGAGTGCACCACAGAGAGTGCATGTGTTATTGATCATCACATTGAAGTAGTCCTTATGTTTGCCTTGACAATCCCGCTTATACTAACCTAGCCTGCTCCCTCCATGGTCTCTTTTATCAACTCTCAAGTCTACAATTCGTCGCCTAACATGCAAGGCCAAATACAGTACTACTTCATCTGACATTTAGCATTCTTTTGTTCATTCATTCATTCATTCATTCATTCATTCATTTGTGCAGAAATGCATGAATATATTTTCTCGATACAGTTAATCAGCACCTATGCTGCAATGTACTTGACTCTGCTAATTCATTGGCATGGAAGAAAATGCATACATGGTTCTTGTGTTTATGAAGTTTACTGACTGTTGTGGGGTATTAACCACACAATCAAGAACAAAAAGACATACCTGTGATTGTTAATGCATAGGCAAAGCACACAGTGATTTATGTGTTTCTGATTCTCATACCCATTTCTACCCCATGACTCCTCATCATGCTCTCTCCACTAGTCAAGTTAATTTATTCTTTGCTCTATGAACATCTTCATTCTCAGTTCTATTACTTTTGCATCAATCCTGTAAATGTTATAAGAATTTGGAAATCCCAAACCTGTCCAATCTACTTTCCAAAGTTGAGTATAGTATTCTAGTTCTTTTGTGCTTCTGTTTAACAATAACAGCTAACCTGAGGACAGATTGTTGCTTTCTACTTTATAACACTTAGTAATAGTGGCAATATAAACAATATAGTGGGCAGTTGGGATTGAAGTTGTGGCAGTATACTTAAAAAGCATTACCAGCTCTCTGAACTTTTTCAAATATTACAGAGTCTGGGTATAATTCTTCTTATTTATGAGATGAGTAACCATATAAAAATGCTTTGAACTGTTGCCATGTGACAAGTCTCAATAAAAATTGCCATCTTAGGTCATTTTACTCTTCCAGATATGTTCACATAACTTGGTACCTGCATTTTGTACATGAGAAAACTGAAGCCTAAAGCAGTCAAATAATTTGCCAAAGGTCACACAATTAATGAGAAACAGAAATGTCTAAAGACAGAATTTTTGCTTCCACAGCAACACCTTTTGAGAATTATCAGCATGGCATTTTGTCTGATACTTTCTTTGAGAACAAAGGTCTCAGATATTCTGAAATCTTTTGTTCAAATCCTTGAATAACTCAGTATGGCATAGTAAGACACCTGTCTTTAGCTAAGGTTTGTTTCATTGCCAATCAGAATACAGTGATATTTAAGATATCAGATCACTTCCTTTGAAGATAATTAAGTTTCAGTTAACAATGTGTTGGCTACAAAAATGCATCCCTAATGTCTTGTTTCTCAAGTTGGCTTGAAAGAACATAAACTGTCCAACTCTGGGCAAGTCATTTCAACTTTCTGAGCTTGTTTCTTATTCTTGTAATCATAATCTCTGAAGGTCATTTCACTTCTGTCATTTTATAAATTCAACATAATGATTCTCTTCAAGTAGTTCGTTAAAATGTAGAGAATAAGTGACCATGTTGTGCCCACAACTGGTACATCTACAAAGCAACCCTTAAACCTATAGATCAGGGAACATTGTGGAAGAGGAGGTGGAAAGATTCTAAGAGCTAGAGGACAAGGACACCTGCTGCAAGATAGTGTGTTCTGAATAGGATGGGGATATCATACCTGTGAACTTTGAAAAATATAGCTCCAGGGCTGGAGAGATGGCCTAGCGGTTGAGAGCACCGACCGCTCTTGCAGAGGACCCGGGTTCGATCTCCAGCACCCACATGGCAGCCGAGAGCCATCTGAAACTCCAATTCCAGGAGAACTCCAGTTCCAGGGGAATCCAACACCCTCTTCTGACCTCCGCGGCGTTGCACGACACGGGTGCACAGACTTGCATGCAGACAGTACATTGATACACATATAGAAATAAATAAAAATTAAAAAAAAGAAAAATATAGCTCCAAACATAAGATCTGAAAAGACTCCAGTCAACATGCCAACATAGATGGAGGAAAGTTTCCCAGTTTTTTCCAGGGACCAGCAGCTCCCCAATTGGTTATCCAGTCCTAAGTGGTCAGCCCAAAACACATGTATATATAACTAACATTAAATAGACTCAGTAGGTTCTATCTGTATATTAATATTTATAATATATATATATATGCATAAATAATTAATATAAAGGACAAAAAGTTCTCAAAATCTAAAGGGATCTGACCATGTGGGAGCAGTTGGAGGAGAGGGAAGAGTGGAAATAATGTAAATGCAATGTCTAAATATAATGTACATGTATGAAATTCTCAGAAAATAAAAATAAATTTAGAGCCGGGCGTGGTGGTTCATGCCTTTAATCCTAGCACTTGGGAAGCAGAGGCAGGTGGATCTTTGTGAGTTCAAGGCCAGCCTTGTCTACAGAGTGAGTTCCAGGACAGCTGAGGCTACAGGGAGACCCTGTCTCAAAAAGACCAAAAATAAATAAATAAATAAATAAATAAATAAATAAATAAATAAATAAATTTAGAATGAAAATAAGTGACAACAAATGTTGGTGAGGGTATAAGGCAAGAAGAAACCTTACACATTGCCTGGAAGAATGCAAATTGGTGCAGCCACCATGGAAATCGGTATGGAAACACCTCAAAAAAACAAACAAACAAAAAAAAAACTAACAATAAGGGCTGCAGAAATGGCTCAGCAGTTAAAAGCACATAGTGTTCTTGCAGAGGACCTGAATTTGGTTCCTAACACCTATATCAGGCAGCTCACAAGTTCCTGTAACTTCACTTCCAGGGGATCTGACATCCCTGGTCTCTGCAGGCACCTGCACTCATCTGCACATACTCACACAGAGACACAGATAGACACACATACAAATAAAAAGAAAACAAATCTTTTTAACACTCCCTAAAAATACAACTGCCATAGGATCCCGCTGTATTAACTCTTGCCATATCACCCTAAGGAATCTAACTGATAATTTTTCATTCATGCTTATTGCTGTTCAGGATGTGAAATCAAGCTAGTTGCTCATCCACAAATGAATGAATACACACAGAAGGTATATACATACAATGGACTTTTATTCACCTCTAAACATTCTTTCAAGTAATTTGCATGACAAAAGATGCTTTTGTTCATTTCCTCCCCTTGAGTCTATGCATAGAATGTGCACGGCTATGAAATTGTATCAACTATGTTTATTTTGGTTGTTGTGTTGTGGGAGAGTTAAGATGTTTTTCGCATAGCAAGGTTGGCCTCTGTCTCTATCCATCCAAGGACGACTGTGAACTCTTGATTTTCCTGTCTCCACTCCCAAGAACTGAGATTATAGGTCTATGCCACCATGCCAGACTCCAATCTCTTTTGAAGCAGGTGCTCGTTCTATTCTGGAAATTATTATGGTTTTAGCATAATATGGCCTTATAAATAAATCCTTCAACTCCAATGGCATTTCTCAAGCCTCAGAATATGACTGCCTTGTCAATGTGGAACACATTTAAATAGTAGGAGCTCCATTAAATTAGGACCCAATCATGTTGGTGTGATTGCTCATTTCACTGAATATTGTTCACAACAAAGCTCAACCTTTTTTTGTCCAGATCTGACCTCTGTCTGATGAGTTTGTGAATATGAGGTAGGAGTGGAATATACTGTATGCACATTGAGAATTGAGAGTGGGAGATAATCAAGGGAGTAGAACAGGGAAATATGCCTAATAAGGTAAGGCAGGGTGTTTGGCTATCTAGAAACATTTATTTACAGTTCTGGAATTTATTTTCTCAATGACTTGTTCATTGAAATAGGTAAAGACCATTATCCAGCTGCTCCTCTTCCAGATCTCCTTAATGTATCCTGTTCTCTTATGACTGTCAGAATTCTGAGCTAATTCAGTCATAGTCAAGGCCCTTATTAATGTTTCTCACACTTCATGAATAGCGCTTAAAACTTTTGCAAAATTCGGAATTAGATCAACCCTCATCCCCAAGCTTCTGGACTGTGTGATGCTCCTATCCAGTACTCACTGAAGGATCAGAATTGACCTGAATCCTCGTTCAAGAAAAGTTTCCATTGAAGTGCTTAGGGGAATTTTTCTTTGGATACTTTACTGTCTGCTTTGATGTGCTATTAGAACCCAGCAGCTGAAGTTATACTGCATGCTTGGCATACAGTCTTTGGGGCAGTATAATCCACTTGTGTGACAACTTGCCTGTTGCAGAAAAATTATCCAGTTCCTGTTCTGTCTTGAATTATATCTGGCATTATTATCAAAGAACTTGTAACACCTTTTTCTGTAGGTGTGGGGGACTGAACCCAAGGTCTTACTTTCTCTGGCTAGGCAAGCACACTGCCACTGAGGTAAATCCTTAACCTCTGTAAATATTTTAAATACCTAAGCTGTTTTGAATACCTTATCTCTTTATTATATTATAAATCATTGAAGTTAGGAGCTTGGAGTTGATTATTTCTGAATATCAAATTCAGGACATACTATCTGAAGCTAAACCATGTGGTCCATATATATTTATCATATATAAACTTATAAATATAAACATGCATTTATTTAAATTGTATAGCACAAGTTGATATAATATAGAGTCATATGACAAAAATATTCATTCAAATTATTAAATCTAAAATTTAAGGCCAGCGAGATGGCTCAGAGAATAAAGTCATCTACTATAAAGGGTAATGACCTGAATTCATTCTCTAGAGCTCACATGATGGGAAAAGAATAGCAACTATTATAAGTTGTCCTCTGACCTTTCATGCACATCATAACAATCATGTGCATGCACACACAGAAATAAAGAAATGAATGCAATTTTAAAATTAAAGCAAAAATAAAATTATTTAGTAAATATGCTAATAAATATATTAATTAATGTTAAGTCATATATTTGGAAACATATTCTTAGTGTATTTAATCATGTTATATAGCATATAATATAAATGTATTTTACTTAATATGATATAAATGTTTATTATATACATAATTGTATAATTAAATAGCATACACTCATTATTTTATACAGTATTTAATCATATTAGTCATATATTATTATTTTTCTGTAATATACAATTATACAATTAATACCTAAACAAGTGAATGAGTAGATCAAGTTGTCAGAATTTTCTGGAAAATTGAATGCTGCATAGAGCTCACCACTGTACCTTTTCACAAACTATACTAAATGAATTGGGTTATTATCAAGTCGTGTTAGAAGCCTAGAATACGCCTATGTAAATAAATCAAATTACAGCGTGATAATGTCCATAATACTAAGTGCACATTATTGTGTGTTTAGTAAGGTCTAGTCCAATAGTTTATTGCATTTCACATAAATTATTTCATTTTTAAATCCAATTTCAAAATATGATCGAATGAAGGTGATATATTTCATTATTCTATTATTAAATTTAATGAAATAATGTACACATCAAATAAAGCACTGTAGTCAAGTTAAATTTTATATCTAATCATGTATTAGAAACTTTCTCTGATTCAAGTCAGATCCTGGGATTAATATAATCTCTGACTAGTATAATTCTTTCCACCTTGAAGTGTCTTTTACACTAAAAAATTGCTTTGATCCTTACATCACTCATTGGTAGAACCTAAGATTCATATTACTGTTCCAGATTTCATAAATAATAAGAAATCATGGACTTACTATGATCATAGGAAAGTTTGTCACAGAGTCTAGGCTAGAGCTGAGATGTTCCCCATGGGCAGTTGCATTTTTGAGTTGTGTATCATTTTGATGAGGACATTTGTTGCAACTCTCTTGTGTCAAACTCATAAAAAGTTTTGAAGTTAATTCCCATGGCTTGGCTTCTGTTTGCTTAGAACATTTGTTTTTCATTATTGTTAAACCTACAAAACTTCTTCACTTACAGCTTGATGGACCATTCTCTATTTTCCCCTGATGCTTACAATTAGTATGTCATTATAGGGCTAGAAGTTTCAGGTGAAGTTAACTGCCAAGCTTGCCAACTTCTTAACAATGCCCAATGTGGCATCTTTGAGGGTTTGCAAGTAGTTTTAATTGCTCAACTTTCAGCAGTATACTGTGGCTTAATCATGCCCCTAGAGCCTGGAGGTATCTCCAAGATAGAAAGCTACTAGAAGTATTGTTTGTCCAGAACAACCCAAAGAAACACAGAAGAAATAATTTTCTTTCAAGTAAAGATGGGGACATCATTTTTTAATGTTGAGACAAATTTTCTTAACTATCTCCTTAAAGGCTATAATGATATGTGTGGTCCTTTGGTCCTTTCCAGTATCCCCATCACTCGTATTTAAATGCTAACATTTTAATTTCTTAATTACAGTTCATAGTGGAGCTTTGCCTTAGAATAGAATGGAAAGGATGATTACAGAGATCTCACTTGCTGCCATAGGATTATGAATTTGTGTATAGCTCCAGGCAGGCACCCAAACTATATGAAAAGTTCTTGGTTAGAGCACACTTAGACCTTTGAAATTCACTGTGCATGCTTTCTTTTCGCTCACAGAGTCTTCCACTAGTTACAATTTTCCCAAAACAGTAAAATGAATTCCCACTAAGTTAGTCCTGAACTGTCACCTTTTGTTTTATTTTGTCCACAATTCCCATTACTCAGTGACCCTGAAACCTGCATGTCACATGGTAGTATCGCCTAAATTAGGCTATACAACCCATCATTGCTTTTCTTTTCATCTTAACTGACATCTACTTTGGAACATATTGCTTTACTATGGCTTAAGAC
This sequence comes from Rhizomys pruinosus, assembly GCA_009823505.1. Lineage (NCBI taxonomy): Eukaryota > Metazoa > Chordata > Mammalia > Rodentia > Spalacidae > Rhizomys > Rhizomys pruinosus. The sequence continues at coordinate 1,757,296 of VZQC01002755.1, forward strand.
AAACATCTTTAGTTGTTTCTGTATAAAAATATTTATAAACCACTATCAAAGAATTCTTTTATTTACTTATTTAAATTTTTATTTTAATTATTTTATTTTATTTTTTAAGACAGGGTTTTCCCATAACTCCACCAAATTTAATATGCAGACTAGTCATCTGGCCTCAATCTCACAGAGATCAGCCTCTCTTTGCCTCTGCCTCCCCAGTGCTGAAGTAAAGAACTCCACCTCTGCACTCCTCTGCTTTAATTCATTCAGATTTTCATACATGAGCATTGTATTTACATCAATTCCAACACCCCCTCCTCCCTCTTCAACTCCTCTGACGCCATCTCCACTTCCTGTGATCGCTGTGAATTGTTTATTGCTTTGTCTATCTATCTTTTGGTCTATTTACCTACAACCTACTGAGTCCATTTAGTGCTGCTCATATGTACATTTTTTTAGGGATGACTACTTGACACTAGATAACCTAGGAGTAAACTCACCCCTGGAGAAAACTTACCATCAGTCTCTCAGCAACCATTGATTGCCTGTAGCTTTTCATTTAGGAGTGGGGCCTTGTGAAAAACTCCCCCATCCACATTGGCTGGTATTGTCATTATGCCCATCTGGTTTAGGCAATTTCATGGGTGCAAGTTCCTTATCATATGTAGAGGAGATTGTCTTGCAGTAAGTATCCTTGTCCTCTGGCTCTTACAATCTTTCTATACACTATTCTGTGTATGGAACCTGAACCTTGGTGTAGGGGTTGTATTGTAGGCATAGCAATTGGCACTGAGAACTTCACAGTTCCTGCATTTTAACCAATTGTAGATCTATGAAATAGTCTCCAACTGGTTTGCCTTTGCCCTTGGTTGCCTCTCAGAAGGTTTTTCTTAATTTTTATTGAGCTTTTGTACATTTCATACAAAAATTCTTAGTCAAATTTAGATGCCCCCCACCCCAGACCTCATGCATTCTGCCACACATGCTAAGTGGCCATGGTGGAGTCCAGCACAAGACCTATGCAGAATCAATCAGATAAGGGCCCAGAGTGGAGCAAGGGAAGTGGGCAGCCTGCCAGCTCTAGGTTGGGAACTGTTGAAGACTTATTACTATTGGGCGAAGTGTAGTAGACCTTATTTACAATTTCTAGCTAGGCCTCCCAGAATATTAAGGTAAGACTTTATTATTGAAGACACCACACTCTTGGGACACAGGACTTAAAGGAATCAAGCTGGAACTGACATGGAATTCTCCTCTCCAGGATGAGCTCTTATAGAATGAGATGGTGCTATGCAAGTTGCTAAGAGAGAACAGCACTCAATAGTCCTACCCATCTGTAAAGCTTATGAATTACAACAATTACCAACTGAACAAGATATTTCCAATGGTGACACTTTTATCTTGAGGGTAACCAATAATCTAATTGGAATTAAAAGCCATTTCTTAGGAGGGAATCCATGCCTGATACTGTGAACCTAGCTCTAAATACCCATGGCTAGAGAGGTTATAGACCCTAGAGGAAAACCTACTACTGTTATGTTACTAAACATATATCTATTCTAAATACTTATACCCAAAGTTAATTGTAGCACTCATGCCTCATCAAAAAAGCTTTTGGCAGATGACTAGCTTTGTGATGTTTGGTGTGTCACTAAATTCTGAATACTTCACCTATATTATCATATATAAAATGGAAAAATACATAGTTCACAGAGTTTTGTGAGTATTGAAAGAGTATTGTGAGTATTGTTCTTAGAAGAAAGCCTAGTAGTTGAGAAACAGTATAATAAATTCTGTTGGTTCCACAAAAGGATGCAAGGTCCTTGCAAGTGGTGTTTTGATTACCTTGTTCACTAACTTTCCTGATAATATACATCTCTGAATATACTTTAAAAAGATTTTATTTTTGATTATGTTTTTCCTTTTTCCATATGTCTGCTTGTGTATATGTTCACTTGAAGGAAGGTACCCACAGAGGTCAGAAGAGGGTGTTGGATACCCTGGAACTAGAGTTACAGGCAGTTGTGAGCTGCCTGATATAGGAATTGGGAATGGAACTTGGGTTTTTTCAAGAGCACTGGGCACCCTTAACTGCTGAGCCATTTCTCCAGCCACTTGCTTGAGCCTATACAAACTTTCATAAGAAAAATCAACAAATATTTATTCCTTTGGCCTCTCTTCAATTGTTATCTACTTTTTTTTTTACTCCAAAGAAAAGTTTATTCTTGGTACATTTGTGTAGGATTTGAAACTTTAAGTTATCAGAAGGCAATTTTCTTCTACAGAGACTTAATGAGATATATTTGAGTTTCTAGTATGTTCATAAGTATGCACACCCAACACCACATTTGATTTTAAAATTCTATTATCACCTTAACAAAATACTTTACTGTTTACTCACTCTCATCCTACCCCCAAGCCTGACTTTAACAACTAGTAGTCAATTGGCTGTTTTTATGAATTTACTTGTTCAGGACTTTCACATGGATGGTATCACGTAATGTGTGAAAATCTATAATTAGCTATTCTCATAGAGTGATATTTTTGGTTTTATCGGGTTTCAGCATGCATTAGTATCTATTTATTTATCCAAATAACATTATCCACACATTAATTTATGTTTTGATAGATTGTTGATTCCTCCTTTGGACATTATGAACAACGTTTCTATATACATCACTCTTGCTATATACATCTCTGTAAAAACTTTTATAAAGACATATTTTTGGAGACAATGTCTCATTATGCAGCCTGGCTAGCCTGGAACTGGATATGTAGGTAGACTAGGGTGGCCTTGAACTCACAGAGATCTGCCTACCTCTGACCCCCGAGTTCTGGAATTAAAAATGTATGCCATCTGAATTGAGTGGACGCCAATTTTGATTTCTCTTCAATATATACTGAAAAGTAGAAGAGCTGGGTAATGTAGTAACTCTCATTATTGGAGAACCTAAAGGTATGTTTTCCATACTCTTCTCACCATTTAAAATTTCTACTGACGCTGTTCTAATTTCTTTGTATTCACACTAACACATGCTATGACTTGGTATTTTTATTTTATCCCTAACAGTGAATGTAAAGTGATATCTTCATTCAAACTAAAAGTGTCTTGATATTTGTATGCACTTTGAATAAATCTCTACATATATTATTTATCCATTCAAAATTAATTTTGCTTTATTTAGTTTCTAATTTTTCTTCATTTCATTGGGAGAGGGATTGATATACAAAGACCTGCATTTATTTATTTGTTGATGGGTAGATCCAACAAATCCATGTTGCACATTTTTATGCTTCATATGTTCTATATACTAGACTTATGTCCAGATATAAAATTTTAAAATATTTTTCTTTTATGTAGGTTTTGAACATACATTTTCATTAGTTTCTCCTTTGATACAGGCATTTTTAAATTTTGATGAAGTTCAATTTGTCTACTTTTAGTCTTCATATCAAAGAATCTTTAACCAAATCTAAGTATATGAAGATGTACCCAGATGTTTTCTTCAAAAAGTTTATAGCTTAAGCTTTACGTTGAGATCTGTGACCTGTTGACTTTTTTGTATATGATGTGAACTGACAGCTTAGCTAAATTGTTTTGCATGTTGCTATTCAGTTTTCCCAATGCTATTTGTTAAAACCTCTTTTTCCATACTGTGGTGTTGCCAAGCTTGTGAAATCAGTTGATACCAGACACATGGGTTTATTTTAGGGTCTTGAATTCAAACACACACACACATATACACACACACACACTACATAGCATTGTGGCAGTAAGATAGCATCTTTAACAGTGCTGCTTTGTAGTAAGTCTTGAAACAAGGAAATAGGAATTCTATTATTTTATTTTTATAGAATGATTTTAATCATGTGTTGAACATCCCCATAAATTTTAGGATGACATTGTCAATTTGTTGAAGAAGTGAACTCTGACTCTGACAGGGAATTTGTTGAATATGTAACTAGAGGGTTATTGTCTTTTTAATAGTATTCAACCTTCTAAACCATGAATATTCATTTTCTATACTTATTTATATATCTTATCTAGTCCACCAATATTTTGTAGTATTCATGACATGGGTTTTGGACTTTTAATTGAATTTATTCCCATGCATCTTAGTTTTTAGTAGTATTGTCATTGAAACAGTTTTCTTGAGGCTTGGCAGATGGCTCAGTGGTTAATAACACTAGCTGACTAAGTAAATGGGGACTTATTAGGAGTCCCCACCTCTTATGTGAAAGCAGTATGTGGCTGGGCACACTGGCAACTCCAGTGCTGTGGGAGGTGGAGCCAGGAGGATCCCCTGGGCTTGCTAGCTGCCATCCTAGCTAAGACTGTCCCAAAGGCCTTCTCTGGCCTCTGTGCGTGCACACACACACACGCAGACACACACACACACACACACACACACACACACACACGCGCGCGCGCGCGCGCACACACACACACATCCATAATGTTTCTTAGTATTTTGTAACATTTATTATAAGTGAATTTTGCAAATTCAACTTGGATCCAGAAATCCTGCTGGTCCAATAGAGTAGCTTTAAAGGTTTCCTTGCGATCTACATATAAACATTTATTATTGAAAATATATATGATTTTATTTATTTCTCTCTGTCCAGAATCTTTTTACTAATTTTATTATCTGCTATCTGTCTAGAATCTATAGTAGAATATTGAATAGTATTGGCAAGTTTGGACATCTTTATATTACTCTTTATTGAGGAATAAGTCATATATTCTTTCATGAATATCTTGAGCTTTCAAAAAAGGAATATTAAGAGATTTTAAATTATTGTTATTTTCACATTGACTGGATGGAAACTTCCAAAAATTATTTCTTTGTTATGTATGATGTTAGGTAGTGTGATTATTTAATCTTCTTAAAACACATGTGCATTTCATACATCTTTTAAAAAATATTTATTGATTTATTTTTTGCATATGTGTCCCTGTGTCATACAGTGCACCAAACTGGAGTTGGAGATAGTTGTTAGTTGTCATGTGGGTTCTTGGATTTGAATGTGGGTTTTCTGCATGAATAGCCATCTCTTCAGCTCCATATAACACATCTTAATCATATTTAGACCTCCTCTCCTTTCTGCACCCACTCTATAGACACCCCCACCAGATTTCATGCATTCTATCATGTTAGGCCTACTGTGTCAAGTTTTTGTTCCCCGATGTCCTTCAATGTGAGTTTATCCTTTAGAGGCTGTTCAGCCTATCTAATGTCACTCCCTTAAAAGAGACCAACTCTTCCTCATCCAGTAGTGATTAGCTTCCAGTAGCTCTGCAGTTAAGATTGGGGCTTCTTACCCATTTCCCAGTTATATGCTGGGTTTTTGTCTGGTTTGAATTTGCACTAGTCTTTTGCATGCTGTATTGTCAAAAACTTTGATGCACAAAGATTTTCTTAAAATTAATATAGTTATTTAATTTATTTGTTTTATGTGTATGAGTATATTGCCTGTATATGTGTAAGTGCACCTATGTAGTGCAATGCTTGCAGAGGTTAGAAGAGGATGTCTGATCCCCTGGAAGTGGAGTTACAGACAGTTGCTATTAGGCACCATGTGGGGTCTGGAATTTGAACCTGGGTCTTCTGCAAGAAAAACCAGTGATTTTAACTGCTGATTCAATTATCCAGCCCCTTACAAAACTTCTTATTGGTACATTTCCTCTAGTGGAATATGGCCACAGCAAAAGTAGTATGTTCAAACATTTGTGTGAATACTCTATTTTATTTACTCATCCTCCTTGCTTCCTACAAGATAGCCAGTTTCAGTTTGCTTCTCTATTGTGGTGACAAGATGCTGACCAAAAGCAATTGGCAGGCAAGAAAAAGGTTTATTTGGCTTACATTTCCATGTTAGAACCCATCACCAAGGGAAGCTGGGACATGAACTCAAGATCATTATGGTCTTGATTTCAGTTCCTGCCTGAAGTACCTTCTCTCAAATACGGGACTTTCAATCCCAGTCTGATTTGGGTCAGTAGTTCATCACACCAATGAAAAACAAACTAAGACATAGCTATAGGGACATACTGTGTTACCTGTAGACTGTTTTAAAATGACTGACTTTCTATATTTCAGGGATCTTGGAGAACTTTTGTGTATTTTTCTTGAAGGCTTCACTGTAACAAATGGAGGGTGCCTATTTGGCACAATAGGCCTTAACACAAATGACAGATGTATGAATTCCAGTGGCGGGGGGACTGTGGGAGGGTGCCAATGGAAGAGGGAATATAAAGGTGACTAAGACTGGTTGAGGTGTTATGTATGAACTACACAAAAATTCAATAAAAAATTTTAATCAAAAAGGGAGGGGTCAATACCTATGGTACAGAGATGGGTCAAGGAATTTAGTCACCCTATCCATCCTTTTTTTCCTAGCTCTTATCACTCCAGTTAAAAGAAAGTAGCACTTAAGGTAAGAGTTCTAGAAAATTGGTTAAGCCTAAAGTTTTGAAAAGAAAATCTTTGAGGAAAATAATATATTAGAGATTACTTTCTATGAGAACTGGAGCAAGCAGAGTCCAATTTTCATTTAGATGACTTTTATTCACCTATCAAGATCTAAGCATAAGGATAATTAATATTTGCACAACCCTGTACAATTTACAGAACATTATTATATTTATACAAATGCTTTAAGTACAGAAGATATGAAACATCTATTTCAGGAAGTACTGGGAAAAGCATCTTGAGATGTGTTTCAGACCAAATCTTAAAGGTTAATTTATTAAAGGCTGAGATGAACAATTTTAACGTTTGCTTATAGTGTCTTTAGATTTCTATAATAGTCCTTAAGGATCTTCTTGGAAAGAGGTATATGTAATGTCCTAATATTTGCTATCATTGTTATTTTAATGTCTATATAAGCTTCTTGAACTTGAACTGAAATAAAATTCTATGACATTTAGAGAAGTCATAAAGTTCCCTTTTGTCCGAGGATCAGAACCTTAGGTTTTTGGAAGCATTTTGTTCAGAAGACTTACTTGTATTCCTACTTTTGGTCCCTTTCAAGTGGTTTTAACAGTAGGGACCAAGTCAAATGTAAGTGATATTTCTTTAAAATTCTATGACAGTGGGCAAAAAGTGCTGTCTGGAATATTCATTTCAAATAAACAAATTGAATAGATATTGCTCAGACACGACTCATGAAAAAGTTAACAGTTTTCATTTTTCAATGTAAAAATTTTTCTGAACTGACATTTTCTTTCTTTTTTTTTTAAATTTTTTTAAAATTTTATTTATTTCTGTATGTGTATGAATGTACTGTCTGCATGCAGGTTTGTGCACCCATGTCGTGCAATGCCGCGGAGGTCAGAAGAGGGTGTCGGATTCCCCTGGAACTGGAGTTCTCCTGGAATTGGAGTTTCAGACGGTTCTCGGCCACCATGTGGGTGCTGGGGATCGAACCCAGTTCCTCTGTAAGAGCGGTCGGCGCTCTTAACCGCTAGGCCATCTCTCCAGCCCCTGAACTGACATTTTCATAAACATAAGTTCACTGGGTAAATATATAGTATGTAGATTTCTTTGGCCACAAATTGTTATTTATGTCCAAAGTAACAAGAAATGGTTCCCTCAGAAAATGCACTTTCTTGGTCATTTAAAGATTTAGATTCTGGGGTTCTGGGCTTTTCCTTCACTTCCTCACAGATTCACTCATTTCACTCACTCATTCAAAGCATTTGCTGAGTGCCTGCTGTTTTCTCAGCCTGTCTCCAATTATTTCTTTGAAAGGTGGCCCATTAAGGAAGCCACTGCAAAGGCTGGCTGATGTTTTAAAATCCAATCTGAATATGTAAAATCAGAAGTCTGTCAGAAAGGCCTTTGGAAACTGGCTCATCACTCCTGCCATCGCCTCTGCTGAGAGCTTGCAGGGGACTTTCTGCACACTAAGAGCCAGGGAAAATGCCACCTGCCAGGCACTGAATTTCCTCTTGCAAATTCTCAATGCTTGCCTGGGATGGGGCTCACACTGGCCTTGCTTGCTTATCCATATGGAACCACTTCTTGCCCTTTTGCTTAGCGTTTTTCTCATGCAGTTTCTTGGCAGTTAACATCACAGTTTCTCAGGTGTCTAAGTAGGGACGATTTGATATTTCTTGTGAAAAAGCACAAATAGAAATTTCAGAGACAAATGAGGAACACATTTCCACAGCAGGAATTTTGGTTGTTTTGATGTCAGTTCTTTTGGATAGCAAAGAAACCAACTGGTTGGTTAAAAGAAAATCCATAACTTCCCCTAGAGGCTATGTGCTGTGAAGTGCTCATGTCATTTCAATGTACCTTCCATCTGTGTCTTCACATACAGGTCAGCTTAACCAAAGTATTTAGAAAAAAAAATACATTGGGCAATCTTTTGATTTTAGATGGATGATTGAATCATTCATTACTCTTCACTATATTTTCTAAATTCTATCTAAATGCCAGAGTAAGTGGAATAAACTTCCAAAGTGAAAAATATGAAGAGATCCAAATTTAAGATTGCTTGGGCAAAACAAAATACATTTAGGTTGGTGTACATGAGGAAGATAAACAACCAAGTAAAATAAAAGAAAATTTATGAGACTACTATCTTATTTTCTGAGAAACTACGAAAATTTTAAATTTTGACTTTGTTTAAGACAAGGTATTCTCTTGTCAGATCGCTCTGTTTTATTTGGAACTCACTTTGAAACCCAGGCTATTTTCAGCCTCTTGATCTTCCCACTGCAGCCTCCTTGGTGCTGGGATTATAGGCAAGTACTATCCTTTAGGCTACCTTGTGGAATTTTATCTTGGCTAGTGAAAGAGAAATGAATATGAAATCATCCATTGGATAATGTGTGACCTATGGGGATTCACTGCTTCCTTAAAAGGACACATACCTCAAGTACAGAAATGATTACAAAGATTCAAATTTCTGCCTGGCTAATCTCTATCCCAGCATCTCTCTTCACAGCATCTTCTTAAATATGGATTGGTTGCAATTAAAAGAGAAATAATAATAATCAGTAAATGACCCAGCAGGACATGCATACTGAGATAATGACAATTGATAAGGAAAGAATGAAATACACAGAACAAGAAAATGTCGATGAAAGATTTTTCACTAACATCAATGAACTTATGGAACTTCTGAAACATGATTGCAAAAATGATTGCTCAAATTCAAGGAAGAGTTAGAAGTAAGACTCTGAAAATGACAAATGACTACAAGAACTCAAGAAAGAGAAACAGGGGGAAGAATTTTAATTGAAAAATTGTATTAATTTCTTTGCCTGTGTGTGCATGTACCCATATGCATATGGGCATGCAATGAGACACATCTGGAGGTTTGAGAACAACTTGTAGGAATTTGTTCTGTCCTTCCACCATGTGGGACACAAGGACCAAATTGGTTGTCGGGCTTGTTGGCAAGCCCCTTGGTTCACTGAGCCATATCACCAGCCTAAGAGGAAAGATTTTTTTTAAACACATGGAAAAGACAAAAACACAATAATATTACCAGAAATCAGAACCAGGGCACTGCGGAACATACAGCCTCTATCAATGTATATGAATCCACATCAGTCAATTGAAAACTGATCATATGAAAGAAATACGACTGAAAAGATCTAGGGAGAAAATCAGAAACAGGAAAATATCAGAGATCTGACAGATACATTGTTCTTTTTTTCTAAAAAAGAGAAAAGAAAAAGAAAGGAGATAAAAAGCCCATAAAACAAGATTAAAACCCTTATCACTAAAGTGTACTACTGAGAAATTTGTTCTACTGAGAAGTTTTTACAGAGCTTTCTGCCAACTAAAGGCCAGGAGAAATGCCATCTTCAGCCTCTATATTTCCTCACAGAAATTGTCAGAGCATGCCTGAAATAGGTTACACACTGCTTGTACTTGCTTATCCATATAGACTCTCCTTTTGCACTATGGTTTCATCATTTGTATCATGTCAATTCCATCATGTAATCTGCTAAAGTTACTGTTCTTCACACATAAATTAAGAACTTCTTTGGATTTCCAGACCATCTTTCCTTTTATCAAATCCATCATAAAAGTAAACAAAAATCAGACTGTCATCATGCCTTTACATGATAGTCAATGCCAGAAAACAATGACTTTTAAATGTTTAAGGGGAAGAAAAAGAGACTAAAATAATTGTGTATAGCCCAGCTATCTCTTAACCATCATGATCAGAGAAATGTATAAGAATGGACATCTCTGTGGATCCTATTTGTAACAACTGTTTATAATGAGTCCTAATGAAATTTACCTTCCAGGTGCTGCAAAGGTTTAATATGAGAGCCTTTCTTACCTCCTTTTCATAGAACAAAGATAAACATGATGGTAATGAAGTCATTCCCTAACTGTAAATTAGAGCTGACTGTTATACAGGTAATCCCTTATAAAACTGGTATAACTGCTTTATTAATTGACTAATAAGCATAGGAATTGTGAAAAGGATTATTCTCTATTCAGAGCCAAATATAATACTAAAGTCTTTTTAAGCTGTTCAATTAAGCAAACTATATTAATACAGAAGAGCTCTGATATCAGAAATGGATTATTCTGCCAAGGAAATGTTAGCCAGGGTATCCAAGCCCCCCAAAAGGTAAAGGCTTCTTGCCTGTAAACTGGGATACCTGCAAGAAGAGAGGCAGTAAGGCCCTGCTGTCAAAGACCTGATGTAAGCATGGGAAAGATGTATTGAGACCAGACTTGCAAGTGTACAGTTGGTCTCTGGCATGCCAGAGAGTGTTACTAAAGGCCACTAAACCAATAAAGCAAATATAGGTCTCCTTGAATCAAGCAAGACTCCTCTGTCACTATCAACTACACCTCACCTGCCTGGAAATACTGTGCAGCAGTGGCAGCCATATGTCTGTATATCCCCAAAATAATTGGCTAGTAGCTCTCTCCTTGGAGGAATAATTCACGACTGATGCCACAAGCTTATGTCCTCTAGTGGTTAGGAGATGCTATAAGCCACAGTAAGACCTTGTCATCTTTTATAGAAAAAATATAGTTCATGGATTAACATACCAACCAAACATCTGTGTCTATACCAACGTAACCTACCATAATCTACCATAATAATTAGTACTGTTTAAATGCATGTATATCTAATTGCTTGTGCTTCATTAGTAGGATTGAAAGGTTATTCCTGGATAAATTGTCAACCCATGAAAGGAAACAGCCAGAACTGATCAGAGTCCAAAACGGCATCTCCAGAGAAAGTAGACTGTTTTGCTTCTTGCCCACTTGTGCCCCTTTTCTAAGCCTAGCAGACAATTTGTGGAAGAAGGAGCATGGTAGAATGTAAGGGCTGCGATTGGGGTGAATGGTGAAACTACAGCAATATAGACTGGACTCTTATTTGATCAACATGATTGTACATACAAGCCTCTCCAGCTGGATGGTGGGAGACTTGGGCTGTGTGGGTTTGGGCATAGCTGCTTGCAAATTGATTTTACAAGAAGGATGCTTGTGTTCACTACTTATTACTTATTGTTAAAAAGTCAAATAAAAATATAGAGAAAAAAAAGAATGGAAACATCTTTTGATGCAGAAAGAAACTGTCATAATCTCCAACATTTAAGCAAGATAAATGCATTACTTAATAGTTTGTGTAGTTCAGATGTCTGGGCACAGAAAAGCTTGGCCTGCTCCTCTGCTTTGACAAAGCTCAACATTCATAGATGATAAAAGCCCTCAATAAACTGGGAATAGAAGGAATATGCCTCAATATAATTAAGGATATGTACAATAAACTGTTATCTATATTACAGAAAATGTTCAAAATCTCAAAGCATTTCTTGTAAAACGAGGAATAAGGCAAACATGTTTACTTTCTATGCTTTTTCTTCAAAAAATTTTTATTTACTCTTTGAAAATTTCATATATGTATACAAAGTATTTTGATCTTGTCTACTCTCTGTCTTATCTCTATACTCCACTTTTACCCAAGCATGTGTTCCTCCCAACTTCATGCCCATTTCAACTTTCTGTGATTTTTATTACCATTTCTTGTTCTCCTTTCTAAATGTTATAATATATCCATGTGTATATTATTGTCGAGAAGCCACAAATGAGGGGAAACTTGTACATTTTTCTTTCTGAGATTTAGTAACCTCAATATTATACATTCTAAGTTTACTTATTTTCCTGCAAGTTTTGGATTTCAGTCTTCTTTAGAACTGAAAAATATTCCATTTTATATAGGTACCGTTATCTGTCTGTTGATGGACAAGTATGTTAGTTCCATTTCTTTGCTATTAACAAGGTTGTGAAAATATATCAATGATAAGGTATGGAGTTGTCTAGGTGAATACCCAGCAATGAAATAGCTAGGTCATATGGTAGTTCCGGTTTTAATTTTTGAGGAATTTCCAAACTGATTTCTATAATGACTGTATTAATTTGCACTCCCATCATATCTTCTCCAACAACCTATTCTTGAATATTTTGATGGTATTCATACTGACTGGGTAAAGTAGTGTCTTCAATTAGTTTTAATTTGCATTTCTTTGATGACTAAGGATTTTCAGTACTTAAAACAGTCAGTCATTGGCCATTTGTATGTCTTATATTTGAAAACTGTCTACTCAATTCATTAGCCAATTTCTTGATTGGCAGTTTTATTTCTTTGATACTTATTTTCTATACTTAAAAAATTGGGTTATTGGTCCCTTTTCTGATGTATAGCTGGTAAAGATTTTCTCCCATTCTTTGGGGCTGTGTGTTCTGCTGATATTTCCCTTTGTTGTGTGTGAACTTTTAACTTTAATGTAGTAGTATCTGTTGATACTTGGGGCTATTTCCTGTGCTATTGATGTTCTGTTCAGGAAGTTCTTGCCTACTGCAATGACTAGAAGCATATTTCCTATATTTTTATGAAGATGTTTTAGCATTTCAGGTTAAAAAGTGTTTTGACTTGAATATTTTTATTTTATTTGTATAAGAGTTTTGCCAGCATACGTGTTAGTGCACCAGTGTTGTGAAGTGCCTGCAGAGCCCAGAAGAGGATATCAGATCTCCTGGAAGTGGAGTTACAGATGTTTGTTAGCTGCCACGTGGATGCCGGGAATTGAACCTGGGTTATCTGCGAGAGCAGCCAGTGCTCTTAACTGCTGAGCCATCTATAGAGCCCCTTCAAATTTGTTTTTGTTAAGGGTGAGAATTATGAACCTAATTTCATTCTTCTACAGTTTCGACAGCACCATTTGTTGAATAAGCTGAGTTGCTGAGTTGGGAATGGTTACCTTTTATGGGTGTGTGGGGGAGGTCTAGTTTCTTTATCTTTTGTTTTCCTTGGAGTGTACATGTATGTGCATTAATACGGAGGAGGCTACCATTCTTCTTCATCCATGTAAAAAGTATTCAATTAAGAAATTTTCTACAGTGCCGACTTGGTTGTCATGAATTGCATTAATTTGTATTTGTCTTGAAATATTGTTTTTTTCTCCATGAATTCTGAGAGATAACTTAGCAGAGTATAACATTCTTGCTTTGCAGTTATTTACTATCAGAACTTGAAATAGCTCTGATGTTCTTTTGGCTTTTCTGTTTTCTGTTGAAAAGTCTGAGTTAATTCTGGTATTTCTTCCTTTGTGTATGAGTTGATAATTTTCTCCTGCTGCTTTTAGGATTATATCTTTACTTCATATTATTGATATCTTGACTACGATGTGTCATGGACAGTTTCTTTTCTAGTCATGTGTATGAGTTCCATGTGCCACTTATACTTTTCTAAGTTTGGGATGTTTTCTGCTATAATTTCATTAAATAGTCTATCCCATTTGATGGTATCTGTGCTTCTTTTAATTCTCAGGTTTGGCCTCTTGAATGCATGTGTTCTAGTTTGTCTTCCATTGCCAGTTTGGGCAGTTCCAGGTCGGCTGGGACAATAGGCAGACCCTGTCTCAAAAACGACAAAAAAGTAGAGAAATTGAGAAATCATGTTAAAGAAAAACCTCATTATAATGATTCAATCTTTATTATTCTCAAGAAAGACTAGTGGTTAATAAAACAGAAAGCCAAAAATGTAACTGATCTTTGAAATGAAACATATTCCGTACAAAATATAGCAGTAGAAATATTGCTATATTATAGATGTAGATGAGCCTCAAATCATGACAGTGAATAAAAGAAGCTATACATTAGAGGGCTGACACATATATTTGGGTGTTAAGGATCTGGATATTTACTGCTGATGAGAGAATGCAGCAGATAGGAGAAAACACAAAGCATCTTCTGTGCTATAGATAGTGTTTTATTTCCTAACTTAGCATGAATTAACACATTTACTCACTTTGTGAAAATTTACCAGAACATATGGCTCAAGTTTTCAATTTTCTTGTATTATATTTCATATAAAATATATCTAAGTTCAGATAATAAAGTTCTTAAACATTTAGGATTAAACAGAAAAAGCTAAATCTTATATCAGGAAACAGTAATAGAATCATACAAAGTTATGAACTGGAATGAAAAATTGCTTCAGGTAGCTGAAAGTAAAATAATAATGATAAAATAAAGCTGAATTTCAGTTCTAGAAATAACATTTGAAGACCTGTATTCAGCAGATAACTTTCTTGGAAAATATACATTAGTAAAATTAAGCTAAAAAATTGGAAATCCAATCAGAAATATTACCACAGAAAAATATTGAGCTGTCAAAAGTCTCACCTTTTAAATGCTTGACTGCTTTTACACATGAATTGCACAAAATTTATAGGGGTGTCTATCCAAATTTCTTCTAGAATAGCTATGAATGCTGTATATGTAATAGTAGCACAAAATAGTAAACTTACTGAAGGTATTAAGAGATTTTGTTTTGAGGCTAGATTGTACAGTTATTGTGAAATTTGTAAATGACAATGTTGAGTCACAATGTCACTCAAAATAAATGTATGTTTACCTTCACAACCTGTAGGCTGTAGGTTGGACACATCTAGATTTAGTGCATAGCCCAAGACAATTCTTCTTTGTCCAATGTGCACTGGAGAAGCCAAAAAGTTATATACTCCTACAGGAAAAGAAAAGTACATTACTATTTACAATGGCCAAGGGCATATAACATTGATTCTCAAAAACAGCTGGCGCATAAACACTGTATTAAAGAGAAACTGTCCTGTTCAAAATTACTTTTGCAACCCAGACACTGAATTACTAGATCTGAAAAGGAGTCCAGGGCATTTTATTTCTTATAAAATTCTCAAAGTGACTCTTGGGAAGTTGCATATTTGGAATAGACATGAAGGTCTTCCATATCTTCTTAAGGTGGAATATTACCAATGCCAAAACTTGATAAAATATTTTAAAAGAAAAGGAAGTCTACATATCAGTCTTGGGCAAGAACATTGATCCAAGTTTCCTAAAGAAAATCTCAGCCAATAGAATAAAGTGTAACTCATTCTGAGAAAGCAAATATTAATGTATTAATTGCTTCAAGTATTAATGTATTAATATAATCTTTAATAGCAGAAAGAAGTCCAAGTATTTCAGTATTTCCTCAACAGGCCATCCAGCAGATGCTTCTGCAGGCATGAAGCATCAATTTTTTTTTAATGATTGGCTTTACCATCTTTCCCTCACAGATTCCATATGATTCCTCACTACAATGTGATCTCTATCTCCAAACACACACACACACACACACACACACACACACACACACACACACAAGTAGGTTTCATTATATGTATCAACAACACAATCATAGGTTCCCTGACTTTTGCTTTTTTTCTAGATTGGGTGTCCTTTCTTTCTGTTGATTACAATGCACTGAGTATCCTTAACATTAAATGTAAGGTATTGTATTGCAAAGCTATATACATATCAAGGTCTCCAAGAAACAGTGTAATTATAGTTCATGACCATATTCAAAATTCAGTCCTTGGAACAGAATTAGTATGCATCAGATATATTTGAATGTTGAATTAAAGAATACAATGGGAGTCAAATTTGTACCACATGAACCCATATGCAAGCCAGGATAAATTTTGAATTTCTCATTTTCCACCCATATAGTTGTTGTACATGGTACAATTATATTCATGTTGAGAGTTTAAACCGTTAAAGCACATAAATGAATGTGAGAATAGGCATTATAAAAAACAACTTTTGCACAACAGGAAGGTGATCTGTTTGACCAGAATTTTTTTTTTAACATTTTTTTTATTGATGCTTTGTGCATTTCATACATCATTTTCCAATTCAGTTCAGGCATATCTTCCCCCCCCCCCCCCCCCCAACCGAGATCATGCATTCTGCCATGACTGTCCTGCATATTTCTCTCAGTTTTTTTTTTCCATTTTTTAGCTATAAGTGATAATCCATGAGTACAAGCATCCTTCATGTAAAACCAATTTGCAGGCTGTTGTGCCCAAACCCCCACAGCCCCACCTTCCAGCGGGGAGTGAGGGGTTGTATGTTCAATCAGGTTAATCAAATGAGGGTCCAGACTACATTGCTGTAGTTTCACCCTTCACCCCAATCGCAGCCCTTACATTCTACCACGCCCCCTCTTCCGCAGATTATTCCCTGGGCTTAGAAAAGGGGCACAGGTGGATGAGAAGCAGAACAGTCCACTCTCTCTGGAGCTGTTGTCTTGGATTCTGGTCAATTCTGGCTGTTTCCTTTCATGGGCTGACAGTCTGTCCAGGAATAACCTTTCGATCCTACTAATGAAGCACAAGCAATTAGATATATAGGTACTTAAGCAGCATTAATAGTTATGGTGGGTTACTTTGGTATAGACACATGTGTTTAGATGAAATGTTGATCCACGAACTACATTTTTTCCTGTTAAATATGACAGGGTCTTACTGTGGCTTATGATATCTCCTAACCTGTAGAGGATGTAAGCTTGTGGCATCAGCCATGGGTCATTCCTCCAAGGAGAGAGCCAATAGCCAATTAGATTTGGGATATACAGGCATATGGCTGCCTCTGCTGCACAGTATTTCCAGGCAAGTGAGGTGTAGCTGGTGCTGACGGTGGAGTCTTGCTTGACTCAAGGAGACCCGTATTTGCTTTATTGGTTTAGTGGCCCTTGGTAACACTCTCTGGTATTCCAGAGGCCATCTGTACACTTGCATGTGTGGTCTCAATACATCTTTCCCATGTTAACGTCAGGTCTTCAGCAGCAGGGTCTTATCGCCTCTCTTCTTGCAGGTATCCCAGTTTAGAGGCAAGGAGCCTTTACCTTTTGTGGGGCCTTAGATCCCCTGGCCAACATCTCCCTGGTGGAATAATCCATTACTGATGTCAGAGCTCCTGTATTGATATATTTTGCTTAAGCGCATAGTTTAAGGACTTTAGTATTATATTTGGTTCTGATGTCTATTAGTCAATTAAAGAAGGCAGTTTTACCAGTTTTATAAGAGATTACCTCTATAATAGTTGTCTCCAATTTACAGTTGGAGAGTGACCTCATCATCATCATATTTCTCCTTGTTCTGGGGGGGAGGCAAGAAAGTCTCTCATATCAAAACCTTTGCAGCACCTAGAAGGTAAGTTTCATTAGGACTCATTATAAATAGTTGTTACATGTAGGGGCCACAGAGGGGTTCGATGTTTATGGCAATCTGAGGCTTTTCTTCCTTTCGATGTTCAGATGGGTCAACCTTTCAGTTGGCACTTTCTGGTACATCCTACTCAATGCAAAGCTGTATCTTTGCTTTCTCAGCCGTTAAGTTGGCGACATTTTGTCCTGTTGGAACACACAAATCTTTTCCCATAGTTAGTTTTAAGATTTGAATTGCAAGGTTTTTGACGAGAAGGTTTCATGTCTATCTGTACCCCCCCCCTTTTTTTTTAACCCATGAGTCTCCAGAAGACAGTTGTATTATACATAACTATAGGGTGGAATCTAGGCTCAGATTTCATCAAATTTACCCATGTTGTTTTGGGTGACTATATATGATTAACTTGGGGGGGCAAACTTAATTTTTATGTTAAATCATCTTAAAGAGAATGCTACAAGGTGATACTGTACAACAGAGACACTATAGAGAACATTTGTATGTGCCAATCCCAGAGTTTTTGCTCTACAAATTTTGTGTAAAACAAATGTGACAACAGTGATTTATATCTCCATTTAACTCAGATGCATTACCATTTTTATCAGAGTCTGTAAACCAATGTTGTTAAATATACACATATTTACTTTTACTAAGTCCTAAAACACCGTGTATCCTGTAGACAGTGTCTAGGCAAAACTGGGCACTTGTTGAACTCACGTCAATTAAATATGCATTAATCGAATATACACCCGTGTCCCTCACCCACCCCTCCCCCCTTCCCAATTCACCAGTTCGGTCCATTTTCTGATGCAGGTTTGACCAGAATTTTTAAAAAACTGGTTAGCAGAATTTAAACACAATTAGTAAATCAATTCAACTGACATGAACACATTTATTTTAAATATCCACTTAAAATTGGAAGATTTGTTGCTGTTCGAAATAGAAATCACAGAAATATTTTTGGTCATATTTAACAAAAATGAGATTCTGTCCATTTTATTAAATTGTTTGATAGTTCTGGACCTGAAAAATTACTCAAAATGATTGATTTCCATTTTTATACTTTTATTGATGATATGTGTATTTCATACATTATCTTTCAGTCCAGTTTAGACACATTCCTCTCTCCCTGCCCCCCACCCCACGCCAGTTCATGCCTTCTGACATACATGTCTTGCATCTTTCAGTCTTTCCAAAGTTTTTCACTGCAGAGGCTTGTTGTTTTGGGCCAAATTTAACTGTATCCATCAGTTCTTTGACCCAGTCTTTATGTTGTTGTTCCCTCCCTTTTGTATTGCTCCAACATATGCTTATATGACCATCACATATGTATCAAAATTATGGCCTCTGAGAATAAACTGTATGATAATTTCAGAATATGTTTAAGAATTCACATTTCCCTTTAATTTTATATTACTCTAAGATATGAATACATACCTTCCACTCATATACAGTAATTACAGAGTCTGAAATTAAGTGGTATATCAATTCTAAAGCCCATTAAGAGATTCATATTACAACAGCACAGTTGCTTTTGGATAAAAAGACATATAACAATAATGTTGTTCAGCTTGCCTTTCAACTGGGAATTTGGTGTTAGCATCCACAAATGAGGGTATTTAGGAATTCACATTTCCCCTTTAATTTTGTATTACATTAAAGTATGCATGCATACCCTCCCCCCATATACCACAAATACAAAGTCTGAAAATAAGTGGTAGGTTAATTCTAGCTCCCATTAAGGGACTCACATTATAACTGAACAGTTGTTTTCAGGTAAAAGAAAAAAAATACATAATTTTTTACACACACACACACACACACACACACACACACACATTGGTCAGCTTCCCTTACTACTAGGCATTTGGTGCTATCATCCACAGATGAGGGATACCATTTTTTCTGGGACTGTGTTACTTCACTTAGCATTTCTTCTACTTCCATCCATTTACCTGCAAAGTTCATGATGTCATCTTTTACTGGTCAATAGAACTCCATTGTGTAGATGTACCACATTTTCTCTATCCACTCGTGTGTTGAGGGACATTTGGGTTGGTTCCAGCTCTTCACTATTGTGAAGAGAGCTGCAATAAACATAGATGTGCATGTATCTTTGTGGTAGGATGAGTCTTATGGGTATATACCCAGGAGTGGTATGACTGGGTCAGGTGGTAGGCTCATTTTGAAGCTTTTAAGGGTTCTCCACACTGCTTTCCATAATGGTTGTATAAGTTTACATTCCCACCAACAGTGGATGAGTGTTCCCCTTTCCCCAAATCCTCTCCAGCATTTGTTGTCTTTTGTTTTCATGATCTTAGCCAGTCTTATCGAGTGAGATGACATCTTAAAGTGGTTTTAATTTCATTTCCTTAATTATTAATATGGAACACTTTTTAAGGTGTTTCTCAGCCACCTTTATTTCCTCACTAGTGAAGTCTCTGTTCAGCTCTACTACATCTCTTGAGTGGGCCATTTGTTTTCTTATGTCTTTGTTTACTGAGTAGTTTATGTATTCTAGATGTTAATGCTTTCTTTGTCAGATGTATCACTGGAGGAAGGTTTCCTCCCACTCTGTGGGATTTTTTTTCCTCAGTTCCTTAATTGTTTTGCTGTACAGAAGCTTTTGAGTTTAATGAGATCCCGCTTTTCAATTGTTGACCTTATTTCCTGCACAGCTGCTGTTCGATTTAGATAATCTTTTCCTACACCTATGTCTTGTAGGTTGCTGCCAATGTGAATACCTAGGAACAAACTTAACCAAAGACGCCAAAGATCTCTACAACAAAAATTTTAAACCTCTGAAGAAGGAGATCTAGGAAGACAGCAGAAGACGGAAAGACCTCCCATGCTCATGGAAAAATTAATATAGTAAAAATTTCCATTCTACCCAAATTAATATATAGATTCAATACAATCCCGATTAAAATCCCCAAGAGTTTCTTCACAGACCTGGAAAAAAAATCCTTAAATTCACATGGAAAAACAAAGATCCGAAATAGCCAAAGTGACCCTGAGCGAAAAGTGCAATACAGGGGGGAGTCTCTATACCAGACATCAAACTATACTACAGGGCTATAGTCATAAAAACAGCCTGGTATTGGCACAAAAACAGGTCCACAGACCAGTGGAACAAAATTGAAGATCCAAAATGAATCACAAACAATTTCAGCCACCTCATATTTGACAAAGGGCCCAAAAAGACTTGATGGTGAAAAGAAAGCATCTTCAGCAAATGGTGCTGGCAAAACTAGATCACCATTTGTAGAAGAATAAAATTAAACCCCTCAGACCCTGTACAAAAATCAACTCCAAATGGATCAAAGACCTCAACAATTTCCATTTTTTAATCAAGGTGTTTGCAATCATGGCAACGTGAGTTTCATCTCTCACTTAAGGTAGAATTAGACTGACAATTTTGTGCCTTTCTTCTATAAGGATAGCATTAATGCATCTTTTCTTGATATAGAAACATCCATTTATGTGTCCAGATTTCAGAGAAACTAGCAGACACCGCAGGAGTTAATAGACTTTACCAAGACAGTGAAAAGAGTTTCTCTAGGGAAGTTTGGAATGTGAGTATGAAAACTGAGTTATCTCTCTCTAGATTATGTGATTATCATACCATCAGCTTTTTGAAGTTTAGTTTTATCACATATATACTTAATTTATGTCAAAATAACACATGGTTTACATTTGACCCTTTCTAAACTTGCTAAAATTAGCACTATCATATGCAATCTTTTGGGAATTTCTTTTCTCTATTTTTTTTTTTTTAGTCTTTTTGAGACAGCGTCTCCCTGTAGCCTCGGTTGTCCTGGAACTCATTCTGTAGACCAGGCTATTTTAAATATATTCATGTTGTAACACTCATCATTTCTGATATTGTACAATACAATTTTCTTTATTTTTTCGTTATTTTTATTTTATTTTAATATTTAGGCATTTCATCCATGCATGCAATGTGCTTTGATCAGATCCATGCCCACCCTAGTTCTCTCCCTTTCAGTACCTCCTCTAATAAACTCACAACTTTTCCCTCCCAAACTCATGTGCCAACTTTTTCTTCTATCGCCTTCAGAGTTTTGGGTTTCACACTGAGGTCTTTGATCCATTTGGAGTTGATTTTTGTACAGGGTGAGAGGTGGGGATTTAATTTTATTCTTCTACAAGTGGTGATCCAGTTTGCCACACCATTTGCTGAAGATGCTGTCTTTCCATCTTTTAGTATTTTTGCCCCCCTTGTCAAATATGAGGTGGCTGAAATTGTATGTGCTCAAATTTGGCTCTTCAGTTTTGTTCCATTGGTCTACAGGTCTATTTTGTGCCAGTACCAGGCTGTTTTTGTGACTATAGCCCTGTAGTATTGTTTGAACTCTGGTATAGAGATCCCCCTGTATTTATTTTTTCACTCATGGTTGCTTTGGCTATTCGGGGTCTTTTGTTTAGAATTGTAATATCCTCTTGGTGGACTTTTCTTTAATGAATATGAAGAGAAGTGACACTCCTTATTTCTTCTGACTAGTTTTGGTTTGAAATCTATTTTCCAGATATTAGAATAGGTGCATCTGTTTGGTACTTAGTTGCATTTGCTTGGAGTCTATTTACCCCATAGTAGTGTTTGTTGTCGATGGGGAAGTATGTTTCTTGGAGACAGCAAAAAGCCGAATCCTGTGTTTTAATCAAACCTGATAATCTGTGTCTTTTTGCCAGGGAATTGCGACTCTTAATATTAAGATTTATTATTAAATGATATGCATTAACTTTTTTCACTTTTTGTTTGTGTCTTTTTAGAAATATTTTGATTAGTTTTTCTAGAATTACTTCTTTATTCTCTTTGACCTCTTGTCTGAATTTATCCTTCTCTTCAGATCCAGTATCCTTTGTAGAAACTAACTTCATGGTCATAAATTCATGGAAAGTATTTCTCTATCTCTCTCTCTACTTTTTTCAGAATTTTGTTTTTATTTAATAAAATATTGGGGTTTTGTAAAGAAGTAATACAACTGGGGCTGGAGAGATGGCCTAGCGGTTAAGAGCGCCAACCGCTCTTACAGAGGGCCCGGGTTCGATCCCCAGCACCCACATGGCGGCCGAGAACCGTCTGAAACTCCAATTCCAGGAGAACTCCAGTCCCAGGGGAATCCGACACCCTCTTCTGATCTCCGCGGCATTGCACGACACGGGTGCACAAACTTGCATGCAGACAGTACATTCATACACATACAGAAATGAATAAAATTAATTTAAAAAATTAAAAAAGAAGTAATACAACTGGTGTTTCATGGAAATTGTGTTGGTCAAAGAGGTACCAGGTGCAGAGTAACCAGTTTGATAGTTTCACAAACAACACTGTGACTTAACAGCAGACATTGCATCTTTCATCTCTGGGTCCCAATTAATTGAACTATAAATGTTTATGGAATATATGTAAGTGAGTTCCTGAGTCATTAAAAGACTAAAAAGGATGAATGAACTCTGTACTGTAATATTAAAAGTTCTTGATTTTAACATATAGTTTTGATGAGTATAATATTCTGGGTTGACACTCGTGGTCTTTCAAATCTTGGCACACAACTTTCCAGGCATTTATGGCTTTACAGTCTTATGACAAATAATCAGGTGTTATTCTGATGAGCCTGGTTTTATAAGTGACTTTATCCACCTCTCTTTCACTGTTCAATATTCTCTCTTTATTCCATATTTTTAATGTTTTAATTATAATATGTCATGGGGGTTTTTTATACGGCACTCTCTATTTGGTGTTCTGTGGTCCTCTTGTACCTGGGTGAGCATCTATTCTCTTTTTAAAATTTTTATTTTTTATGTGTATGAATGCACTGTCTGCATGTACGTTTGTGCACCCGTGTCATGCAGTGATGCGGAAATCAGAAGAGGGTGTCAGATTTCCCTGGAACTGGAGTTAAAGATGGTACTCAGCCTCCATGTGGGTGCTGGGGATCGAACTTGGGTCCTCTGCAGGAGCAGTCGACGCTCCTAACCACTAAGCCAGCTCTCCAGCCCCACTAAAACTATTCTTTATCCTTACATTATGACATTCTTCTCCTTCTTTCTATGCCCATAATATGAAGTTTAGGTATTTTCATGATGTTCTCTGTTTTCTACATTATTCATTTTGCTGTCGAGGCTTTCTACTGAGGTGTTCATTTGATTTACTGAATTTTTTTTTTATTGATGCTTTGTGTATTTCATACATCATTTTCCAATTCAGTTCAGGCATATATCCCCTTCCCTTCCCCCTACTCCACCCCTACCCATCCCAGATCATGCATTCTGCCGTAACTTTTCTGCATCCTTCTCTGTTTTTTTTTTTGTTTTGTTTTGTTTCCATTTTTTTAACAATAAGTGATAATCTGTGAGTACAAGCATCCTTCATGTAAAACCAATTTGCGAGCAGTTGTGCCCAAACCCACACAGCTCATGGGTCCCACCATCCAGCAGGGGGGCTTGTATGTTCAATCAAGTTGATCAAATGAGTGTCCAGTCTATATTGTTGTAGTTTCACCATTAACCCCAATCGAAGCCCTTACATTCTACCACGCCCCCTCTTCCGCAGATTGTTCCCTAGGCTTAGAAAAGGGGCACAGGTGGATGAGAAGCAAAACACTCTACTTTCTCTGGAGCTGATGTCTTGGTCTCTAGTCAGTTCTGGCTGTTTTCTTTCATGGGCTGCCAGCTTGTCCAGGCATAACCTTTCGATCCTACTAATGAAGCACATGCAATTAGATATTTAGGTATTTAAACAGTATAATATATAGCCTTTCGATCCTACTAATGAAGCACACACAATTAGATATATAGGTATTTAAACAGTACTAATTGTTATGGTAGGTTACTTTGGTATAGACACAAATGTTTGGATGGTATGTTAATCCATGAATTACATTTTCTTCTGTTAAGTACTGAATTTTTAATTTCCAGCATCATTTCAGTTTGGCTTTTCTTCAGCAATTTCACCTCTTACATTTCTATAATCTTTTTATTATTACATTTTATTTATTTAATTCCATTTTCCATATCTTGGATTCACTTCCTTGTTTCATACATTTGCTTTCTTAGAATATATCAATATCTTCTCTGAGTTTTTTGAACATACTTGTAATCATTCTTCTGAATTATTTGTCCGGATGTTCTTTTTCCAGGTCATTTTCACTTGATGCTGTTATTATGGGATTAGTAATTTCTGGAGGCAGCATGCCATCTTCAGTTTTCAAGCTGTTCCTGTTTCTGTGCTGGGACTCCTGAATCTTGGATAGTATGCTGGTTAAATTTTTTCTTTCTTTCTTTCTTTCTTTCTTTCTTTCTTTCTTTCTTTCTTTCTTTCTTTCTTTCTTTCTTCCTTCCTTCCTTCCTTCCTTCCATCCTTTCTCTCTACTTTATTTCATTTTAAAATCACTTATCTTCTTTCAGTGGAGATGTTCACAGTGTTCACAAAAGGACTAAGTTTTAGTAATGTTAAGAAGCCCATTTTCCTCCTTGTGGCTGGTCTAGGAAGCTCCAGACTGCTGTAGGTGAGTCTAAGCAAAGGCAGCTGGTGGCTTTTGCTTGGTGCATGTATTAGTCAGGGTTCTCTAAAGAAACAGAAGCAACAGGACGAATATATAGCTATATACAATTTATTGATTTGCTCACATGACAGAGTTCAAGGAGTCCAATAGTAGCTGTGCCACACTGAAGAGGCTGAGAATCCAGGGAACAGCTCAGTCCACAAGGCTGAATGTCTCAGTAGTCCCAGTCTGGTGCTGAAGGCCTGATGGATTCCAGGAGATCTGCCAGTCTCAGTACACGCTGGGATCCGAAGGGTTGATCACAGCATCAAGACAAACTCACCAGTGAGAGAGAGGCAAGCTGCAGGAGAAAAAGGGATGCTGTGGCCCTTTTTCACTGCCTGCCGGCAGAAGATATCACCCACATTTGGGGTGGGCCTTCCGGGTTGAGGTGGTCCAATCCGAAGATCCTTTTCTCTTATTTGTTCCTTATTCCAGTCAAGTTGACACCCAGGATTAACCATCACAAGTCCACCCCTTGTCAACTTGACACCCAATAAATAGCCTCTCCTTATGTTATGCTTAAATGTCAATTGCAAACAATGGCAAGGTTATAATTCCAACTAACATGTTATAAGTGTCGCATTGTGCAATAGCAAAGCATTATATCTTAGAGTAGGTGGTAATGTCCTAAGGAACACTTAGTCCTTCACGACCTAATATACTAAATATGACAAACACTTATATCACAAAGACATAGTTCGCTAAACATTCAAAAGGGAACACACAAGTATCTACTTATATATATATAATATATAGTAGTGATATTATATTACATATATATATTGTATATGAATATTATAAATTATATACTCCACGAACCACATTCTTAACGCCAAATAGGACAAATGTTAATATCTTATTTAATTCCAGCTGCGTTTCTGCTGACGATCTTGGCTCTTTTTCCTGGAGATAGACCCATACCTTTCATACCTATGAAAGTCCTGGGCCATTTTGTTGTCCTGTCGTGGTTTGGGTGTTTCGTTGGAGTTTCCCATTGAACCTTATTCAAGGACATGGTAGCACCAGAAGGCGCACTACAGCATCTCTGACATTCCAGACAGTAATCTTACCTTGCCCCACATTTGTTGGAGAAAAAGTCCAATTTCCCCTGGTAGGTCGTGGATCAATCACTCCTCTATTACTGTTATTCCTTCCTTAGGCCTGTTGGCTTAAGGGAAGTACGGAAGCCCAAAGTGGCCAGGGGGAAGTCTTTCTTCCAAGTTCAATGGAACATTTCTGCTATCTCCTGGCAAAAGCACTCCCACCTTTGGAGCCAAAACATCTAGAGCAGTAGAACGCAAGGTCGTGAGTATAGGAAGCAAAAATTTTCCTAATGGGTCACTAGGGGTGATAGTGAGTGGAATCACTCCCACTTCCCCCCCTTGGTTCCTGGACCCATGAATGCTGGCTATAGGAGAAACAGTACCATATAGTGGGCGCTGATACAAAGCATCTACTGCCTGCCCTGGAAATCCTTGTCCCAGCCCTCCAGGGTAGTGCTACCTAATTGGCGCCTGTAAGCTGTGGTCTTCAAGAGGCCCATTCCATCGTTCTATCAAGCCAGCTGCTTCTGGATGGTGGGGAACATGGTAGACCAGTGGATACCATGAACATGGGCCCACTGTCACACTTCGTTGGCTGTGAAGTGAGTTCCTTGGTCCAGAAGCCCCATGCTGTGGGGAATACCATGACGGTGGATAAGTCATTCTGTAGTCCCTGGATGGTAGTTTTGGCAGAAGCATTATGTGCATGAAAGGTAAATCCATAACCAGAATAAGATATCTATTCCTGTAAGGAACAAAACGCTGTCCCCTCCGTGATGGAAGTGGTCCAATGTAGTCAACCTGCCACTAGGTTGCTGGTTGGTCACCCCGGGGAATAGCACCATATTGGGGGCTGAGTTTTGGTCTCTGCTGTTGGCAATCTGGCACTCGCAGCAGCTTGTAGCCAGATCAGCCTTGGTGAGGGGAAGTCCCTGCTGTCGAGCCCATGCATAAACTCCATC
Organism: Rhizomys pruinosus; assembly: GCA_009823505.1. NCBI lineage: Eukaryota > Metazoa > Chordata > Mammalia > Rodentia > Spalacidae > Rhizomys > Rhizomys pruinosus. Next base: position 1,784,384 of record VZQC01002755.1, read on the forward strand.
TCTGCCACCATGACCCACTTTGTTCATGGGCCCATTGAGCAACAACAGGGATAGCCGGAGAAAGAGGCTGACTATCCACAGAATGAGTCGTCTGATCTACTTGATTATTAAACTCATCCTCTGCTGAGGTCACCTTTCGATGAGCATTTACATGAGACACAAGTATCTTCACATCCTTTGACCATTTGGAGAGCTCTATCCACATATTTCTTCCCCAAGTGTCTTTCTCACCGATTTTCCAGTCATGCTCCGTCCAAGTCCCTGACCATCCAGCAAACCATTGGCTACAGCCCATGAATCAGAATATAATCGAACCTCTGGCCATTTCTCCTTCCAGGCCAAATGCACAACCATGTGCACTGTCCAAAGTTCTGCCCCTGTGAAGACTTTCTTCCTTCACCAGGGTCCGTTAGGGTTGTTTAAGAAATAGGCTGTAATGCTGAAGCTGTCCACCTCTGGGTGGTCCCTGCATAGCATGCAGAACCAGCAGTAAACCAGGCCATAGGCTTCTCTTCCTCAGTCAACTGATCATAGGGCAACCCCATGAAGCCATAGGTGCATGCTTAAGCCCAGAGGCATTGTAACAGGAGTGGGAACCATAGGCAATTGGGAATCTTCTTCATGTAGCTTGCTCGTGCCCTCAGGTGCCTGTCGCGGGCCTGATCACGTATAAACCACTTCCATTTGATAATGGACTGTTTGCTGTGCACATCCTGATTTAATGGTCTGGTGGTTTAGATAACACCCAGCTCATAATGGGGCACGCAGGTCCGCATGGTGACTTGGTGGCCCATTGTCAAACGTTGAGTTTCCACTAAGGCTCAATTGCAGGCTAAGAGCTGTCTCTCCAAAGGAGAATAGTTGTTTGCAGATGAGGTAGAGCCTTACTCCAAAATCCCAATGGCCTCTGCTGTGATTCCCCCTATGGGAGCCTTCCACAGACTCCAGACAGCACCGTCTATCTGCCACTGTTACCTCAAGCACCATTGGGTCGGCTGGATCATATAGCCCTAGGGGCAGAGCAGCCTGCACTGCAGCCTGGCCCTGTTGAAGAGCCTTTGTTCCCTGTTCGAAGCCCCACTCAAATTTTGCTGCATTCTGAGTCACCTGAATTATATGGGTCGTATTAACACATCCAGATGAGGAATATGCTGCCTCCAGAATCCAAAAGGCCCACTAAGTGTTGTGCTTCTTTCTTGGTGAGGGAGGGGCCAGGTGCAACAACTTAATAGAAGGAATGTCTCTGCATACTCCAAACCACCAGAGCTCCTAGAAATTTCACTGAGGTAGATGGCCCTTTGTCTTCCATTGCTGTGACAAAACCTCTGACTGACACCAACTGAGGGAGGAAAGGGCTTTATTCAGCTTACATCCCGGGGGTCACAGTTCCAGGGAAGTCCCAAGGGCAAGAACCTCAGCGCAGTGGAAACCTGGTGGCAGGAGCTGAACACAGGCCATGAGGAGTACTGTTGCACTGCTTGCTCCCCTGGCCCATTCCCAGCCTGCCTTTCTTATACAGTACACAACAACTGCCACAGGTGGCACCATCCATATGGCTGGGCCCTCCCACATTGCCATTGCTAACAATCAGACAATATTTTCTACTCCACATGACGTGGCCACAGCATTCCAATGGAGCCAATAACCACCATTTGAGGCTCCCTCAAACCAGGAGTTTCAGTAGTTGACACTGAAGCTATCCAGCATGATTGACGCCTTGTCAACTTGACACAAAACACATCACTAATTAAACCACCACCTTTCCAGTTTTTATCCCCAAAGTATGTTAACATTAATGACAACCTAAGACAGTACAACCTTAAAAGCCCCACAGCCCTTAAAATGTCCAAATACTTAAAAGTTCACAGTCTGTTAAAAGTCTCTTAACTGTGGGCTGCTGTAAAATCCAAAACAAGTACTGTCTTATTTCAAAGGGAAGAATCAGGCACACTCAAACAAAAGCAAAGTAGCTCAAGGCTGGACACCTGGGATTCACTCATGATCTTCTGGGAACCAAAGGGTCTTGGCAGCTCCCCTTCTCTGACTCTCCCATCCGTGGCACACACAGTTCATCTCACAGGCCCAGGCCAGCTCCATTTGACACCTTCTGCTGCTTTTGGTGGTCATCCCATGGTCTCGGCATCTCCAAAAAGCTGGGGTCGCCACTGAAACTGAGGAAGCACCTTCACCAATGGTCTCTTCTGACCTCTCCTGGTGCCAAGCCTCAGCTTCTCTCCATGACCCCTGCAATCCTGGGGTCTTCACTGCAACTGAGGTGCACTTTCACCAATGGTCTTTCCTGAACTCTCACAGTGCCAAGCCTCGGCTGCTCTCTGTGACCCCCTCAAATTTTAACACCAGAACCATATAGGAGACTCTTACACATTACCATGTCCTGCTTCTGGCTCGAGATGGAGGCCCAGGTCCCTTCTGGATCATAGCTTCTGTGTGGTGACCCTGAAGAAATTCCTCCCAGAAGATTTCACCACAGTGATGCTGGTCTCTTGTTACTTACAGCTGATTTTTCAGCCCCAGCTAACCGGCATCAATTGTCCCAGTACAACAAAGATTTCACTTCAGGTTCTGGTCTCTTGTTACTTACAGCTGATTCTTCAGCCCCAGCTGACCAGAACCCACAGATTACACAGTCCTGATGATCTCTGCTACCCTTTGAAACTAGAAACTTCACAAGCCAGGCCTCCATCTTCTACAACCCCTTCAGCAAAACTGCTCCAAGCTCCACAGCAACAATCTTTGGGCTTTCAATGATCTTCCCAGCCCAAAGTTCCAAACACTTCCACAATCCTTCCCCAAAGCACCAAGGTCAGGTCTGTCACAGCAATACCCCACTCTTATGGTACCAATTTTTGTTCTAGTTTGCCTTCCATTGCTGTGACAAAACACTCTGACCGACATCAACTTGGGGAGGAAAGGGTTTATTCAGCTTACATCTCCTGGGTCACAGTTCTCAGGGAGCCCAAGGCAAGAACTCAGGACAGGAACCTGGAGGCAGGAGCTGAAGCACAGGCCATGGAGGAGTACTGTTCACTGGCTTGCTCCCCTGGCCCATGCCCAGCCTGACCTCTTATACAGTACACAACAACCTGCCCAGGTTGGCACCATCCATAGTGGGCTGGGCCCTCCCACATTGCTCAACAATCAAGACAATACTCCACAGATGTGGCCACAGACCAGTCCAATGGAGCCAATTCCCCATTTGAGGCTCCCTCAACCCAGGTGTGTCAAGTTGACACTAAAGCTATCCAGCACAGTGCAGGAGGAATGTTCCCTGGGCTTTTGGAGCAAAATTTCTAGAAGCATCAGGTGGGCTTGGTGTGAAAATCCCATGGTTGCCCTCTGAGGTATGATTACCAGGGAACATAGATTGTCCTAAGCATTGGAATTAGGGTTTAGGTGTCTGTGTAGGTGGGCTCCTTATGACAGCAAGTCCCAAACAGCACAAGAAGACCTAATCAGGAGAAACTAGGGTCCCCTGGTTGCTTCTGGAGGCCATGTGGGTTGGCCTCCTGATGAAGTCCATTACACAATAGTCTATTATATGGTACACACTTTATCTAGTCTCTGCTAACAGATATTGAAGTTGCAAACTTTCATATTATGAATAATATTTATACATGTTTTCTGGAGGATATAGACAAGAGTCTCTTAACAGTGTAGAGTCAGTATTAAGATGACTGCATTGTAGAGGAGGAAGAATGCTTAACTTCAGATGACAATGTTTGTTTTCCAAAGAACTTGTATCAACTCACATTCCCATGTTCTCCAGCACATGGTACCTCATACTTTTAAAGTCTGGTGTCTAAAAGTGCATACCATTGTAGTCATGATTTACATTTCTCCAAGTACTTTTATACATCTAATGTTTATGCAGAATTTATATGACTTTTTTTGAAAATTAACTTTTGATTCTATTGAAGCTTATTTCAACCTTTTGTCCTCTTTTCATGGGCTTTTCATTGCTTTCTTAAATTGTTTGTATTGCTCATATATTTTCTTTTCTTTTCTTTTTTTGGTCTTTTTGAGACGGGGTCTCCTTGAAGCCCCACCTGTCCTGGAATTCACTCTGTATACCAGGCTGGCCTTGAACTCACAGAGATCCACCTGCCTCTGCCTCCCAAGTGCTGGGATTACAGGCATGTACCACCAAGCCCAGCTGCTCATATAATTTCAGTACTAATGTTGTGTTGGTTGGATGTGTTTCAATATTTCCTTTCCAGTTATGGATTATACTTATGGTAGCTTTAGATAAAAATAACTTCTTACATTTAAATAACTGCCTATATCAATACATCCTTGCATTCCTAGTCTTCTTTGTGCTGTGATTAAGAAACTTTTAGAGCTGGGAATATACCTCAGTAGTAGAGCATTTGGCTAGCATGCACTACGGCATTTATTTGATCTGTAACACTGTAAAACTTTAAGAAAACTATTCTCTTACAGTTTATCTGAAATGTTACGATATTTGTTTCATTTTAAAGTCATACTCAGGAATTAAATTTTAAATATTGGGAGAAAAATCCAATTTTGTTCTCAGAACAAGAGATGATTAGCAAGAGGAAAAGCACACAAGCTTTATTAATTTTATCTGTACATGGAGATCTTCAATGAGAAAGAAGTCTTATGAAATGACCAAAGCATGATTCTTTCCTAATTATTGGAGAAAAATAATGAGTTTTTAAGGAATGACAAAGGAAATAGGTATCTTGTCTAGAGAAGAATATTCTACGGATTTCACTAAGATATATGGTCAGGGGATCAGACATATATGATAGTGGCAGATAAGGATTATATACAAAAGTGTTTGTCATGCCAGGAATGGTGGCACATGCCTTTAATCCCAGCTTTTGGGAGGTAAATGCAGGCAGATCTCTGTGAGATCAAAGCCAGCCTGATTCACATATTGACTTTCCAATGGACTGGAATTAGGGAGATCCTGTAAAAATAAATAAATAAAAGTGTTTATTCAGATTCACTGTAGTCTTAATGGCCTGTTCCTTTTGGTCACAACTAATGTTCAGCTTTATTATGTGATAAATTTCCCTCCTGTGAAATATTTTCTACCTGCTAAACAGGAAAATGTGTATATACACACTATCCCTTCTGATATTATAGTTCCTCATGTGATTTCTACTTTAAATAACTATTACATTAATTCCAGTTATTTTTTATATAATGCTTCTATTGATGATTTGTGTGTTTCAGACATCATTTTTCAGTTCAATTTAGACATATTCCCCTTTATCTTCCCCCACCCCAGATTATGCATTCTGCCATATGTATCCTGTATCTTTCTCTCAGTGTTTTTTTATGTTTAGGAATTCACATTTTCCTCCTTTAATTTTATATTACTCTAATATATGAATACATACCTTCGAACCGTATACAGTAATTATACAGTAATTACAGAGTCTGAAAATAAGTGGTGGGTCGATTCTAGAGCCCATTAAGAGATTTAGATTATATCAACGTAGTTGCTTTCAGACAAACAGAAATATAACAATAATGTTGTTCAGCTTGCCTTTCAACTGGGGATTGGGTGTTAGCATCCACAAATGAGGGAAACTATTTCCCATTTGTTTTTCTGGGACCGTGTTACTTCATTTAGCATAATGGTTTCTAGTTCCATCCATTTACCTGCAAAGTTCATGTTGTCATCTTTGTGTACTCCATTGTGTAGATGTACCAAATTTTTGTCATCCACTCATGTGTTGAGGGACCTTTGGGTTGGTTCCAGCTCTTCACTATTGTGAAAAATGCTGGAATAAACATGGATGTGCATTTATCTTTGTGATAGGATGAGTCTTGTGGGTATATACCCTGGAGCAGTATGACTGGGTCAGGTGGTAGGCTCATTTTGAGTCTTTTAAGGGTTCTGCACACTGCTTTCCATAATGGTTGTACAAGTTTACATTCCCACCAACAGCGGATGAGTGTTCCCCTTTTCCCACAACCTCTCCAGCATTTGGTGTCTTTTGTTTTCTTGATCTTATCCAGTCTTATTGGCGTGAGATGATATCTGAGAGTGGTTTAATTTGCATTAACTTAATTATTATTGATGTTGAACACTTTTTAAGATGTTTCTCAGCCATCTTTAATGCCTCACTAATGAAGTCTCTGTTCAGCTCTTTACTCCATCTTTTAGTAGGTCGTTTGTTTCCTTACATTTTGTTTTTTGAGTAGTCTATATATTCTGGATGTTAAATAACTGGTTGTGCACCAGTTATTTTTCTTAATTTCTGTTGGCCTGTGTTGGAAGAATCCATATCTGTATATTGAGACTCGTTATCCACAAGCATGGTATACCTGTCCCCAATTTTTTTTACTCTCTAATTATAAATTTTTATAATCATATTTTCAGATGTTTATTCTTGGGTGTCTTATGGTTTACTTTTATTTTATTTCATTTTACTTTTATTTTCATGTGCTGAGGATCACCCCAGACCTTTCTGCATGGTAAGCAAGTACTTTACCACTATGTTATTTCTTCAGCCTTCATTCTGAATAATTGTGTCTTTACTTTCTTTTTATTGTCTTACTACAAATACCAAAGCTTTCCATAATTGTTTGATAGCTCAAAATTAAGCAATATCTTATTATTTTTAATAATAAATAGGACAGATTTCTCTCCTCTTAAGACAGGGTCTCTTTATTTGGCCCAGGCTATCTGCAAATTTGTGATTCTTCTACTTCTTCAATTGCTAGGATTACAGGTTTGTACCAGCACACTTGGCATAAAGGTAATAGTTTAAAATGTTTTCCTAGGAAATATATTTGTTGTAGGATGTTACTCCATCCATTTAATTATTTTATGCCATTGTATTCTTTCAAGACTAATGTGCTCAAAATACACGTCATGAACTGCTGTTGAATTATGCTGACTCAGTTTCTTTTCCTATTGCTATGATAAAATATCTTGACAAAAGCACTTAAGAGAGCAAGGCTTTATTCTGATTCACAGTTGCAAGTGCTTGAAGCAGCTAGTTATATCCCATCCACAATCAGGAAGCAAAGAGCAATTAATGCAATGCTGCTGCCCAATTCCCTGTCTCTGTACAGCCCAGGATTCCAGCAATTTGAATGGTGGGCAGGTCATCCAATCTCAACTAATATAACCAAGATAATCCTCTACAGGATTGGCCAGAGACCTGTTTCCTAGGCCTCTGGATTCTGTCAAGTTTTCCATAAGATTATTCATCACATGGACCAAATCTTTTCCTCATGTCTACTGAGGTCATTACCTTTGTTCCATCAATATGATAATATAGTAAATTATATATTCTCATTTCCTAAGGCAAACAACTCTTAACTAATGGAAATAATTCAATTTGACATTGTACATTCAATTAACTATTATTTATTTATTTTTTTCATCTAGATCATAAACAAGAATGGTTTATGATTTTCACTTTCATTTTTTTGGCTTGGATAGTATTATTATTATAATTTCATAGAATGAATTAGAGAACTTTCTTTATTTTTTAGGAAGCTTTAACATTCTGCCCAAAACAACAAGACTCTGCAGAAAAAATCCTTGGAAAAACTGAGAGAAAGATGCAACACATATATGACAGAATGCATAAAGGGGTAGGGGGAGAGGAATGTATCCAAATTGGACTGAAAAATGATGTATGAAATACACAAAATGTCATTAAAAACAAAAAAAGAACATAAAAAAGAAAGCTTTAGCATGGGAAAAATCCAGCCATTAATATTTTGGTACAAAATATCACCCAAAATATTCATGCCTGGTATTTTCATTGTGCAGATTCCTAACCAATGCCTTAATCATATGCATAGTTATTAGAAGCTTAAGACTATATATTTATTATATATTTTGATAATTCATATGTGAAAAAAGTTTTTATTTGTTTAATTTCTAATTTTTACAAAAAATTGTTTATCTTTTTACACTATTCTATATTTGAAGATATGGTTTTGCTATGTAGTTCAGGCTTCCAATTTTTTATTTCTGCGCCTTAGCCTCCTGAGTCCCCAGAATACAGACACATCACTCTCCTGGATCTTATTAGATCTTTAACTTATGATTAAATCTAATAATGATTCTCTTTTTATTTGTAGAATTACAGTTTCTTCTTTTTCTTTTTTTGATTAGCTTTACCAGAGGCTTGACAATTTTACTATTTCCAAAGACTAGTCTTTTTTTTTTTTTTTGTCTTTTCGAGACAGGGTCTCCCTGTAGCCCCAGCTGTCCTGGAACTCACTCTGTAGACCAGGCTGGCCTTGAACTCACAATGATCTGCCTGCCTCTGCCTCCCAAGTGCTAGGATTAAAGGCGTGCACCACCACGCCCGGCCCAAAGACTAGTCTTTAGTTTTAGTTTATTCTTTCCCTTTGTCTGCTCTGTTTCCTGTTTTATTGTTATTCATGATATCATCTCCTGAAAAATCATGTAATCATGTTTATAAGGTATGCTTGACATGAAAAATGTTACATTTCTTTCCTTTTAAAATATGTTGCTTTTTCCTTAACAAAATTTATTTTTAAATATTTTATTTATTATTTTTATTTCATGTGTATGAGCGTTTTATCTGCATGTATGTAAGTGCATCCATGTCAAGCAATGCCCACAGAGGTCAAAAGAGGATGTAGGATCCCTTGGAAATGAAATTCTGACACTTGTTAGTCGCCATGTGGGTGCTGGGAACCAAACACAGGTTCTCTGCAAATGGAACCAGTGCTTAACCACTAAGCTATCTCTCCAACCCCACTAAATTTATTTTTTAAACTTTTATATGTATGGGTGTTTGCCTGTATGAATGTATGTGCAGGCTTGGCACCTGTGGAGCTTAGAAGATGGCATTAGGTTCTTTGCAACTAGAGTTACAGGTGATTCTGATCTGCCATGTTAGTGACAAGAACCCAAACTGCACCTTCTGCAAGAGCTGCAGGTACTCTTACCTGCTGAACCATGTCTTTAGCCCCCATAACTAAATTTCCTACATGGGATGTTCCACAAATTAATCAAGAGAAATTTTAATTTTCTATTATTATTATTATTATTATTATTATTATTATTATTTGTTTAGTTTTAACGGATTCTACAATATAGTAACACAGTAGTTTTCAGATAACATTGATGTTGCTCAGTTTGCCATACTATTACTGAATTACAGATATATAATTAGAAAGAGCAATTAAATAAAATTGTATCACTACATACAAAAGAGTTCTACACATTTTGTGCTAACAAGAGAAATTTTAATTTTCTATTATTATTATTATTATTATTATTATTATTATTATTTGTTTATTTTTAACGGATTCTACAATATAGTAACACAGTAGTTTTCAGATAACATTGATGTTGCTCAGTTTGCCATACAATTAGGTAATTGGTGCATTTTTCAAGTTATCTATGTCCAAATTTTGAACAATCCAAGGTTCCCATAGTCCAGTTGGAGAAGCTTGTATGCACAGGCATGTTGATCAATTAGGAGTCCAGACTATATTGCTGTAGTCTTTTGATTCACCCCTATCTCTCCGCAGCCCTTACATTCTACCACGCCTCCTCTTCCGCAATTTGTTCCCTGGGTTTTGGGAAAGGGGCACAAGTGGGTGAGAAGAAAACAGTCTAATTTCTTTGGAGTTGTCATTTTGGACTCTAATCTGTTCAGGTTGTTTCCCTTCATGGGTTGACAGCTTTTCCAGTGATACCTTTTTAGTCATACTAACAAAGCACAAGCAATTGGATATACAGGCATTTAAGCAGTACTAATTATTATGTCAAGCTAAGCTGTGAGCATAGACACAGATGCTTGGATGGTATGCTAATCCGCAAACTGTGGTTTCTCTATAAAGGGTGACAAGTTCTTATTGTGGCTTATAACATCTCCTAACCACTAGAGGACATAAGCTTGTGGCATCCACTGTGAGTTATTCCTCCAAGGAGAGAGCTAATAGCCAATTAGATTTGGGATATATATAGACACTTGGCTGCCACTGTTGCACAGTATCTCCAGGCTGTTGAGGTGTAGCTGATATTGACGGAGGAGTCTTGCTTGTCTCAGGGAGACCAATATTTTGCTGTATTGCTTTAGTGGCCTTTGGTAACGCTCTCTGGCATTTCAGAGGCCAGTTATACGCTAGCAAGTGACGTCTCATAACATGTTTTCATGCTCACACCAGGTCCTTGACAACAGGGACTTACTGCCTTTCTCCTTGCATATATCCCACTTATAGGCAAAAGGCCTTTAGCAGTTTAGCTAACTCTGACAGATTTCTATACAAAGTATGTTTGATTTTTCAGTAATTTGCCCTTTAAAATTTTCTATTATTATTTCTCTATTCGTTGAATGAGAGTTTGGTTTCAGTATTTTCAAATTTAAGGAATTTAAATTTATCTTTAAATTATTGACATCTAATTTAATTATGGTTTAGTTACCAATCCTCTGAAAATTGCACTTCCTTCATCCTTTAGTATAATCAATATTTGTAATTGGACCATGTGTGTATGAGAATAATTGGTATTCTCTAATGGTTGATTGCAGAATTCAATTTATGTCCATTAATGCTTGTTAATTATATTCTGCAAGTAACAAGTGATTAATTTTTGCTGGAATGGCCTGTCAACAATCGAGAAAAATTGTGTTGGAATCTCAGCAGCAAAATATCACGTTTGCTAATTTGTACTGTAGATCTGTGTTTTTTGTTATTTATTACTTGGATGTTAGGTATTGAACCCATGACCGGAGCATGCTAGGCTGACGTACATATCCTTAGTCTCCAGCCTTTTTCTTTATTTCTTTCCATTTTTTTGACACAGAGTTTTACTATATAGTGTTGATTTGCCTTTTACTTGCTTTGTAACCCATGCTGCCCTTGAATTCTTGGTCTTGCTCCTTCAACTTCCTGGGCAGTCCAAGATAAAATCTACATCCTAATGCTAGCTTCTTAGTTCCTTTCAGTGAATCAACTAAGAATCTCCTGCAATTTGACAGAGCATATTCTCAAGATTCTGAGATAATAGATGTGTGCCACCAGGCCCAGCAATGTATACCTTTCTGCTTTATGTGTTTTGAAGCATTTCCATTAGTCTCTATGTTATGTTAAACTATGTTGTTATACTAAATGTTTTATTCTGGGGCTCTATCTCCTTTCTTTCATGCTAATTTTTGTTCTGAAGTTTAGTTTTCTGAAATTGTAATATTGATAGATAAGTCTTCCTTTGATTAGTATCTATCTAGTATGTTTTCTTCTTATTTACTTTTACAACATATCTTAGGATTTAGATATATAACTTATAGCTATATGTTATAGATTTAACTTATACTATATATTTATTTGATTTTATTTCAAATCACTGTGAAAAATCAGTATCATTAACCTGACAATTCTTTATCTTTAAAGTCTTTGGCTATTAGTGTCATATTTGAATTTGCTTTATCTATGTTAACCCATTCTCCAACTTAAGTATCATTAACTAATATTGTCTTATCAATCCTTTTACAATCACACAGATTATTCTTAGGATAATTTATAAGGATAATACTTGGTAATACTTTTCCATATAAACACCATTTAATTTGTTCATTAGTATTGTACCACCGATATTATGTATACAGTTCATTACTTCCACAATAAAAGGCATGCAACATAGCCATTCCTCAACCTATATTTACAGCATAATTTTTATGCATCTAGAATAAGACTGCCCATAACATCTAGTCAGATATAATGACCTGCTCAGAATTCATTCCTTCAGCTTTAGTAGTTTCACTATACTGTCTCAGTGGTAAATTCCTATACTTTTTGGTTTATATTTAAATATCCCCATATTACCCATTTACTCAAAGTCATGTTTGCTAACTATGTAACAGGAATTTACAATTATATTTTCCCTATTTGTGGCTGCTTTCTACTTTCAATATGCATACTATAAAGTCAGTTGTTAAGTCTTCACTATTCTTAACACTTGAATCAATTATATGAGATACCAACTGCAATGCCTACAGTCCTTTGGTATCTAAACGCAATGTTTGCTGCTTTTGCTTACTTCTATTCATAGTCATCTTTGACATTTAATTCTTTATTGCCATTACTTTCCATGCTTTACATACAATGTGTGTGATTCAATGATTTATGATCCTATTTGTTTGTGCTACTGTTGATAACTAGGATATCCTAGAGGCTTCATAGTCTTCATCACCTCCATGGTGGTCCTAAACTTAATGAATTAAACCAACCTTATATTTCCCATTGCACCATTTACTCAGAAGCTCTCATTTCTAATAGCAGTAGCACTAAAAGAAACTTTCCTCAAAACCTTAGGCCTTTGTTGTTTTCATGCTATTTAGATTAAACCACAGGTTTTCCTTGGGGAGGAGCTAGCCCTTGTGACTTACCTTCAAAAAATTAAGTTTTGCCATATCTCAAATATGTTATGTAAGGAAGAATTTTATGCATCATGAGAATGGTTACACTATAGTGGCTAGGCAGAAATAATATAGAACCAAGAAATCATTCAAAGGGTACAAATAAATGGCTGTTGAATGTTCAGCCATAACTGGAACACCTAGCGCAGCCTCCCAAAACTCAGTGAACATTGTGGATGAGGGGCAGAAAGAATGCAAGAACTTGAGTACTGTGGAAGCTGACTTTCTGTCATGACACAGCTATTACACTACCCAAAACAAAGCACCTGTGCTTGACTGCTCACCAACAGCCTCTCACAGAGGTGGGGTGTGGGGGACTTACAAATCTCCACTTCTCTCTGAGGATCTATAGGCAATTAATGATTGTTGGGGGGAGGAAAACACATTTTCTTTAATAGTTTAGCCACTGGTAAGTTTTCTATGCTCCTGTAAATTGCCCCCCACCCAAGTTCTGTTACTTTCACCACCTGCTTCACATTGAGGCTTCACCAAGGTACAATGGACTCTCTACTACATGGTACAAAACAGACCAAAAGCCACATTTACACCAATGTATGAGTTGAAACAACATATATTAATGCAGTAAAAGATGTTTACATAAATGAGACCATGTACTGCTATGCTCATAGTGTAACCATGATACCAGAACTTGTGATGAGTTTTGCCACAAAGACCAATGAGCAGAGGCAGGAACTAGGTCTTTAAGTTTTGCTTTATTCAGAGAGGTAGCAATCTGAGAAGATGGGTGTTTAATCTCTTAAAACCTTCTCTGCATTCATGCACAGCATGCTTTCTGGGGGCTGAGGAAAGAAACAAGACAAAAAAAGTAATCACTCCAGTGCTCAGTCTCTTGCCTCTGTTTAGGTCCTCAGCCATATATCTGAGACTTGAGATGTCCTTTCTTCTCTCTATTTCACCATTTCTACTCTGCCCTCATTCCAGGGGTGCTTGGAGTCATGAATTTCATACAACATTGAGTCTGGTTAATACGGCTAGTATCAATTTTGTATTCCTCTAGAAGTGTCTGGGTTGATGGGGTCAGAACAAATAATAATGTATTTATGGTAGATTACTAATGACATACATATGCAGATTGTTATCTACAATGTGGAGTATAAGTGTGTGACTACAATACAGATTCTAAGACTACCATCATTCATTGCAGTACCTTCTCAATATCATTACAGTGGATTCTCCTACTTTATAGAAATGATTAGTGAAAGCAGTGCTATGAGTTGAAGGCGCTCCTTGCTCATCTATTCTGTACATTTATCTTGGGTGGTGATATCATTGCTCATGATGCCGGATGGTGTCCATGACTCATTTTAGGATGCAGATTCTGGGTTTATGAAATTGAGATTGCACCAATAGAGAAACGGTCTCTCCCCAGTTCTTCTTGGAACAGAAAGGAGGTGGGCCTGGGGGGGGGGGGAGTCAGGGGATGAGACTGAGCACTCCCTGGCCTGAACAAGGCCTAGTGAAATATGCACTATAGCAAGCTTGCATATTCATCAATATTATCTCAGAGCCAAGTTGGCTGATAGCTTTGTCCATAGTTCAATATCTCGGTATCAGTGTAGGTGGAGTTACAGGCATCCATCTGGGCAAGATGTGTGACTAAATAGAACTAGACAATGACCTTTCCCAGGGCAAAAAGGCATGTGGCACATGTCCAAGAGTAAAGCTGGCAAAGGAGGCTGCAGCAATCAGGCCCATGTGGGCTCTGATCACTGGTGAAAGGAGTAGACTCTGCCTGAAGCATTTGCTTTCTTCTCTGCAGTTTCTTCTTCCTTATGAATAACTATGCAAGTGGCAGTGCCTCAGTGTCAGCTAATTACATCTGTCCTTGGTGACACTGTCTTCCCAGGGATGAGGACTCAAGGACCAGTGAGTGTCCCATGCCTAGGTCAGAAAGGGTTATCCATTGGTATCATTCAAAAGAAGATGAATGCATTTTAATAGATTGCTCTCGTCTCTAGGTGAGTGTGGAAACACTGCGGCAGGAAGGAAAATAATTGCACTTTTCCTAAGCTGGCAGAAGCAATGTCTACATTAATGGTTAAAACAGGAGTCCTTGCATCTCTGGAAATTTTATATTGTAGGCTGTAATGAGCAAGAAAATGTCATCCTTTTAATAGCTAATCTTTTGATGCTTTGTGTCTTCCGAGGTATGTTGATGTAGCAAATTATCAGTGTTGAAGAGAGAGACTGTCCACTGGGTCACTTAGCTCTTTTGGCCTGGCAGGAAAATTAGCCTTTGTTTGTAACAGTGTTTTCTGCAGGGATGGCAAAGGCCCAGCAGACACAGAGAGCCTAACCTGGAGGCCATAGGGGAGGTGTCATGCAGCCCCATCCTGACCCAGAGGCACTGGCTTCCTTTAGCTCAACCCACTCTGTATCCTACATTCAGAGGCACACCATCCACGTCACTTCCCTTTGGGGCATGCTTCCCAGCCTGCTGACCCCCTCTCCCTAGAGTTAGAATATGCATTTGTTCTAAGTTAGTGTGGTCTAGAGGTGTTCTCCATGATCAGTGCTGAATTTGAACCTGAGTGGAGAGGGAGGTACCACGCTAAGCATGAATGATCTTCAGGTCCGGGGCTGAGTGTTGCATCCTCTTGTCTTGGCTACCGCTTGTAAAGTACTTGCTCCTTCAGAGATTTCAACTCTGTACTGGGGCTATGGAATTTAAAGCTTCTCAAAATGTAGTTGAGATGCTGTTTCATCCCAAATACCTGCCATATTCTTCTTTCTTTCTTCTTTATTGAAAATAAACTTAAATATTTTTTGTATTTTTGTACAAATGCTGTTTGTTTCATGGAGAAGTTCACATAATGTGGTCTTTAAAATTTTAATCTCTATGTTATTGAATTTTTGTGCATTTCATACAACAAATCTTAATCATATTTAGACCCCCTCCCCCATCCTTAGCCATCATAGCCCCACCCCACAACTGGATTTCATGCATTCTGTGACATATGTTAAGGCCTATGGAGTCAAACAGCTTTGTGCAGTTGTCCTTCTGTGCAAGCTCAGCCACTGGAGTCTAGTAAACCTATCTAGAGTCTCTCACTTAAAGAAGATCAACTTTCTTTCACCCAGCAGTAATCAGTTGCCAATAGTTTCTTGGGTAAATTTTGAACCTGTTGCTCATTTCCACAGTTCTATGCTGGGTTTTTGTTCAATTGAATCAGCATGAGCCTGTGCATGCTGTCACCATAGCTTCAATTTTATATGAGCACGTTCCCAGAGGCCATGCACCAACCTTGATTCTTATGATCTTTCCACCCCATCTTCCCCAGTGGTCCCTGAGCCATGGGTGGGTGAGGTTTAATATAGGAGTCCTATCCAGGGACACACACACTCTTCAATCTCTTATGCTTTAAATTTTGTCCGGTTGTGGCCTTCTATGTTCATCACACTCTCTTGTAAGATGAAGCTTCCTGGCGAGAGTTCATTAGTACTCTCTATCCCCTGTTCCACTATGTTCCATGAGCCTTAAGTATAAAGGTTGCATTTAGTTGTCCCACTTAGAGCTGAGCTTCTGTCACACACATATTCATTGTGTATAACCATTCGTGGAATTCTATAATAGCTTCCTTCTGTTGCAAAAAGAAGCTTCTTTTTTTTTTATTAATTTTATTTAGCTCTGTATGTGTGTGAATGTACTGCCTGCATGCAAGTCTGTGCACAAAAAGAAGCTTCTTTAATGAGTGATGAATGATATACTTCTCTGTAAATATAAGGATCCATATTTAGCATACAGTAAGAAATTCCGTTTGTCTAGAGGAGAGAGAGAGAGAGAGAGAGAGAGAGAGAGAGAGAGAGAGA
>VZQC01002755.1:1801139-1816132 GCA_009823505.1 Rhizomys pruinosus
TATATACAGATTTATTGATTCATTCATGGGATAGAGTCCACGGAGTCCAACAGTAGCTGCACCACACTGGAGAGGTTGAGAATCCAGGGAACTGCTCAGTCTGGATGGCTGGATGTCTCAGTAGTCCCAATCTGGTGTTGAAGGATGGATGGATTCCAGGAGATCTGCCTGTCTCAGTACACGCTGGGATCCAAAGGGTTGATCACAGAAGCAAGACAAACTCATCAGTGAGAGAGAAGCAAGCCACAGGAAGAAAGAGACCAGCTCCCTCTGCCATGGCCCTGCCTGCAGAAGGTAACGCCCACATTTGGGGTGGGACATGCGGCTTGAGGTAGTCCAATCCAAAGATTTGTCTTATTTGTTCATTCCTAGTCCAGTCAAGTTGACACCCAGGATTAACCATCACAGGAGGTTTCTACTGTCTGGTACTGTGTTTCTTTTTATATTAGTAGAGGTGCCCTTGGCTTTTTCTTTACCTCTATTCCGTACTGTGGTGCTCACGTTTATAATGAAACTTCTAGCATTTTTTACTTCATTTGAAACTCTTATTTTTTAAAATGGTTTTGTTGAAATGTGCTACATTTTAGGTATTTAATGTCTTAAAATATTCAGTTTTACCTTATTGTAATGGAATCATTTTCCTATTTTTCTATTAGTTATTTTTTGAGATGTAAACTGTAATTCAGTGTCCTCTGAAATTAATTTGATTTTTTTTATCATTAAGATACAAATATTTCAAGTTTTCTTTTAACAGTTAAGAATGAAATGAATGTTACTCTTATTAAGGAAGACTTGAAAAGGCATCTCATGAACCTATCTACTAAAGAAATTCTACACTTTACATAATATGTTTTTGAAGGACTCATCCATCACTCAGTAAAGACTGCATATGCAGAGTAGATTAAGATGCTTAATAAACAAAAACAGAGATATCTTTATTACCAGGATCAATAAAGGGGAAGAAATGACAAGGTATCACTGAAAGAACCCAAGTTTGCAGTTGGATGGAATGGATAATGCTAGAGAGCTGTATGCCACTGGGTCTGTACTTAGCAAACATTTATTTATTGCATACCAAATATATGGTAAAAAGAGGTTTTCAGTTTTCTTACCACATGTATTGAAAGAAGTCATTATGGAAATCGATTAATTTAAATTTTATTTTATTATAATTTTCTTTACACTTACATGCACATGTATAAAATAACGACATACCTTAACACTATAGAATAAAAAATAAAATAAGGAAAATAAATTGGGTTTGTGCAAAATCATACAGACCATGGGGAATAGGTTTGGATAGCAACAAAGAGAATTAATCACTCCTATTTTGAGTCCCTCTCAAATTCTGCCTAGGGTTATGGGTTTTAATGCGCTGAGACCAATTCTGCTGCAACTGACTGTTCCTTGAAGTGTGGAAAACTGGACTATAGCCAGGAGGGCCAGGCCTCTCATTTGAACTGAAAGTCTAAAGCTCAGACAGAGGACATGAAAAAGTAATCCATTTTTTTTGTCATAATGGAGTTTGTCTGAAAAGATTACTTTTATAAGCGTGAATCAACTTGATGAGAAAATACATCATATGAACTATCTGAGTCCAGAAATTAGTATTTCCAAATTGAGATGAAATGGTTCTCTTAGGAAATGCACTTTCCTGGTCATTTGCAGATTTAGATTCTGGGGTTCTGGGCTTTTCATTCACTCTCTCACACATTCATTCATTTCACTCACTCATTCATAGCATTTGCTGAGTGCCTGCTGTTTCCTCAGTCTGTCTCCAATTATTTTTTGAAAGGTGGCCCATTTGGGAAACAACTGAAAAGGCTGGTGAGTAGCTTGATATTTTTAAGTCCAATCTGAATACGTGAAATCAGAAGTCTGTCAGAAAGACCTTTGGAAACTGGCTCATCATTCCTGCCATTGCCTCTGCTGAGAACTTGCAGGGGACTTTCTGCACACTAAGAGACAGGGAAAATGCCACCTGCCAGGCACTGAATTTCCTCTTGCAAATTTGTAATGCTTGCCTGGGATGGGGCTCACACTGGCCTTGCTTGCTTATCCACATGGAACCACTTCTTGGCCCTTTGCTTACCGTTTTTTGGTCACGAATTTCCTTGGCTGTTAACCTCCCAGCTTCCCAGGTGTCTGCATAGGGAGGATTTGATATTTCTTATGAAAGAGCACAAAATAGATATTTCAAATATGAATAAGAGACACATTTTCCACAGCAGGCACTCTGCCTGTGTTGATGTCAGGTTTTTTGGTTTTCTTTTCTTTTCTTTCTTTTTTTTTTTTTTTTTTGGGATAGCAGAAAATCATCTTTTTGATTAAAAGAAAAATCTATAATTTCCCTGAGAAATTATGTATTGTTAAATGTTTGTGTAATATCGTTCTAAATTTTCTGTCCATTGAATAAGATCCATCTGTGTCTTTATGTATGGTCAAAGTCTTCAGAAAAGAGGCAAATTTTCTATACAATTTGAATTATATTATGTTGTGCTAAGTAGTCTGTCAGAGTGCTTCACATAATGACCAGTGATGTGGTAGGTTATAAAAGCAGTTTATATTTTTATGAGAATTATAAGGAGAATCAGTTTAATTAAATTTATTATGAAATTAAGTGAAGGCTGATAGGAAATAGGTAACTTGGAATGACTTATATATGTCCCTTATCTAAAAATGTTTCTGAAAATATATTAATTTCTAGCTACTCTTAGTTTGCGGATATGGAAATGTACTGCTATTGGGATACCTAAGTGTTTTTTAGTCCTTACTTACAAAAGGATAATCAAGCAATCGGTTAAAACTTATATCCCTCCGTGTGTGACTCTGAAATATGAGTAAGCATATCTGAGTATGCACAATACCAATTAGAAAAGAAAGGAGGAATTGAATATAATTTTAAAAATAAATGAGCCAATTAAAAATATATTGTATTGATTTACTGCACTCCTTTGGGTATAACTTTTTAATTTAATGTTTTTTATTTTATTTATTTTTATTATGCGTATGAATGTACTGTCTACATGTAGGCCTGTGAACCAGGTCATGCAATGCCTCGGAGGTCAGAAGAGGGTGTCAGATTCTCCTGGAACTGGACTTGGTGCTGGGTATCAAATCCGGGTCCTCTGCAAGAGCAGTTGGCACTCCTAACTGCTAGGCCATCTTCCCAGTCCCTTAACGTTGTTTTGAAAGTTATGTCTTGGTGTATGTACTAGGCAAGCCTACCTTACTCTAAATTCTCTGGTATTTCTGATTTTTCATCCTTCCTTCTGTATCATTACTCTTCAAAGTTTGATCTTTATTGCTAGAAGTAGGCAGTGACATTGACTTTTCCTAAAAGCTCATTCCCTATGTAAGACCTCAAGATGAACTCCGTAACCTACTGAATCAATCTTCGTTTTCTCAAAATTCTTGGGTAAGTCAAATGTACCTTTGAATTTTCTTAGTACTGGAGATTGAAGCTAGAGTCCCATGTATATTAGGCAAACATTTGGCTACTGACCTCTATCCCTAGCCTTTCAGTTTTTACTTTCTATTTTGAGACAGGGTCTCATTAAGTTGTCTTGACTGATCTTGAACTTGTTCTCTAACTCAAACAGGTCTTAAACTTGTCCTCTTCTTATGTAGCCTCTTAATTATTTGGGAATATAGGCCTTTACTACCAGGGCTTGATTTCTGTTCAGAAATACACATGTGCTACTTCGTGCCTAAAAAACAATTTTGTTTTGTTAAAAACCTTTAACATGACAATTCAAGATTTTTGTAATGTTTACAAAGTGAAATCTGAACATACAACCCCTCACCCCCCGCTGGAAGGTGGGGCTGTGGGGGTTTGGGCACAACAGGCTACAAATTGGTTTTACATGAAGGATGCTTGTACTCATGGATTATCACTTATAGCCAAAAAATGAAAAAAAAAACTGAGAGAAAGATGCAGGACAGTTATGGCAGAATGCATGATCTGGGATGGGGTGGGGGTGGGGGGAAGGGAAAGGGAAATATGCCTGAACTGAATTGGAAAATGATGTATGAAATGCACAAAGCATCAATAAAAAAATGTTAAAAAAATAAAAATAAAAACTAAAAAATAGAAAAAAATAAAAACAAACAAAGTGAAATCTTACAGGTTGTCACAGGCTTTTCATTTAAACTTTAAGCCTGATAAGATTATTTTCTTCTTTCCGAATGCCACACAAGGTGGCGCTGCCCATATTTTTGTTTATATCTGAAGTGTCCCTCTCACATAATCACAGATACAAACATTCACTCCTTTCGAGACTTCTAATCTTCTCTGTTCTTTCCAACATTCAGCATGTGTTCCCACAGCATTAATAAAACATCTCTGCTATCTACTCTGCCCTAGTGAGCTTTGAATTCAAGTTTTCCTTCTTCCAGTAATTCTTGAGTCCTTGAAGGCAGGAACAGTGTCTGTCTTAATCATCCTATAACCAGCAACAATGTCTAGTTGAGTGGTTTTTTTTCAAGAATAGATATTCAATTAATTCATTATGAATACTAATGAATAAAAGGGAGATGAGCTGTTATATTTTCAGAAAGTGACACTCTAGATATCAGTAAACATTTATCAAGATACTTGCTAAAAGCAGATATTGGTGCTAACAGCCCATGGCAGAAGATAAACAGAAGTGAGTTAACTGCTAGGATTAGCTGTTTTCTATTACTGCTACAATTAGGTATTCCCGCAGTGTCTTCTAATTTCTGGATATATTTATCTAAGTCCTCCTTTGTACTTTGCCACAGTACATGTTGTACATTTGCCTTTCATCAACAAAGCTAAAGTGAGTATTAGAGGGTTGACAACACCAGGGACCTAATTTCTTCCCACTAACGCATAATAAAGTATTATAAAATCACTCGGCAGTTGCTGCTTTCTTGGGAAAACTGGGCTTGGTGCTGATTTCTCGTATCAGTTCTTTATAAGATTCTGCACTGATGTGGGAGTATCTTTACTTGTAAAATCTTTTAAGACAACTTCTGCCATTTGATGAGGATCCTTCCTTGCTTAGTGTGTTCTGTGTCATCTTTCTGTTAACGTGACTATGCTAATAAAATGATGTAAATGTGATCATTCCTATAGCAATAATTCAGTGAGAGGCTACTACATGCTGGGTAAAATTAAAAGAACACTATATTATTTGTCTCATTTAATTTATATCACAGCCTCCCAAATTTATTCTTTATGGAAAACAAATAAGTCTTAGAAAGAAATTGTTTCACTTAGTTACAGATATATTTCTGGCTGAAGAAATGAGGAACTGAAACCATATTAGGCTGATTTAGTAACTACATCCTCTTCTCATCAGAGTTGGAGAGAATAATAATCTGATCATTTTCTGTCTGACAGAGTATTCTGACCTGCGAGGAGGGAGTAAGAGAAATTTGGTGATTTCATACTTTAACTATTCTTAAGTTTTGCTTATAATGATGAGGGTCATCATCATAAGAAAGGCTAATATTTTAAGGTTCTGGTTCTTATGTGTCTTATGGTATTCAGCCATACTGGAGACCCTAATACTAGTTTTCTACTTAATAGTCATTGTATTACACTGAGTCCTAATTACTTATTCTTACACCCATATATTAATTCATTTCTCAACTCTCACTAGAGACGTTTCTTTGTGCAGCAGATGCCGATTAACTCAGAAACCCACAATTGGCCAATGTACAGAGAATAAGAGGCTGCAGAATGCTTATCACTGAATAGGACACGTATATCAATTTCTGCCTGGCAGAATGTGGGCTTCATTGCAGAAGAGAAGATAGAAAGATTGTAAAATCCAGAGTTGGTGGATCACCATACAGAAACAGAGTTTTTCAGATACCTGTGTCGTGATTTATAGGAATTTATAGCAATAGTGATATCATGGACAATTCCCACCTAAGCTCAAACCAGATAACACCCTAGCATTGATATGGAGAAGTGGGTTTGAAACCCCAACCCTACCTGAGGAACTATTGGCAACCAATGTCTGCTATGAGGGGGAAAGTCAGTCTCTTTCAATTATGGGTCTCTTGGTAGTTTAAATAGGCTCCATTAAATGGTCCCACACCAAAGGACATTTGGGGACTCAATTTAGACTCTGTAGTCCATATACACAGAATAAATAAAATTGGTCAGGAGCAGTAAGGGGAGGTGTGGATAGGGGAAGAGATATCCAATTATGTTTTATGGAACTTCAATTAAATTTTTTCTTAAAAAATTAAGAATATCTAAATATAACTTCATATTTACTAACTAACTTCAATTTTTTTTGCCTTTTTTGAGACAGGGTCTCCCTGCAGCCCCAGCTGTCGTGGAACTCGCTCTGTAGACCAGGCTGCCCTTGAACTCACAAAGATCCGCCTGCCTCTGCCTCCCAAGTGCTAGGATTAAAGGCACTACCCTCGGCCATAACTTAGATTTTTTTTGTTCAGAGTTTAAGGCCAGAGTTTCGACAGAACCATTTGCTTTGCTTTACTGTAGGGCCAAATTTTTTCACATTATTTTCCCTTCTTTTTTCCTCTAAATTTATACAGTATCTGTAACATTTTTCATGTAATTCAAAGGATTTTTATGGCTCCAATTAAATAAAGTACATAATGAAGATTCTTAACTCTAAGTATTAGTATGAATAATGTTCTCAACTATTTGCAATTTGCTTACCATTATAATTGTACCACTAGGGTCTCATTTTTAGAATTTAGATTATAGACTATTAAATTAATTGAAAAGACTGATTCACTCCTTCCTCCAATGGATAGACTTTATCAATAATCCATCAATTAAGTATACTGGCCTCCTTCATGACAAATGTAAATTTTTGATCTCAAGCAAGTGTACTGGAAGATGACAAGCTTTATAATCCTGTTGTTTTATGGGATTATCCAGAGGGAAAGTAGAAGACAATTTTTATCTCTTATTGATGAGTATTTGGCATTTGATGTATGAAAAGAAATTGTGTGAACTAAAATGCATAAACACAGAATGTCACCCTTGCTACTTATTCTTATGCAAAAATCTCTACCAAAGTACCCACAAGACAGTTGGGAGCCAGTAAAAACAGTTTCTTATCAAACACAGAACAAGTCTAAATAAATTGACATGTACTTTGGCAACAATTTCTATTCTAATTTGTATTTTAATAAGTGGTTACCACTTTTCATTCTTTGTCTTCATAAACCCTATAATAAAAAGAGATAAAGATAAATATCTTTCTATATGCAAAGGATTTAGTTGCATTGTAGAAAACTAAAAGTTATTTCAACAGATACTAGCCATCCCTGCCATTTAATTATTGTCAGTGATAATATCTTCCCATCAGGCACCCCAAATATAAACTATTATCTAAAAATATTTTATTGATTCTTTGAGAAGTTCATATGAGTTATTTTGATTGTATTCATACCACCTTCCCTATCTCCACTCCACCTCACTACACCCTAATTTCATGTCCTTTATTCTTATTTGTCTTTTTTTTTTCACAACATTTATTTTATTGATGCTTTGTGCATTTCATACATCATTTTCCAATTCAGTTCAGGCATATCTCCCCTTCCCTTCACCCCCACCCCCACCCCAACCGAGATCATGCATTCTGCCATGACTGTCCTGCATATCTCTCTCAGTTTTTTTTTCCATTTTTTAGCTATAAGTGATAATCCATGAGTACAAGCATCCTTCATGTATAACCAATTTGCAGGCTGTTGTGCCCAAACACCCACAGCCCCACCTTCCAGCGGGGGGTGAGGGGTTGTATGTTCAATCAGGTTAATCAAATGAGGGTCCAGACTACATTGCTGTAGTTTCACCCTTCACCCCAATCGCAGCCCTTACATTCTACCACGCCCCCTCTTCCGCAGATTATTCCCTGGGCTTAGAAAAGGGGCACAAGTGGATGAGAAGCAGAACAGTCCACTCTCTCTGGAGCTGTTGTCTTGGATTCTGGTCAATTCTGGCTGTTTCCTTTCATGGGCTGACTGTCCAGGAATAACCTTTCGATCCTACTAATGAAGCACAAGCAATTAGATATATAGGTATTTAAGCAGCATTAATAGTTATGGTAGGTTACTTTGTTATAGACATA
The DNA here is from genome assembly GCA_009823505.1 of Rhizomys pruinosus. Taxonomy (NCBI): domain Eukaryota; kingdom Metazoa; phylum Chordata; class Mammalia; order Rodentia; family Spalacidae; genus Rhizomys; species Rhizomys pruinosus. Next base: position 1,809,227 of record VZQC01002755.1, read on the forward strand.
TATGTTTAGATGAGATGTTGATCCACGAACTACATTTTTTCCTGTTAAATATGATGGGGTCTTACTGTGGCTTATGATATCTCCTAACCTGTAGAGAATGTAAGCTTGTGGCATCAGCCATGGGTCATTCCTCCAAGGAGAGAGCCAATAGCCAATTAGATTTGGGATATACAGGCATATGGCTGCCTCTGCTGCACATTATTTCCAGGCAGGTGAGGTGTAGCTGGTGCTGACGGTGGAGTCTTGCTTGACTCAAGGAGACCCGTATTTGCTTTATTGGTTTAGTGGCCTTTGGTAACACTCTCTGGTATTCCAGAGGCCATCTGTACACTTGCATGTGTGGTCTCAATGCATCTTTTCCATGTTAACATCAGGTCTTCAGCAGCAGGGCCTTATCGCCTCTCTTCTTGCAGGTATCCCAGTTTAGAGGCAAGAAGCCTTTACCTTTTGTGGGGCTTTAGATCCCCTGGCCAACATCTCCCTGGTGGAATAATCCATTACTGATGTCAGAGCTCCTGTATTGATATATTTTGCTTAAGCGCATAGTTTACAAACTTATTTGTCTTTTTATAATGGGTCTATCGAGTCTAATCAGTGTTCCCCAATACTCTTGGAGATGGGTCTATTCCTCGGAGCCTGATGAAGCTATAATGTGTTATATTATTAAAGAAAGATTGACTTTCTCTCTCCCAGCAGCTATCCACTGGCAATAGATCTTCAACTACTATTGGGATTTATTTCCAACCTGCCCCACTTAATGGCGGAAGTCTGTCTGGTTTATGTAAGCCTTATGAATGCTGTAACAGTTGCTGTGAATTCATAAGAGTAACCATCCTGCTGTCTGGAAAACACTGCTTCCTTGTAATTGTCTACCACTTCAGGCTCTGACTTTCTTTCTTCCCCCCCTTCCTTAATGAAACCTGAGTCTTGGGAGTTGAAGATTTGATATAGGTAAACATTTCAAAGTCTCTTATTCTTGTTTTAAAATCTTTTATTATTTTTATTTTATGTATATAAATGTATTGCTTGCATATATGTTAGTGCACCTATGTTGTACAATGTCTGAGGACATCAGAAGAAGTAGTGGATCTCATGGATCCCCTGGAACTGGAGTTATAATGGATGGCTGTTAGCCATTGGGTGGAAACTGAGAATTGATACTGGGTCCTCTGCAAGAATAGTCAGTGTTCTTAATTTTTGAGCCTTCTCTTCAGCCCCAGAGACTTTTATTCTCTGTGTTAATTGTCAAGTGCTGCAAGAAGAGCTTCTTTGGTGAGAGTTGAGAGGTGAATCAGTCTACTGATATAACAATAAGTAATTAGGAATCTATTGAAAACTATGTCCATTTAGCAGAATAATAGTAGTAGGTTTTCCCTTATGATCTGCAGCCTGTGTAGCCACAGGTTCCAAGGCTCCAGCTGGTGACGTGAACTTGAATCCAATCATAAGGTGGTTGGTTATTCACACAATGTTAGTGCCAGTACTGCACAGCATATCTTGTGGGCATATACTTGTTGTAGCTAAGCCATCAAGTACTATATTGAGTAGAGACAGTGAACATCCTTGTCTTGGTCCTGATTTCAATACGAATGCTTTCAATTTTTCTCCATTTACCATAATGTTGGCTATGGACTCGCTGTATATTGTCTTTATTATATTGAGGTATGTCCTCTGTTTCTCTTGATTCTATATGACTTTTAGCATGAATGGATGTTGGATTTTGTCAAAGACCTTTATCACATCTAATGAGATGACCATGTGGCTTCTTGGAGTCAGCTTGATCATAGTGAATAATCTATCTTTGTGCTCTTGTATTTGGATTGTAAGGTTTTTATTGTGGAAATAATATCTTATGGAAGTGACAGGGCCATTGTAGTCACAAACTCCCAAAAACTGTGTTTGTCTGCACAAGACCTGAGCAATATGCAGTCAACATTCAGGCATAAATGGGGAAGGAGTTGATGAGGCCTCACTTCCAGATCCAGAGCTTCTGGAAGTTGATGGATATTTAGAGAAGCAGAACTAGTTTATTTTAGGGGTGTGGCCTCTTGTAGGTTGCTCATGCCACAAGGATCACAGGATCACCGTACAACCATGCTCATATAGGCAGTATTAATAGGAATCAATAGGTTACCAAATAAATGGACAACATGAAGTTGGTTGAGGTGTGTGTGTGTGTGTGTGTGTGTGTGTGTGTGTGTGTGTGGTTCTGAAGGAGTTAGAAGCAGGGAAATGGGGTGCATATGATCGAAATACATTGTGTACATATATAAAATTGACAAAGAAGAACATATGTATGCATTTAGTTCTCTTACACATTTTGTTTTTATTTGACTATTTCCTTTCCTTTTCTCCTTTCTTTCTTTCTTTCCTTCATTCCTTCTTTTTCCTTTTTTATTTCTGCCTTCATCTTTCATCTTGAATTTTTAATATTTTATTAGTTCTTTGAGAATTTCACACAAATTATCTTGATTATATTCACCCCTCTCTGAATTCCTTTCAGATTCACCCTATTCCCTACTCCCTCAACTTGTGCCCTTTAAAAATCATTGATTATAATTTGTGTTCCCCATGCGATATTTAGTGTGTGGCTAATCACTAGAATGTAGATGACCTTACACACACTCTTCAAGAAAACTGACTCTCCCTTCTGGTAACTATCAAATGTCAATAGTTCCTCAACTAAGGGTTGAATATCATCCCACCTCCCCTTTCCATGTTAGGATTTTATTTGGCTTGAGCTTGTACAGGTCTTGTGCATGCTGTCACATCCACTATGAGTTCAAAGGTTTACCTGCTCTGTCTTGTTCAGAAAACACTTTCTTGTAGACATCCACCACCTGTGACTGTTGTAATCTTTCTGCCCCTTCTTCCTTAATGATCCCTGATTCCTATCATGTATCTTTTTCCCACAGTCAACCATTACCACAAATTCCTTCCCCACATTCATATCTTTTACAAATATTATTTGTTATTTTTATTTTGTGTATGTGAGTTTAATGCCCACATGTATGCAAGTGCACCCATGTCATGCAATGCCAGTGGATGCCAGAAGACTACACCAAATCCTATGGTACTACAGTTACAGATGCTAGTTGTTAGCTCACCGTGCATGCTGGGAACTGAATCCAGGTCTTCTGCAAGAGCAGCCAATGCTATTAACTGATGAACAATCTCTCTAGCCCCATAACTTTTTGTTTTGTTTTGTGACCTACTGAGTTTAAGCAGAATCTATCATTAGCCAGTAGTTAAGAAAGGAAGGGCAGGGCCTCATGAGCTCCTTCCTCATCCACCACTAACTGTTGATCAGTCCCGATTTTTGCAGGCCTTGTTCAGGCAGCTTCAGCACCATGTACACACTGGTGATATCTTTCCTGGAAGATAGCATTTCACAGCTCTTCCCTCTGTCATTTAGTTCTTCCATTCTTTCCATCTTCCCTTCCAAGATGTTCCCTGAACCTTAGCGCTGGTGGAATAAATGTCCTTTTTAGGGCTGGGTGACTTCTATTTTTGAAGCCTATTAATAGTTGGTTTATTTTATTGATAATGGCCTACCAAAAATACATTTTGATTTTCACAATTTTGGTGGATTACCATGTGTATGAGAATTGGTTACTTTCTACAAGATCATTGAAGGAGAGTTCATGTAGTACCATTGTAGTAGGTCCACAGAGTCTATAGTGATGTTGTTTCTTCCATTTCTGTTATGGTAAATTGTGTACTGTCCCTTTTTATTTTAAACAATTTAAACGATAAATTTGACAGGCATGTGCTACAGGTTAGCACATGCCTGTCAAATTTATTGTTTGTGAAATTTATTAATCTTGAAATAATTGGCTTTTTGTTTATTTGATTTGGGGGGTTGATTTCTTTTTTTACAAATTTAATCTGTAATCTTATCAGCCCTCAAGGCTTAATCATCTCCCCAAATCTCCATGTTTTAATATCACCACCTTGAGGTTTAGGTTTCAGCATATGAGTTGTGGCAACCAAGAGTGGGACAAACTTTCAGGTTTTACTCCCTCCTTTAGGTCTACAGGGAGTGAGTTTAGTATTTCCTTTCCTTTCCCAATGGACAGAATACAAAGTAATATTAATGAATCATATATCACATAAGTGACTTCCTTATACCAAGAATGTATAAAGAACTTAAAAATCTCAATAATATAATCACTTAATTAAAAGAAGATATACTATTGAACAGTAAAAACATGCAAAAGTGCTGAACATTGTTGTCAACATAGAGCAAATCAAGCCACAGTGAGATATTGCTAAACACTATCATTTTTATCATAAAAATACAATAATGTATCCTAGCAAAGGTGGAGGGAATGGATCACATAGGGATGTAAAATGGTCAGTTCACTTTTGAAATATTTTGACAGCTACTGAGTGTATTGGAAATAAAGTCAACATGTGATTCAGCAATTCTACCTCTAAAATATGCTCAAAATGATTGAAAACACATGTTCATATGAAAACTTTGCTTATGCATAGTCATAGCATGTTGATCACTATAACCTGTAAGTAGTGATTTCAAAAATATCTATAAATTAATATATGAACAAACAAAACTTTAATTTCCATACAATAAAATCTTATTGATCTATAAAAGCAGTGAATTATGGTTATATTCCACAACATGGGTGAAACTTTAGAACACTAGACAGAATGAAAGAATATGAATCACAATAGGTCACAATAGGTCAATCTACAGAAGTAGAAAGTACATTAATGGCTGTGGGATAGGGATGGGTGAAGAATGATTTTGTTAGGGCACCACTGAGTATAGTTGAACTGTTCCCAAATTACATACTATAATTAAAAATACATCTTAAATGCCTGAATTATACAGATAAAAAATTTTAAATTGAAATACTGGGTCATGAAATAGAACTTGACAGTGATAGCCCATTTGTTTATATTTTGGGTAATTGACAATGTCTGGTCATCCATTCAGAACTGATTGGGGAAGTTAGATGAATAACTTTCACACTCATCGGCTCAAATGTGGTTAGACAGCTATCAATACCTGAAAGTTTTTCAACAACTGAAAACTTGGAAAATATTTGCTCCAATTGCTCATGTAAGAGTACAGTTTTAATTTTGCTGTCTCTATCTTATCAAAAGCTAAATTGTGATAGCAAAATATGTATAATGACCTAAATAAAATATTTTACATTTACTCCTCTAGAGTCATATTTTCATAATCAATCAATATCTTGAGAGAATCATCCATTCAGACCATGGAATATTTTTCTTTCTGTAATAAAATGATCCTTTGGCAAGATTTTATTAGTCCTCATTGAAGTATAACATCAAAAAAAGTCCTCTGAAAGCACTTGGTTATTGTATTGTACTGCCAGGAAGCATCTGAAGACAGTGTTCTTTATAATATGTTTTCCTCTCTTACAAAGGCCCACAGTACAAACTTTTGTCTGGGTTTAATACCAAGAAAACTGTTTCTTGTGAAAATTTTCTATCATAATGCTCTTGTGAGCTCCTGAAAAATGTCACTGATTGTATTTGTCCTTTTGCTTTTGTTCCTAACTAGGTGCAAGATAATTTGTGGGCCATTTCTTACCATTGTACAGAGATTGTAATATATGCTTTGTGCACCAACCTTACTTATGTCTTTGTATTTATCTTGTATTATGTTTTGCTCTATAATACTGGAAATAATTTTATAATAATATAATAGAATGACAACATGATTTAGAGAAAATAGGAAGAAACACACATCTGGGACATGACATTATAGAGATTAATCATTCCAGCTACAAATTTACGCTGACTCCAAAATCCCTTTCAGAAATTCACACTTTTGCCCAAATGGAGGAGAATAAGAATCTGAGCAGCTCAGTGCCACGAATGTTGGGAAATTGCATTCCTGTTTGCTGAAAGTTAATCTCTGTTATTAATTGTATGTTTCCTGTTATTATTATTATAATTATTGGGTTGAAATATGAGAGAAACTTAAAGTTTCTGAGAAGTATTGATTGATGTGGGAATTTCAGAACATTTGTTAACTCATTTTTGCAAAATTAATATTTTTGTTTGAAGTATCTAGTTAAATGGGAGACCCAAATAATATATGCTTCAATTATTAGTATACTTATAATAAAAGTTGCCATAATCTTCTGGCTGTCCCTTCAAAACATCAAAAGTATAGGTTATGCTGTGCACAGTAGGTAGTGCGGTTCTTTGGGAACTAGCAGGATTGACTGATAGATTGAATGATTGAACTTTCTACTTTTATTAAATTGTTTGGTGTCTTGGCCACCTAGGCTTTGTCTCTCACTCAAGAGGGAAGCAGATCATGACATTTTTATTACATGTCTTCAAGAATGACAGCCTTGACAAGTTCTCACTAGATGTGGGAAAGTGTAATAATGTGCTCAGATGCTCCAGGTTGTGGCATTTGCGTCACTGGTGAACTAAGTGGTCAAAGAACTCTGATCCTTTGCTATTTGAGCTATGTTCCAAGAATGAAAAATTTTCTGAGTGGTCTTTAGAATGACCATACATTTCCTCCTATTTCTTGTCACACTCAAAATATGGTCCACAGTACACAAATCTGAATTAGAAAATCAAATCTCTAACAGTTGAAAACATGGTATACACATCCATATATTATATATTGGAAGCTTCTGGTTGTTGGATAATTACAGTGTATATCTTTTTTTATTATTATTATTAAACTTTTTCCGTAGGTCATACATCATTTCTCAATCGAATGTAGAATCATTTCCCTTTTCATGACCCCCCGCCCCACCCCACCCGAGTCCCTGCACTCTGCCATACATGTCCTCTATCTTTTTCTGAGTATTTCCAGAGGTTTTTTTTGCAGTTCTTTTGTTGTTCTCTCCAACTTGTATTGCTACGGTATATATATACCGTAGCAAT
>VZQC01002755.1:1817946-1870600 GCA_009823505.1 Rhizomys pruinosus
TTGGTCTTTTCGAGACAGGGTCTCCCTGTAGCCCCAGCTGTCCTGGAACTCACCTTGTAGACCAGGCTGGCCTTGAACTCACAAAGATCCGCCTGTCTCTGCCTCCCAAGTGCTAGGATTAAAGGCGTGCGCCACCACGCCTGGCTTGACAAAACTCTTCTTAAACCTAGTCTTCCCCTCACAACAAATGAAATGACAGAAAATCAGTTATTCCAGAAAATTTGAAATCATCATTTTACCCTCCTTTTTCCTCATCATTACAATGCTGCTTGTAAAGCCTTCAGAAAATACTATAAATTCATCTATAATATTTCCCTTCGCCACAGACTTGTGTCTCTAAGTTATTTTGCTATACCCCTCAGATGCTGTTATGTTGACCCTACCTATAGCACCCCTAAGATTTTGATCTTCCTTAGATTCTATTTTCCACATCAAAAAATCATTTGAAAATTTATAATGTCCCTGTCTACTCATGAAAATCCATCTTGGAGGGTTAGATCATTGCTCATGGTGCCAGACGGTGTCAGTGAATCATTTTTATATGGAGATCCTGGAGTTTTGAGATTGGTATAGACTAAGAAAACAACAGTATCTCTCTAGTTCTTTCTGGAAGATAAAGGATGTAGGCCTGGTCAGGGGATAAGACTGAGCACTCCCTGGCAATAATAACGCCTACTGAAATATGTAGGATAACAAATTGCAATATTCCCCAAGGTTTCCTCAGAGCTAAATTGGCTGAGAGCTTTATCCATGGGCTATTATCTCAGTATCACTGTAAGTAGAACTAAAGGTATCTTTCTGGGCAAGATATTTGGCAAACAGAACTGAACCATGAGCTTCTCAGGGTGAAGGAGCATGAGACTTGTCTAAGAGTAGAACAGGCAAAAGGCCAACATGGCCTCTTATCACTGGTGAAAAGAGTGGGCTCTGCCTGAAGCATTTGCTTTTCTTTGCAGTTTCTTATCCCTGAGACCAGTATGAAAGTGGCAGTGGCTCAGTGTCATTTAATTACATCTGTCCCCAGTGACACTGTCTTGTCAAGAATGAGGACTCAGGGACCAGTGTCCCAAGCCCAGACCAGAGAAGGTCAACCATTGTCATCATTCAAAAGAAGACGATTCCATTTTAATAAGTGCTCATCTCTAGGTTAGTATGGAAACACTGTGTCAGAAAGGAAAATTATTGCACTTTCCCCCAGCCGGCAGAAGCAATGTGTACATTAATGAGGAAAACAGGACTCCTTGCATCTCTAGACATTTTATATTACAGGCTGTAATGAGTGAGAAATACCTTTCTTCTAATAGCTAATCCTCTGATGCTTTGTGTCTTTGTAGGTATGTTAAAGTAGGAAATTATTAGTATTGAAGAGAGAGTGAGCCAGGAGCAGCATCCTTGCCCTGTCCACCGTGTCAGTTAGCTCTTATTAGCACAACAGGAAAATTGGCCATGGCTTGTAACAGGTGTTTTCTGCAGAGGTGGCAGATCTCCAGCAGGCACAGAAAGCCCAACTTGGAGGCCATAGGGGAGGAGTCATGCAGGCCCATCTTATCCCAGAAGCACTGGCCTCCTTTAGCTGAACCCACTGTATTCCTCACATTCAGAGGCACACCATCCACATTACTCCTCTTTGGGGCATCCTTCCCAGACCACTGCTCCTGTCTCCCTAGAGTTGGCATGTGTCTTTGTGCTGAGTTGGTGTGATCTAGAGGTTTTCTTCATGATTATTGTTTGTCTGACCCTGAGTGTGTATGGAGAGAGAGATCAGAGGGACGTGGGTACCAAGATAAACATGGATGGTCTTAATCCACTTCTGTGGACATAATGGTTTTCAAGCCTCTTATGGAAGAGTAGTGTTAGTCTTTATTCCAAAAGTGATTGCCACACTGTTCTTTTCAGCATGAGTGTAAATGATCTTAACTTTCTCTTTGGTTTATATCCCTCCCAGATGAGATGCCCACGTTTACTAGCCTTGTCCCATTATTTTGATACTCCTTTACTTGAAAAGACTCATTTGAAAGCCTTCCTTTCTGTCCCTGAATTCAGGGACTGGATATTTATCCAGTTTAGATTGGTAAATATTTTACATTATGTTCAAAAGAACTATATTTCTTTGGTATTTTCTCCAAAACATTTTTAATATAGATGTGCAATATTTTCACCAGTACAAATACAGTTAAAACTAACAAGAGTATTGTTAGGATACGTGTTTTATTCTGTGGTTATATACACGTATGTTTTAAAAGCTAGCTGGGCGTGGTGGCGCGCACCTTTAATCCTAGCACTTGGGAGGCAGAGGCAGGCATATCTTTGTGAGTTCAAGGCCAGCCTGATCTACAGAGTGAGTTCCAGGACATCTGGGGCTACAGGAAAACCCTGTCTTGAAAACACCCCCCCCCAAAAAAGCTGTATTAGCCAGATTTCCTAAATTATGCCCTCATAAACTTTCTACTGTATGTGAATTTCAAGATCCATTGAGTTTTCGGATATTCTAGGAAATCTCTATTAATTTAATTAAGATTTATTTTTCACATGTCTAGTTTGTGAGTGGTTCATAAACCTATACTTCACTATGGGGAACAGAGAGAAATGCTTTTGCATATAAACATTCCAAACACTGAACTAACATTTATTTCTTGTAAACCTTTCTTTTCTTCCATGATAACAAGGAAAATATATAAATCCACTGAAAGTTCTTTATGGTCTATTTTCTTCAAATAAAGTTTGACATCTTGTTTTGTTTTATGCACGACTCCTAAAGGAATATCAAAAATAATATACAATGCTATATAATGTACAGAATACATTTACCTCTAAGGGAAGGAAATGTTTGTTAAGGTCTTATTCCTACTATGTGTACTATAGTCCCCCTAAGAACTTGGAATGACCTCAACTCTCAAACTCTTTTACTGAGAATTTTATTTTGTTTTTTGGTCTTTAATACATACCTAAGAAACTGATGTTAAGCATTGGTGTTAGGCAATGTTTTAATAAAAATTATTGCTATGACAAATTCCCAGAATTTTGAGCTTAGAAACAACCCAACATTTGGAAGCAAGTAGATTAATCTTGTTTTCACACTGGGAATATTAAGAACGTCACCAAGATACTCAATGAGTTACTGATACAGTCAAGATCATTATTCCATGACAACCAGAAATTGGTCTTGTACAGATACTTACGGATTTAGCTTGTGCCAATAAGCCCCATTATGATCCTCATGATAGAGTCTATTTAAATGGATCCTAAATCTCAGACCCCATAGCTCTTCCACCCCATGTTTACACTGCTAAATAATGTGCTGTGGTATCTGGTTATCTTTCTTTCCTTATTTCTTTTTTTCTTTTTTTTACAAATAGAAGGAAAAGTTTATTTACGCTTATGGCTCTAGAAGGAGAGTACATAATGGTGGTGGGGACATGGTAACAGACACCCAGAGCAGTGAGCTGAAAGCTCACATCTTCAACCACTTTCAGGAAGCAGAGAAAGCAAACTGAAGTGGGGCAATGCTATGAACTCTCAAGCCTGCCCCTAGTGAATGCTTCCTCCAGCAAGACCACAGCCAAACAGCCCTGCCAAACAGCTCCACCAAACAGTCCCACCAACTGACCAAGTGTTCAGACACTTGAAGCCTATGGGGAACAGTTCTCATTCAAACCATACAGTAGATGACAGGAGTTTAGAAATGTATCCATTCCTTCCAGGTTTTCCGGCTTTATTTTTTTTTTATTTCAAAACAGATTATATATTTTTGGTTATTTACACTCTGAATGAAAAGAAAGTTGTGACTTATAATTAACACCAATAACAAACAAAACAATAAACAGAAAAAGTTCATAGGTTACCTTTGGAGCAAAAGTTAAAAAAAAAAATAGAGTTAATGCCATTTGTCACCTGAAGTATTAGATTCTTCTTTTTTTAATTTTTAAAAAAATTTTATTATGTTGTATGTGTATGAAAATACTGACTGCATGTAGATTTATGCACCCGTGTCATGCAATGCCGTGGAGGCCAGAAGAGGAATGTCAGATTCCCCTGGAACTGGAGTTAAAAACAGTTCTCAGCAGCCATGTGGGTGCTGGGGATTGAAACCGGGTCCTCGCAAGAGCAGTTGGTGCTCTTAACCTCTAGGCCATCTCTCCAGCCCCTATTCTTTTAAAAAAATGTAGTTTAATGGGCTGGAGAGATGGCTCTTGCAGAGGACCCGGGTTCAATTCCCAGCACCCACATGGCGGATAAGAACTGTCTTTAACTCCAGTTCCAGGGAAATCTGACACCCTCTTCTGGCCTCCACAGCATTGCACGACACGGGTGCACCAACCTACATGCAGATGGCACACTCATACACATAAAAAATAATGTAAAAAATTTTAAAATGTAGTTTAAATAAGAGATTAATTCTTTCTCACAAATCTTAGTTCTTAGAAACATGAACTTCAAGCTATGTCCTTAGTAGCATCAGAGGCTGTGGAATTGTCTTTACTAAAAAAATTACCTAGCTTGTCATACATATAAGGGGTTGATACTAGGATCCACGAATGAGAGACACCATATGTTGTTTGTTTTGTGGTTGTCTTTCTTTTGAAGCTGAACTTTAAAAGAACAGGGATATCCATTTGTCATTAGAGAGATAAACATTTTACTTGGTTGTGTAGAAACTGACTAATAATTCTCAATCTTCATTCTTACAATTTTTCATGACCCAAAGTTTTAAGTCATAGGAATGTTACAAAACTTTTTACAACCATAATTTTAATAATTATTCTTATGGAGCACAAATAGCCTAATTCATATTCTTCATTGTGTCCTGTGTGTAAACTTATATATCATTGGATTCACAAATTGATTGTCTATCAAAATTACGGAAACATTTAAAATCAGATCTGTGCTTAATACTCTGAATTATTTCACCTGTAGGAAATTCCAGAGAAATGAACATACAGTTCCACGAAGTAGATCAGTGCTTAATTAAATCTGGGTACCAGTCAACTAACTTGGATTGAGCAAAAGATAACATTATAGAGAAATAGAAATGTTCTGTATTTCATTATGAACTGTTACCTAGCAGTACTCAATATGTTCCCACTCACTGATCTGTTTACTTAAATATGGTGCGTGTCTTAAATAAAAATTACAACTTAATAAAGTTGGTTGTGCTCTAAATAAAAAAATCTATAATGAGAACCCACATGTAGAAATCTCTCTTAGGGGGCTGCAGAGATGGCTCTGTGGTTAAGAGCACTGGATGCTCTTGCAGAAGATCTGAATTGATTTCCAGCACCAACATGACAGCTAACAACTGTTCTTAACTCCAGATCCAGATCCAATGCTCTCTTCTTTCCATCGCAGGCTTTGCATGACACTGCTACACTGATGTACATGTAGACAAGACACTCATACACATAAAATAAGAGTAATACACAAAATACTAAAAGAAGAAATCTTTGATAGAGGAAACCTTGTCAGATGAGCAACCATGATTCAGAAATTATTTATTTATTTATTTATTTATTTATTTATTTATTTATTTATTTATTTATTTGTGTTTTTGAGACAGGGTCTCCCTTTAGTCCCAGCTAGCCTGTAGCTCACTCTGTATACCAGGCTGGCCTTGAACTCACAAAGATCTGCCTGCCTCTGCCTCCCGAGTGCTGGGATTAAAGGTGTGTTGTGTGCCACTAGGCCAGGCTGAGCAATTCTTACATACTTGAGTCTCAAGTAAACTTTCTCTGACGTGACTCTGAGATCTCAAACGGAACTTTTTTCCTCCCAAATCTCTTTAATTGGGATTCTTGAAGATGGACCTGGGACATTGCACTGCTTGTTTTGTGATGTTGTCTCCAGTGTCTGGAGGCTTTAATGAATTTGGAAGCTCCAGAAGACTAGAGAAGTGGTCAATGTACAAGAGCTTCAAGGGTTAGTATTAGGATGAGGGTCATCTGCCTCAAATGTCAGACTGACTGTGGCTCTTGTCTGTGGCCATGTCTTCTGACAGGTAAAGCCACATTCATCCATCTGTTTTGGTCATCAGGGAGCTTATTGTCTTTGTACAGCCTGTGCTCATTGGGTAGATACTTGATAATGCCTTTGAAGAAGCCCTTCAGCTAGAACACAGAACTCAGATCCTTGGCATTCATGAAGAGGAGATGATGGTCTGTAACACCAACTGGTGAGAAAGATGTCCTGGAAGGGGGGGCAGTAGCCCCTTGCTTGGTCTCTCATCCCCAGTGGCCTTTTCTCCCTAACCAAGCTTTTGTGTCATCAGCATTTCACATGCTATGAAACATGATTTTCAGAGACATGCTTAAATTAAATTAATTGAGTCAAAGTTAGAATATTATCAAAGGGTTTTGGGTCATTATGAAGTAAAAAGCAACTATCTTATTTTCTTTTTAGTTTTCCACTGCCCTCCCAGAAATATGTACTATTTTTCTCTCCTGCATTTATTGGCTCATCTCTATTCCTTTCCCTATGTCTTCATCTTATACAAAATCCATTGAAGTGAATGCCAAGTGCTCAAGAACATTTTCTTTGGGTGTTTCAGAATCTCATGTTTTTAAGGACTATGCACCCCTGGTGACAATTAGAATCTATGAAGTGTCCAGCCATAAATGGAACATTTATTCCACAGAGCTGCCTTTCAAAGTTTGGGCAATATTTTGGAAGAAGGCCAGAGAGATTGTGAGAAGTAGAAGTCTTGGAGGAGTTTGTGAAATAGTCTCTTCCAGACATGACAGGATTGATTTAATCATGAGTTCATAGCAGCCATGTTTACTTTCACAATTCTTGCACAAGATCAAAGACAGTCAATATTCCAGCATGGGGAGAGAGAAGTGGTCATGAACTCCCACCCTAGCTGAAGAACTATTTGTATTTGATGGCTGCTAGGGGAGGGAGAATTGGGGATTTTTTTTTAAATGCATGTTGGTCCCCAGCAGGTCACCCATGCTCCAGTGAAGGGCCATGCACCTGTGAACACATGAGCAGCACAAACTGGATTCAATGGCTGTTGTAATTTGCTTTGGATTGCTGTGATAAAACGCTCTGACCAAAATCAAATTGGGGAGAAAAGGGTTTATTTTTCTTACATCTCCTGGGTCACAGTTCCTCACTTAGGGAACTCAAGGTAGGAAATCAAAGCAGGAACCTGGAGGCAGGAGCTGAAGCACAGGCCATGGAGGAATGCTGCTTACTGGCTTGCTGCCCTGGACTACGTTCAGCCTGCTTTCTTTTTTAAAAATTTTTTAAATTTAATTTTATTTATTTTTGTATATGTATAAATGTACTATCTGCACGCAAGTCTCTGCACCCGTGTCGTGCAATGCCGCGGAGGTCAGAAGAGGGTGTTGGATTCCCCTGGAACTGGAGTTCCCCTGGAATTGGAGTTTCAGACAGTTCTCGGCCGCCATGTGGGTGCTGGGGATCGAACCCAGGTCCTCTGCAAGAGCGGTCGGCACTCTCAACCGCTGGGCCATCTCTCCAGCCCCCCAGCCTGCCTTCTTATACAATACAGAGCTACCTGCCCCATGGTGGCACAACTCACAGTGGGATGAGTTCTCCCACATCACACAATAATCAAGAAAATGCCCTACGTAAATGGCCTCCAGCCAGTCCAATGTACACGATTCCCCAATAGAGGCTCCCTCAACCAACACGTGTAAAGTTGACACTAAAGCTATCCAGCACAGCGGGAGTATTAAAAAAAGATGAAGGCTATGTTGGGAGGGGTGGAGGAGTAAGTGGAAGACCAACAAGGAATTAGGTGGGATGAGTGGAGAATAAATGGCAGGCACAAGAAATGACACTGGTGCAGTAGTGGCACTTGTGTCTTGGGGGTCATTGGACTTAAAGCCCACTCAGTGGGAGGAAACTCATGTGTGGTACTATAAACATGGCCAAATACACATGGCTGGAGAGGTCATAGTTCTTAGAGAAAACCCCCAAACTGTTACATCCCTAGACAAATGTAATTTCTTACTATGTGCAAAATATGTATCCTTTTATTTACAGACAAGTTTGCCAGTGGCCACTCATCAAAGAGGCTTCATTTGTACGTGACAGAGAATGTTACAGAATACCACAGCTGGTCACAGACATTGTCTGTGAATTGCCCAAGCCTAAATGGCACATCTATAATGGAACTTCTACATGTAAGGTTCATGCAACATGGAACAAGGGGTAATGAGGACACTAATGAATTTTCAGTTTTCATTAATGAAGCTTCTTCATGCAACAGAGGGCCAAGAACAAAATGTTCACAAATGGCCGAAGTGTAGAGAGTAAGATTCTGCAGAGTATGGCCCTTGGACAGGACTCCTATATGAAACCTCACCCACCCAAAACTCAGGGATCATTGCAGAAGAGGGGGCAGAAAGATTGTAAGATCCAGGAAGGAGTCCTACGATCTCCTGGGACCTTGATCACATGAACCTACAGCAGAGGTGTCAGCATGCACAAGATGTGTGCAAACTCAAGCAAACAAAACCCCAGCACAGGACTGTGGAAATGGACAGCAGGTCCCAAAGTTAATTGAAGAAATATTGGCATCTCATTACTGCTAGGAGAGGAAGAGCTGATCTTCTTAAAGGGAAAGTCTCTAGATAGGCTGACTGGACCCCAGTAGATGAACTTGCACTGAGGAATGTCTAGGGACACTAACGAATTAATAGGCCTTGATACAGATGACAGAATATATGAATTCCAGTGGGGGTGGGGCTGTGGTAGTGTGCCAGTGGGGAAGGGGGTATAAAGATGATTAACATTGATTGAGATGTTCTGTATGAAATAAACAAAAATTCAATAAAAATTAACAAAAAGAAAGATGAGGTTATGTTGGGAGGGGTGGAGTTGTAGGGAGAGGACCCAGGAGGAATTGGGGGGGAGTGCTGAATAAATATGATAAGATACATTGTATGCATGCATGAATTTATCAAATAGTTAAGAAAAATACTGTTTTTTAAAAGAAATATGTACCTTTGGAAAGTGTCAGATTTTAGGAAGAGTGCAATATTGTCTAAAAAAGTATTGTGTGTACAAATGTGTATTATAGGACAGAAAACTCTAACTTCATGTTCATGATGGATTACTGAACATTATTTCCAAAATGATATCATTCTAAAGTAATAAGAATGTCAGTTTGAGATCTAGTGATGTCTTAATCCAGTGTATCCCAAAGTCTCATATAGGAGCATTGGGAGTAGGTGTTCATACAGTATTGTGATTGTCTTCAACTCTATGAGCTCCTTCAGGATAGAAATTGTACATTGTATATTTATGACACCATCTCACTGAAGAAATTCTAATATATTATGAATGCAAAGTTTTTGATAAATGTACATGAAACTTGTTAAAGAACTTGAAATGCAAGGTAATCATGACCATGTGTTAGAATGTACCAAATACAAGTTGGTTAAAAATTACAGTGACCTTCACAATTAATGCCATTGTACTAAAGAGATTTCTTTTATTCAGTGAGTTTTGGGTTATTTTTTTCAAAGTTGGGTTACAGACACAAAGAGTTTGAGAATTTCTTAAAGCATCTGCTGCATATAAAACATTAGGCTATGATGTTCTATGCAGAAGTAAAACTTCATGAAAATATTACCATAACAATTGAATGATGTGTTTGATGTAAAATATCAACTTACCTAGTCTCTTTTGTGCTGGGACCAGAGGGGTTGGTGCTAGCGGCCTGCACCTTGGTGCGGGCGGGAGTAGCTGCCTGGGCAGGCATCTGCCGCCTCTGCCGCAGGTAGGGGGCCGTGGGCGGGACAGTCCTAGTCTCTTTTGTGCTGGGACCAGAGGGGTCGGTGCTAGCGGCCTGCACCTTGGTGCGGGCGGGAGTAGCTGCCTGGGCAGGCATCTGCCGCCTCTGCCGCAGGTAGGGGGCCGTGGGCGGGACAGTCCTAGTCTCTTTTGTGCTGGGACCAGAGGGGTCGGTGCTAGCGGNTTTTTTCTTCAGGAGTTTTGGTATTTTTTCAAAGTTGGGTTACAGACACAAAGAGTTTGAGAATTTCTTAAAGCATCTGCTGCATATAAAACATTAGGCTATGATGTTCTATGCAGAATTAAACTCATGAAAATTATTTACCATAAAACATTGAATTATGTGTTGATGTAAAATACAACTTACTAGTCTCTTTTGTGCTGGGACCAGAGGGTTGGTCTGGGTTTGGGTCGGTGCCTCTGCACATTGGTGCGGGCGGGGGTAGCTGCCTGGGCAGGCATATGCCGCCTGCGGCAGGTAGGGGGCCGGCGGCGGGACAGTCCTAGTCTTCTTTTGTGCTGGGACCAGACAGGGGTCGGTGATAGAGTGGCCTGCACCTTGTGCGGGCGGGAGTAGCTGCCTGGGCAGGCATCGGCCGCCGCTTGCCGCAGGTAGGGGGCCGTGGGCGGGACAGTTCCTAGTCTCTTTTGTGGCTGGGGGACCAGAGGGGTCGGTGCTTAGCGGGCCTGCACCTGGGTGCGGCGGGAGTAGCGACCTGGGCAGGCAGCTGCCGCCTCGGCCGCAGGAGCGGGCCGGGGCGGGACAGTCCTAGTCTCTTTTGTGCTGGGACCAAGAGGGTCGTCGCTAGCGGCCTGCACCTGGTGCGGGTTGGGATAGTACCTGGGCAGGGCATTATTCCCTCTGCCGCAGGTAGGGGGGCCGTGGGCGGGACAGTTCCTGTCTTTTTTGTGCTGGGACCAAGAGGGGGTCGGTGCTAGAGGCCTGCACTTGGTGCGGGCGGGGAGTAGCTGCCTGGGCACGGACCAGCTGCCGCCTCTGCGCAGGTAGGGGGAAGGGGGAGGGACAAGTCCTAGTCTCTTTTTTGCTGGACCAGAGGGGTAGGGAATAAACGTAAAAACATGGGAAAACATGAAAGAGCTGACTAGAAAGAACAGACGTATCTTCGCTTTTGTCTCGCAATAAACAAGAAAAAAAATCTAAAAAAAAAGAACTAAGGAAAAGAAAAATTAAACATAACGAGCACGAAACAAAAAACATAAAAAAACAACATAAAAATACAAAACAAAAAAACAGAACAAAAAAAGGCACCCTAAAGGAAAAAAATAATACAAAAGGAACTAGAACAAATAAAAAAAAAAATGTAAGAAAAGCCAAAAAAGCAAGAACAAAAAGCACAACGAAAACAACCGCGCAAACAAAAAAGAAAAAAGAAACACGAAAAACAAAAAGCTTAAAAGCCAACAGCAATAAATAGATCAACCCAAAAAAAAACCCCACACAACGCAATAGAAAAACAAAGCTCGGTAACCACTTATCGCATCATACACATCGAAAACACCCAAACAAGCCAAACACCTAGTCCTAGAACCACAAAGAATAGAAAAAAAACAACCAGGCCCAAACACTGATACATTCTCACTACTATCACACCACAAACACCTCCCCCCCCCCCACCATCCTCTTAACCCCCCTCCGCACTCACCACTCCCCTCTTCCCCCCCCCTCCCCCCCCTCCACTCCTCCTAGCGGCTGCACTGGTTCGGGCTGGAGTAGCTACTGGGAGGCACTGCCGCCTCTGCTGCAGTTAGGGGGCTGTGGGCGGGACGTTCCTAGTCTCTTTTGTGCTGGGACCAGAGGGGTCGGTTTTAATGGCTAGGCTGTCCTGCACCTTGGTGCGGGCGGGAGTAGCTCCCTGGGCAATGCATCCGCCGCCCCTGCCGCAGGTAGGTGGCCGTGGGCGGGACAGTCCCTGTCTCTTTTGTGCTGGGAACAGAGGGGTCGGTGCTAAGGGCCTGCACCTTGGTGCGGGCGGGAGTGCTGCTGGGGCAGGCATCTGCCGTCCTTGTCCGCGTTAGGGGGCCTGGGCGGGACAGTCCTAGTCTCTTTTGTGCTGGGACCTAAGGGCCGATGCTAGTGGCCTGAACCTTGATGCGGGAGGGAGTACGATGCCTGGTCAGGCATCTGTCGCCTCTGCAGCA
Source organism: Rhizomys pruinosus (assembly GCA_009823505.1). Taxonomy (NCBI): domain Eukaryota; kingdom Metazoa; phylum Chordata; class Mammalia; order Rodentia; family Spalacidae; genus Rhizomys; species Rhizomys pruinosus. The sequence continues at coordinate 1,829,869 of VZQC01002755.1, forward strand.
GGTAGGGGGACGTGGGCCGGGGAATCAGTCCTAGTCTCTTTGTTGCTGGGACCAGGGGGTGGTTGCAGAGGTCTGCATCTTGGTGCGGGCTGGAGTAGATACCTGGGCAGGAATCTGCCGCCTCTGCCGCAGGGAGGGGGCGTGGGCGGGACAGCCCAAGCCTCTTTTGTGCTGGACCAGAGGGGTGGGTCTGTGTTTTTTGGTGCTAGTGGCCTTCACCTTGGTGGGGGCGGGAGTTGAGCTACCTGGGCCGCGGCTATTATGCCGCCTATGCCGCAGCTTAGGGGGCCGTGGGCGGGGACGTCCTAGTATCTTTTGTGCTGGGACCCGAGGGGCGGTGCTAGAGGCCTGCACCTTGGTGCGGTCGGGAGTAGCTGCCTGGGCACGCATCTGCTCGCCTCTGCCGGCAGTTAGGGGCCGTGGGCGGGACAGCCTAGTCTTCTTTTGTGCTGGGACCAGAGGGGTCGGTGCTAGCGGTGCACCTTGGTGCGGGCGGGGTAGATACCTGGGCAGGCATATTCTGACGCATCTGGCAGGTAGGTGGGGCCGTGGGCGGGACGTCCTAGTCTCTTTTGTGTGGGGACCAGAGGGTCGTGCTAGTGGGCTGCACCTTTGTGCGGGCTTCCGGGGCGCGGGCTAGGTCAGGGGCATTCCCCCCCCCCCTCAGATGGTGAGACCCAAGTGGACTTCTTGGAGAACCTTCAGAGCAAGAAGAGAAGAGTGGTTGACAAAATTGAAAACTAGACAAATCAATACTCCATAAACAAGGAGGGGAACGGGGGGGAAAAAAAAAACCGCTAACGAGGAAATTAAAACTATCCCCTAACATAGTGAAACGGTATTTGTGATCTGAACCACAAAAGGGGAAGCCCACATGCCAGGAACCCGACAAAGGGACAACATGGACAGGCACAGGGAAAATCATGCATCAAGGTCTCCCATCCCTGTAGGTGATAGCTAAAATGGGATCCCTTTGGAGGAGAACCAAGGAACAGCTCTTAGAGGAATAATTGCAGAAAAATTAAAGAAAAAAAAAAAAAAAAAAAAAAAAAAAAAAATTCAGAGAACTAAAGAGGGAAAATGAAAACTCAAAAAGGACCTAGAGGGATACCATGACAACATCAGAAAGAACTAAAGCACCGATGGGACCAAACTCCAAAAAGAACTAGAGGAGAAAAAAATAAAGAATACAGGAACTAAAGAGAGAGAATGAAAAATCAAAAAGGACCTAGAGGGATACAATGACAAACTTCGGAAGAAATAAAGGAAAACAGGACCGACAAACTCCACAAAGAACTAGAGGGAGCAAAAAACAAACTCCGAAAGGAAGTAGAAACACTGAAAAAGGAAGCCAACCAACAAGTAAGGAGCACCAAGAAAAAATTGAGAAGCACCAAGAAGAAATTGAGAAACACCAAGAAGAGATTGAGAAGCTCAAAAGGAACTGGAAGTACTAAAAATACACAGGAAGAAACGAAAAAGGAATTAGACCACACATTCCATCAAGCAGAAAGGAAAGGAAAACGCCTCAGAAGTAGAATGAGGAAGAGAACAAAGAATATCAGATCCTGGAAGTAACACAGAGCAACTAGAATTTAAAATAAAGAATTAGGAAAAAATTTAAAATACTACAAAGTGGAACAACAGAAACTATGGGACACTATGAAAAGATCAAACATCCGCATCATAGGAATGAGGAAGGGAAAGAATCCAGAGACATGTATTGATCAATCTACAATGATATTAGATGAAAATTCCCCAAACTAAAAAATAAGCAAAACTCAATACAAATACACAAGCACATCAGGACCCAAATCATGACAAGATCATAGAAAAGAAACTCCCACGCCATATCATAGTTAAAATGCCTAGATGCCAAAACAAAGGCAAAAATTCTTGAAGACAAAAGAAAAAAGTACACTTATTTAAGGGGAAACCTATCCCGAATCAAACTGACTTCTCAGGCTAAACCATGAAACAAGAAGAACTGGACAAGCATCTCCTCAGTGTTAAGGACTAGGGATGCCAAGCCCAGATATTATACGCCAAAATGTTGATGTAGCTTGAAGGAGAGAGAAAAACTATCCATGAACAAACAAGAGATGGAATACATGTCTGGAGAAATACAACCTTCAGAAAATTACTTGAAGCAATTACAGGGCATAGAGAAGAGAGAGCAACTATCCCAAGCACCTAGAAAGAGAAATCAATAAAAATATACTGCAGAAAGACAATAAGCAAAAAAGGGATAGGGAGCCAGTAATAAGTGAAAGGAAGCAACACCACATCTATCATTATAACCTTAAAATATAATGGCTAAAACTACCCTCAATCAAAAGACATAGACTTGGAGAAGTGCATTAGGAAACAAAACCCATCAAATGCTGTCTACAAGAATACCTCACTTTCAAGGGATAGGCACTCAAATTAAGTGAAGCAGATGGAAGAAGAAAATATTCAAACAAATGGATACAAAGAAAGCAGGTGTCTAGTTTAATATCAGCAAATAGACTTCAAAGAAGAAATAATAGAGAAAAAAGAGGGACCATTACATCTTTATAAAGGAACAATTACCAGGAAGATTTCACAATCTAAAACAGTAGTTATGCACCAAAACGGGTGTGCTACAACTTTATAAAAAGATCTATGGGATTCTTAAGGCACAGATAACCTACCAGTCTTTAGGGGATCTTCAATCCCCCATTAGCAGCCCTAGAACAAGAAAGTCAACAGGAAAAGGATAAACAGAGGCATCATGAACTAGAATACAACAAATACCCAAATGGACTCACAGACAACTATCGAATATTTTCACCAATACAGAGAATACACTTTCTACTCAGCACCTCACAGAACATGTCTCCAACATCAACCACATATGGGACAAGAAAAAACTTCACAAAATAACAAAGTTGAAATAATTTTCATGCATTCTACTCAGACCACAGTGCAATAAATGCTCATTATCAACACCATGATTAACCCTACACCTACAAGAAACATGGAGACTAAAACAACACCTCCTGAATATGAGTGGGCAGAGGAAGAAATAAAGAAAGAAATAAAAAACTTCCTGAACTGAATGAATATAAAACAACACAGACAAAACTTGTGGAACTTTGTTAAAAGCAAGTCCTAAAGGGAAGTTTTATAGCTCTAGTGGCCTACTTGAAAAAAACAGAAAGACACAAGTGAATGATCTAACACTGGAGCTAAAAAATACTTGAGAGGACAAAAACAAAGAACTAAAAAACGAGAAAAAGAACAAAACTATAAAAAAAAAAAACAGAGCAGAATCAAATGAAATAACCCAAAGAAATATAAACATACAAATCACAATAAGTTGTATCTTGGAGCCAATAAAAGGACAGTACCCAGCCCAGTTAACCAAAAGAAAGAGAGAACAACTCCAATCACCAATAGAATCCATGTGATGAAAGGAAATATCACCAGAAAAAGACAACGATAATCAGACAATCATCGGGACACTTCAAAAACTCTATTTGTACAAGTTGAAACCAAAACTTAGAAGAATATGCTAAAAAATCCTGCAATCACCACAAGTCAACCAAGATGAGATCTACAGCTCAACAGACCAATAAACTAGAAGAAATCGAAGAATGAATAAGAGCAACTCCAACACTAAAAAAGCCCAGGCCAGCGGATGTTCACTGCAGCATTACAAATATTCGAACAAGACATTACAATCCATTACTTATAATTGTTCAAGAAAGGAACAGAAGGAGATTTCTCCCGAATTCCTTCTATGAAGCCCACACACTACTAACCCAGAAAATACACCGGAAAAGGAGGGGGGGGGGGGGGGACAACAGGGAACTATACCATTCCACTAATGAAACACAGATGCCAAAATCTAAACAGGATTACTGGCAACCGCATACAGATCACAAACAAGAATCATCCGATGACCAAGTGATCATACCAGACAGATGGTTCAACATACGAAATCAATAAATACATCCAAACAATATCAATGGATTGAAGGACCAAAACAACCAAAATCAATTAATTTATGATGCAGAAAAGCCTTGACAAAACCAACATTCCTTTATGCTTAAAGTGGCAGAGATGGTTGAAGGGATCATTCCCAAGCTAATCAAGCCATGTCCAGGAAACCACAGCCAATATCATCTAAATCGGGGAGATGAAGAAGCAATTCCCTCAAAGGTAGGAATTCGGCAAGGCTGCCCCCTGTACCCACTCTTTTCAATATAGTGTTTGGAAAACCCTTGCCAGGTGCAATAAGGCAAGAAAAGGAAATTAAAGGAGTTATAATTGGAAAAGAGGAAGATCAACTATCACCTGCTGATGAGCATGATAGGTTACCTAAGGGATGAATAAGAACTCCACCAGAAACCTCCTAGAAATGATTAAAGCTGTGGTGTAAGTTGCAGGATCAAAATAAATCTGAAAAATCATATAGTCTTTCTTTAAACCAACAAACAAGCAACTGAAGAAGGACTACAAGGAGACCTCCCACTCACAATAGCCTCAAAACAATAAAATACCTAGGAACAAACCTAACCAGGACACCAAGGATCCTACAACAAAAATTGTAAACTCCCTGAAAAAGGAAATTGAGGAGACATCAAAATGGGAGACAAACCTCCATGCTCATGGATTGGGAAAACTAAAATATGTAAAAATGTCCATCCTACCAAACTAGTGTACAGATTTAATGCAAATCCCAATCAAAATCCCAAGAATTTCTTTCACAGGCTTGGAAAAAAATCCCAATTCCATTTGGAAAACAAAAGACCCCGAAATAGCCAAGCAACCTGCTGAAAAGAGCAATACAGGGGGGACAGCTATACCCAATATCAAAACTATACTACAGGCAATAGTCATAAAAACAGCCTGGTACTGGCACAAAAACAGACCAGTTGACCAATGTAATAAAACTGAAGATCAAACCTGAGGCCTACTACAATTTCAGCCACACTCATATTTGACAAGGGGGCAAGAAGAAACAAAGAAACAAATGAAAAAAAAAAATGGTGTGGCAAAACTGATCACCACTTGTAGAAGAATGAAATTAAACCCCTACCTCTCACCTGTACAAAAGTCAATCCAGATGGATCAAAGACCTCAACGTGAAACCCAAACTCTGGGGTGATAGAGAGAAACTTGGCAGCAGACACAAGACATAGGTGTAGGAAAAGACTTCTAAATCAGACAGCAGCTGCACAAGAAATAAGTCAACAATTGACAAATGGGATCTCCTATAAACTCAAAAGCTTCTGTAACAAAAAAAAACAATAAAGGAAGTGAAGGAAAACCCACAGAGTGGGAGAAACCTTCACTGCAGACACATCTGACAAGATTATCTCCAGATTATACAAGCTACTCAAAAAACAAGAAGAAAGAAAAACAAAGAAACACTCAAAAGATGGAGCAAAGAGCTGAATACGAGACTTCACACAGGAGGAAATAGAGATGGCCGAGAAACATCTTAAAAGTGTTCAGCATCTCTGACATAAGGAATGCAAATTAAAACCCACTTGAGATATCACCTTACTCCAATAAGGACGGCTATGGATCAAGAACACAAATGATACCAAGTGCTGAAGGTTGTGGGAAAAGGGAACACTCATCCATTGCTGGTGAATGTAAACTTGTACAGCCACTTGGAACCAGTGTGGAGAACCTGGAGACTCAAAACGAGCCTTCCATTGCCCAGTCATACCCTCCTGGGTATGTACCCACAAGACACATCTTACTCAAAGGATACATGCACAGCTATGTTTATTGCAGCTCTGTTCACAATGCAAAAAGCTGGAACGCCCCAGTGCCCCTCAACTGACGAGTGGATAGAGAAAATGTGGTACATGTATTACAATGGAGTTCTATGCAGCGGTAAAGGGACAACATCATGAAATTTTGCAAGGTAAGTCTGGGAGCTGGAAGAGATTTATGTTTACGTGAGCAGTAACAACTAGCCCAGAAAAACAAACGACAAATGTGTCCCTCATATGTGGATGCATAAGTTAACACTAACCAGATATAAATATTTTCATGGAGAGGGATGCTAGAAAAGAACAAACAACAAGAAAAGACTGCATCAGAAACTGACGAACATGTGATTTGGGAAGGGGGTGGGTGGAGGAGGCACCTGGTGTATAATTTCGATTAATGGTAACTTATTGACATGAGTTTTTCAACAAAGTTGTGCCCAGTTTTGCCCTAGAACACTGTTCACAGGCATACAACGGTGTTTTTTAAAGGACTTAGTAAAAGTAATATGTTTGTATATTAAACAACTTGGTTTACAGACTTGATAAAAACGGTAATGCGACCTAGTTAATTGGAGAGTATATTCACTTGTTTGTGTAACACTATTTATAGTGGGGGTCCTGAATGAAACTTACTTTCTAGGTGCCACAAGGTTTTTGATATGACGAGACCTTTTCTGTTGCCTTCCCACCCCCCGAAAACAAGGAGAAATATGACGATGATGGGGTTGCCTTTCCAACTGTAAATTGGAGACCAACTATTAAGCGGTAATCTCTTATAAAAACTGGTAAAACTGCCCTTCTTTAATGATGAACTAGTAACATAAACTGTTGAAAAGGTTACTCCTCTGTTTTCAGAACCAAATCAATAACACTAAAGTCCTTATAAACTATGGCGCTTAAGCAAAATTATCATACAGGAGATCTGAAAGCAGTTAATGGGATTATTCCCCACCAGGGAGATTTTGGCAAGGGATCTAGGTCCCACAAAAGGTAAAGGTTCCTTGCCTCTAAACTGGGGATACTGCAAGAAGAAGAGGCGATAAGGCCCTGCTTGCTGAAGACCTGATGTGTACATGGGAAAGATGCTTAGACCACCACATGCAGTGTAACAGATGGCCCCTGGACTTACCAGAGAGTGTTACCAATGGGCCATAAACAAACAAAGCAAAGAGGGTCCTACGGGTCCCTCCTTAGTCAAGAAGACTCCCACCGTCTCCCACCAGCCTACACCTCACCTGCCTGGAAATAATGTGCAGCAGAGGCAGCCATATGCCGTATTTATCCCAAATCTAATTGGCTATTGGCTCTTCTCCTTGGAGGAATACCCATGGCTGATGCCACAAGCTTACATTTCTCTACAGGTTAGGAGACATCATAAGCCACAGTAAGACCCATCATATTTAACAGGAAAAAATGTAAGTTCTGGATCACATCCTAATTTTAAAACATATATGTCTATAACAAAGTAACCTACCATAACTATTAATGCTGTTTAAATACCTATATATCTAATTGCTTGGCTTCATTAGTAGGATCGAAAGGTATTCCTGGACAGTCAGCCCATGAAAGGAAACAGCCAGAATTGACCAGATCCAAGACAACAGCTCCAGAGAGAGTGGACTGTTTGCTTCTCATCACTTGTTGCCCCTTTTCTAAGCCCAGGGAATAAAATCTGCGAAGAGGGGGTCATGGTAGAAATGTAAGGGCTGTGATTGGGGAGAAGGGTGAAACTACAGCAAAGTAGTCTGGACCCTCATTTGATAACCTGATTGAACATACAACCCCTCACCCCCCCGCTCAAAGGTGGGCTGTGTGGGTGTTTGGGCAAAACAGCCTGCAAATTGGTTATACATGAGGGATGCTTGATACTCATGGATTTCATTATAGCGAAAAAAAATGGAAAAAAAAAACTGAGATATGCAGGACAGTCATGGCAGAATGCATGATCTCGGTTGGGGTGGGGGTTGGGGGTGAAGGGAAGGGGAGATATGCCTAAACTGAATTGGAAAATGATGTATGAAATGCACAAAGCATCAATAAAAAAAAATGTTGGGAAAAAAAAAGTAAATATCAACTTAATTTTTGCTTATCCAGATGAGATCTGAAGAAGTGCCTCTGATCCAGACTCTTAGGAAAACATCCTTACCTTCTTTTTTGTTGTCTTTTTGAGACAGGGATCCCCTCTAACCCCAGCTGTCCTGGAACTCACTAATAGACAAGATAGACAAGACTGGCCTTGAACTCAGAGATCCACCTGCCTCTGCCTCCCAAGTGCTGGGATTGAAGACATGCACCACCATGCCTGGAAAGACCTACATTCTTTTTTTTTTTTTTTTTGGTCTTTTCGAGACAGGGTCTCCCTGTAGCCCCAGCTGGCCTGGGACTCACTCTGTAGACCAGGCTGGCCTTGAATTCACAAAGATCCACCTGCCTCTGCCTCCCGAGTGCTAGGATCCAAGGCGTGCGCCACCACACCAGGCCAAGACGTACATTCTTAAACTTAGGGAGATCCAGTATTCCAAGGCAATAGCTCTATATACTCATCAACAGCTATGTATGCGGATATGTAAGTATGTGGATAGAAATTCTGTCGCTGCTTCAACCTGTAGAATATTTTTATTTTGAGGTAAGAAGATGCATTATTTGTGGATAAACATACACAGAAGAATCACAGCTTGAAGTCAAAATTTATAACAAAATTTGTTTTTCATTTAGAAATATGAATAATTCTCAAATCCAAGATTTTCATTTTGAGGTATGCAGTTCCTTTAGTAAGAAACCTTGACTACGTGGTATGTATCAGCATTAGTCACATTATTAAATCACTGTGCACATCCTCTGAGTATTTTTGGTAGGTTTGTGCTCAGTCACTGTCTTCAAGGTAATGGTGAATATTTTAGCAGAAACACCATTTTTTTTCTTCCTCTGATCTAAATGTTGCTATTTTTACTCACTGTGACTACTGCATGCTATCTTTCAGATTTCCTGGCTTAGAAAATTTATATCACAATTATGTATTTCCTCATCTGTCTTGTCATCATGTATCAGGCTCATTATATAACAGTGGTGGCTGTATGCTACATACATGAAGTTATGTAGACTCCAGTTTTAGGAGATTCAGTTTTTATACTTGCATTTATTCATCCAAATTATCATCAGCTTCTTTTATGACAATTCTTCATTCTTGGTTCTCCTGTTAGGACACACATACAATAACTCACTTGTTTTATAGGTTTCATTTGTTTGTTTGTTTTTCATTGAGACTTTTGAACATTTGAGCTTGAAACTGTTGATTCTTATGCTGGTGGTCCTTGCTGCCCCCATATTCATAATTGCCGCTCTCTTGAGAATCTTCTCATCTGCAGTTAAAAGTCAAATTATTTTCTACCTTTTTCTTCATACTCAAATGCTTTCTTTCCTTATTTGGGGTGCTTTTACACACACACACACACACACACACACACACACACACCCCTCTCTTTCAAATACTCTCTGGACCTAAATCAGTTTAATTTTAATAATATTTACAGTTTTTTTTCATTTCTAAAGTAACATTCATTTATTTTTGACATTAATAATGCTGAAATTTCTGATGACAAATCTACTGGATATATTTTAAGGATTCTCTGTGCTATGTCTAACTAAACTGTCTTAAAAGGGGAAGAAACAATTAAGGAATGCTCATAAAAATAAAAGCTGAATGAGTTCATTACAGTACAGAAATCCTTCCAGAAAGTCTCAAGGGAGTTTTGTTGAGGGAAATAAAAAATCAAAGCAAACAAAATAAAGAGATAATAAAAAGCAGAGTGAATAAATAAACAATGAGCGTAAGATACACGGGCCATTTTAAAATATTTTTAAAACATTTATATCTGTATTTTCTGTGTGGGGTGTTTTGACCCAGTGCTTGTGGAGTTGTCAGAGGATAATTGGCAGGAGCTGGTTCTCTCCTGACATTCAGGTTCCAGGGGCTTGAACTTAAGTCATCAGGCTTGACTGCAAGCACCTTTGGCCACTGAACTGTCTCAAAGGTCATTAGTTACATTTCCAATAATCTCAATTCATACCCTACAGACAACTGTTGACCTTATCTACAAACTAATTTGTTCTGATCATCCTTATATTCAGACATGCTGAAGATTCACTAATTTTGAGATCAGACTATTGATTGACCTCAAGAGTCAGACTCAGAAAAATTTTGCCTGAGATATTGATCTTAGGGGCAAAGTTATTTGGGGGGATAAAACTCAAGTCTTATGCATGTTGGACAAGCAGTTCCCTGCTGCACTCCATGTCTAGTCCTTGGTTCCTTGAGGCAAGGTCTCTCTCAATATGTAGTCCAACCTGGTCTCAAACTCTTCTCTTGACTTTGAGATTACAAGCCTGCACAACAACATCCAGTATATACATATTTTATTTTTCTGTTATGGTCTGGCCCTGTTTTTCGGTATTTTAAATAATTTTTATAGTAAAAAAAAAACATTACGCTCCATTTGGGGACTGATAGAAAATATAATTATTTATTTTTAAATTTAAATATTTTTAGAAAAATAAGAACAAATTAAAATTTATCCATGATTTGAAAAATATTCTAATTTAAAATTATAGTTTGCTCAATACAAGAAAGTGATTCAATTTCTGGAAAACATTTCACTTAGAAACAGTTATATGTAATACCATATATAAACGTTGCTCCGTTCAAAATACCTCTGGAGAAGCCATAGCACAGAATCACCAACCCATTTAGTTTAGTTTAGTTTAGTTTAGTTTTAAATTTGTTTTTTTGTTGTTGTTAAACTTTTTCCATAAACCATACATCATTTTTCAATCAAATTTAGAATCACTTCCCTTTCCATGCCCCCCACCCCACCTGAGTCACTGCACTCTACCATACATGTCTTGCATCTTTTTCTGAGTCTTTCCAGAGTTTTTTCCAGTTCTTTTGTTTTTGTTGTTCTCTCTAACTTGTATTGCTTCAATATATATATACATATATACATAAATACATAAATACATACATACATACATACATACACATATCACCTGAATTGGAGAATTTTTTTTGCTAAAAGATGGCATGTTTTCCTTAAGGAAGTGTCCAGTCTATAAAGAGGAAAGTCTGCTCATGCTTCAGAAAAGGAAGCCTGGTATAGCAAGACCTGATGTTATCCTCGAGTTGATGGAACTGATAAATGAAAAAGTGAAAGGAACCAGGAGCTCCCACCTTCCTGTTCCCCCAAAAAATCCCCTGAGAGACTCCCGAGGATCAGATCCTACACTGACCTCAAGAAAATAAAAACCTTTGTTAATCTGGGCTGACTGTGTGGCCTTAAGCATCCAAAAAGAAAGTAAAGCCAGAAATAAATAGTAAGACCAGAGAAATTGTACTTCAGATATAAAACTTGAGATCTTAGTAAAAAGACAAAAAGAGAGAGCACTGTAATTTGGCCTGTCTTCAATTCTTTTTTTTTTTTATTTTTTGGTGGTGCACACATTTATTTATTTATTTATTTATTTATTTATCCAGAAAATATTTTTTTCTTTGTTTTTAATTTAAGGAATTCTACAATATAAGAGCACAGTTCTTTTCAGATCACATTGACGTTGCTCAGATTGCCATACAATTAGGCAATTGGTGCTAGCATCTACAGATGAGGGATACCATTCATCATTCGTTTATCTGGGACTGTGTTAATTCACTCAGCATGATATCTTCTAGCTCCAACCATTTACCTTCAAAGTTCATGATGTCAACTTTCTTTACCGCTGCATAGAACTCCATTGTGTAGATGTACCACATTTTCTCTATACACTCGTCACTTGAGGGGCATTTGGGTTGGTTCCAGCTCCTTGCTATTGTGAAGAGAGCTGTTAATAAATATGGCTGTGCAGGTATCTCTGTGGTAAGATGAGTATTATGGGTACATACCCAGGAGGGGTATGGCTGGATCAGGTGGCAATTTCATTCCAAGTCTTCCAAGGTTTCCCATACTGCTTTCCACCAGCAGCAGATGAGTGTCCCCCTTTCCCCACAACTTATCCAGCACTTGGTATCATTTGTTTTCTTGATCCTAGCCAGTCTTATTGGAGTAAGATGATATCTTAAAGTGTATTTACTTTGAATTTCCTTAATTATTATCGAGGTTGAACACTTCGTAAGATGTTTCTCAGCCATCTATAATTCCCCACTTGTGAAGTCTCTGTTCAGCTCTTCACGAAATCTATTGAGTGGATCATTTGCTTTCTTTCTTCTTTGTTTTTTGAGTAGTTTATATATTCAGGAAATCAATGCTTTGTCAGATGTATCTGCAGTGAAGGTTTCCTCCCACTCTGTGGATTTTCTCTTCATTTCCTTTATTGTTTCTTTTGCTGTTCAGAAGCTTTTGAGTTTAATGAGGTCTCATTTGTCAATTGTCAATCTTGTTTCTTGTGCAGTTGCTGTCTGATTTAAGAAGTCGTTTCCTATGCCTATGTCTTGTCTGCTGCCAAGTTTTTCTTCTATAGCCTTCAGAGTTTGGGGTTTCATGTTGAGGTCTTTAATCCATCTGGAGCTGGCTTTTGTACAGGGCGAGTGGTAGGGGTTTTACTTCATTCTTCTATAAGTGGTGATCCAGTTTTGCTAACATCACTTGCTGAAGATGCTGTCTTTCCTCCATTGTGTCTTCTTGGATCCCTTGTCAAATATGAGGTGGCTGAAATTGTATGTGCTCAAGTTTGGATCATCAGTTATGTTACATTGGTCAACAGGTCTGTTTTTGTACCAATACCAAGCTTTCTTTTATGACTATAGCCCTGGAGTATCGTTTGAAGTCTGATATAGAGATCCCCCCTGTATTGATCTTTTCACTCAGGGTTGTTTTGGCTATTCATGGTCTTTTGTTTCTCCAAATGAAATTAAGGACTTTTTTTTCTCCAAGCCTGTAGAGAAACTCTTGGGGATTGTAATTGGGATTGCATTATATCTATACAAGAGTTTGGGTAGAATGAACATTTTTACTATATTAATTTTCCCAATTCATGAGCATGGGAGATTATTCCATCTTCTGATGTCTTCTTCAATTTCCTTCTGCAGGGGATTAAAATTTTTGTTGTAGGGATCTTTGGTGTCTTTGGTTAGGTTTGTTCCTAGGTATTTTATTGTTTTTGAGGCTATTGTGACTGGGAAGGTCTCCTTGAATTCCTTCTTCAGTTGCTTGTTGTTGGTATAAAGAAAGGCCACTGATTTTTTTAGGTTAATTTTGTATTCTGCCAGTTTACTGAAGCTCTTATTCATTTCCAGGAGTTTTCTGGTGGAGGTTTTAGCATCCCTTAAGTAAACAATCATATCATCAGCAAAAATGGATAGCTTGACTTCCTCTTTTCCAATTAGTACTCCTTTAATTTCCTTTTCTTGCCTTATTGCCCTAGCAAGTGTTTCAAGCACTATATTGAAGAGGAGTGGTGACAGGGGGCAGCCTTGCCGAGTTCCTACCTTTAAGGGGAATGCTTCTGTCATTTCCCCATTTAGGATGATATTGGCTGTGGGTTTCCTGTATATGGCTTTGATTACATTGAGGAATGATCCCTCCAATCCAATTCCTTCTAGGACTTTAAGCATGAAGGGATGCTGGATTTTGTCAAAGGCTTTTTCTGAGTAAATTGAGATGATTGTGTGGTTTTTGTCTTTCAGTCCATTCATATGTTTGATGATATTTATTGATTTTTGTATGTTGAACCATCCCTGAATCTCTGGTATGAATCCAACTTGGTCATGATGGATAATCTTCTTGATTTGTGTCTGTATGCGATTTGCCAGTATCCTGTTTAGAATTTTTGCATCTGTGTTCATTAATGAGATAGGTGTATAGTTCTCCTTTTTGGTTGTATCTTTACCTGGTTTTGGTAATAGAGTGATGCTGGCTTCATAGAAGGAATTTGGGAGAATTCCTTCTGTATCCTTCTAAACAATTTGAGTAATAATGGTTGTAAGTCTTTTTGAAATGTTTTATAGAATTCTGCAGTGAAACCATCTGGGCCTGGGCCTTTTGTAGTTGGGAGGTTCCTTATTACATCTTCAATTTCTTCATATATTATGGGTCTGTTTAAGCTGTAGATCTCTTCTTGGTTGAGCTTTGGTGATTTTGAGAATTTTAGATATTCATCCATTTCTTTTAGGTTTTCAAACTTGGTACAGTATAGGTTTTTGAAGTAGTCCCATATGACTGTCTTGATCTTTTCCTTGTCTGTTGTGATATTTCCCTTTTCAACATGGATTGTGTTGATTTGGAGTTGTTCCTTCTTTCTTTTAGTTAACTGGGCTAGAGGTATGTCTACCTTGTTTATTCTCTCAAAGAATCAACTTTTGCATTCATTGATTTTTTTATCATTTTCTTTGTTTCTATTTCATTGATTTCTGCTCTGATTTTTGTTATTGCTTCCGGTCTGTTGCATTTAGGGTTCATCTGTTGTTGTCTCTCAAGTAATTTTAGCTGCAGTGTTAGATCGTTCACTTGTGCTCTTTCTGTTTTTCTAATGTAGGCTCCCAGGGCTATAAACTTACCTCTTAGGACTCCTTTTAAAAAGTATTCCACAGGTTTTGTTGTGTTGTCTTATCATTGTCATTCAGTTCCAGGAATGCTTTTATTTCTTTCTTTATCTCTTCCTTGACTCATTCATTATTCAGTAGTGTGTTGTTTAGTCTCCATGTGTTCTTGTAGATAGTAGGGTTTAACATGGTGTTGATAATGAGCTTTATTGCACTGTGGTCTGATAGAATGCATGAAATTATTTCAATCATTTTGTATTTGTGGAAGTTTCTTCTGTGTCCCAGTATGTGGTCGATTTTGGAGAATGTTCTGTGGGGTGCTGAGTAGAAAGTGTATTCTCTGGTATTAAGGCGGAATATTTGGTAGATGTCTGTGAGGTCCATTTGGTGTATTGTATTATTCAGTTCATATGTCTCTCTGTTTATTATTTTTCTGGTTGACCTGTCCAAAGGGCTCAGTGCGGTATTGAATTCCCCTACTATGAGTGTACTGAGGTTAATCTGTGCCTTGTGGTACTGGAGAATTGTCTTTATAAAGTTTGGTGCACCAAACAATTTCATTATTGTGAAATCTTCATGGTGAATTGTTCCTTTGATAAAGATGTAATGGCCTTCCTTTCTCTTTTGATTTCTTTTACTTTGAAGTCTATTTTGTCTGATATTAAACTAACACCTGCTTTCTTTTTGGTACTATATGCTTAGAATTTTTTTTCCTGTCCTTTCACTTTACGGTGGTGCCTATCCTTGAAGGTAAGATGTATTTGTTGTAGACAGCATATAGATAGGTTCTGTTTCCTAATGCAACCTCCAAGTCTATGTCTTTTGATTGGGGAGTTTAGTCCATTAATATTTAAGGTTATAACTGATAGATGTGTGTTGCTTCCTTTCACCTTATTATTCATTTGCGTTTTGGGTCTAGGTTTCTACTTCTGCAGTTATGCTTTTATTGATTTCTCTTTCTAGGTGCCTGGGGATAGTTGCTTCTTTCTTCTCTCCTTTGAATTGCTTCAAGTATTCTCTGAAGGGTTGGATTTCTGGACATGTATTCTTTCATCTTGTTTATGGCGTGGAAATTTTTTTCTCTCTCCTTCAACTACAATCAACATTTTTTCTGGGTATAGTAACCTGGGTTGGCATATACAGTCCTTTAACACTGAGAATGCTCTGATCCACGTTCTTCTTGCTTTCATAGTTTGCCCTGAGAAGTCAGTTGTAATTCTGATAGGTTTCCCCTATATGTAACTTGTTTTTCTCTTGTGGCTTTCAGAATTTTGTCTTTGTTTTGGGCATCTAGGGTTTTAATTATGATATGGCGTGGAGAGTTTCTTTTCTGATCTTGTCTGTTTGGAGTTATATGTGCTTCTTGTATTTGTATTGTTTTGTCTTTTTTTAGTTTGGGGAAGTTTTCATCTATTATTTTGTTGAAGATCTGATCAATACCATTTTCTTGTGTTTCTTCTCCTTCCTCCATTCCTATGATGCAGAGGTTGATCTTTTCATAGTGTCCCACAGTTTCTGATTGTTCCACTATTGTGTATTTTTAAATTTTTCATAATCTTTCCTTGAGGTTTTTATTTGTTCTGTGTTATCTTCCAGGTCTGATATTCTTTGTTCTTCTTCCTCCATTCTACTTCTGAGTCTTTTTCCACTCATTTCGTCTTGATTGGATGAGTGTTTGATTTCCTTTTTCATTTCGTCTTGTGATTTCTTTAGTATTTCCACGTCCTTTTGGAGCTTCTCAATCTCTTCCTGTAGCTCTTTGCTTTGCTGGTTGGTTTCCTTTTCTTTTTCAACATGGGATCTTTTCAGCGTTTCCACTTTTTTCCAGAGTTTGTCATTCTGTCTCTCTAGGTCCTTCTTGAGTTTTTCATTATCTTTTCTTAATTCTTTGATTTGCTGTTTATAGTCTTGGACTTCTTTAACTATGTTCACAATTTTACTTCTAATATCTGTGCCCTGGGCCATCCCTAGGGGAATCCCACTGTAGGGATCTTCCACAGGGTTTGTAGAGCTTGGTGTGGAATTATCCTGCACCTTTTCATATTGTTACTTCTTCGTTTCCCTGGCATGTGGGTTTCTCTTTGCCTGTATTCCAATGTGAATCCCACATGCCTCTTCACTTTGTTGAATGCTTGCTTTGCTTGCCTCCTTCAGATTCCTTCATTGTTTGTTTGATTGATTGATTTGTTTTTCTTCTTGCTTGTGGAGTGTTGACTTGTCTATTTTTTAGGCTTTCCATTGGAAATCTAACTCACTCTTCCCTTTCTGTTCTGAAGGTTCTCCATAGAATCTACTTGAAACTCCCTTGGCAATTCCAGTTGGCAGGGGGTGGGAGTGGGGGGTGAGCGGGTATAATGCCTGCTTAGGTACTCTGTGAATCAGGTGGACCTCGGAAATACCCAATCACCAGCTCTGTGCACTCAAGTCTCACAGTAGCAACAGGCCCACCTTTTATACCAGCTAGGAGGACAACTCTGCCCCCACAGCCACACAAGATGGTTGTATCAAACCAAAAATGGTTAAATTGAACCAAACAATCTGCCTGGCTGAAGCACCCAGCTCCTACATGTGCTTCAGGTGGTCCTGGGAAATCCCTAACCCCAGCTCTGTGCACTCCCTGTCTTCAATTCTTACTGGCAAATGCATTTACTCTGTGGCTGCCACTGCTTTTGCCACTCTTCAAAGACATGAGACACAGTTTTTTAACCTTCCAATATGGACTGAAGAGTCATGTCTCTCCAAGAATCCTCCAAACTTTCAATGCCAGATGGGGACTACTGAGATACCCAGCTTGTGGACTAAGCAGCTAAGGGGATTTCAGCCTCCTCAGAGTACAGACTGCCATTGTTGGACTACCCGGGCTGTATCATGGAGGCCAGTGCAGGGGGATCAAGATAGGACATGTGCTTAATGGACTTCATTTGGGGGACCAAAGGAGGGAAAGACCCCATTGTGGAGCACAAGGGCAGGATTGATGGTTGTTTGGGCTTTCCAAGGAGGAACCTCCACGCACTTCCTCAAATTTAAATATTTTTAACCACTGAATCCAATTAGTGATGCTCACATGCACCTGGAAGTGAGGTCATCCAATGGGGCATGGGGAGCCTATCAGGTGACTCCTGAATTAAAAAAAAAAAAACCTTCCCCAGCCACCAGGCATCCACTACTTACAGCTTCTCAGGTAGGGGTGGGGCCTCAGGAACCTCTCCCTTCTCCCTGCTGGAATTTTTAACCATCTTGAGGTTACATAGTTCTCGTGCAGGTAACAGCTGCAAATTATGACTAGAAGAAAGCATTTTACACCACTCCAGCATTTTGCTCCATCTCACTGTACCCTCCACCTCTCACCTTTTTATGCTCCCTTTTCCATAATGCTCCCTGAACCTTAGCAAGGGTAATATACATGTTCCACCTATGGTTGAGCACTCACAACCCTTTAGTCTCCGCACATTAAACAATCATGTGCTCCTGCATTAACCACAGCCCACTGCAATAAGAAACTTCTGACCAAGGCTGGGAGCAGCCCAAATCTATGGATATAAACATAAATATTTAGAAGGCAGTTTGACAGCATGAACATTAGAAAAAAAGAAACCCAGCATTAACACACTCTCCTTATGGTCTAGGATTTCCATAGCTATGAATTTTTATCATGTTTACAGTGCCGTGTATGAATTTGTTCTGCGGAGCAGGGCTCAATTCCAGTCCAGAGAATTTCAGTTGGTTACTCCTCCTATACTTAGCTTTGGTTGGAAAGTTGTATTAAGTTTATTGATCAGATTTCATACATAATTTTGATTCCTCTTCTGTGAATGGAACCAGGGTCCAGAATAGGACCTCAAAATGAAGATACAGCCTCTGACTTTTTGAACCCAAATCTTCTAAAATGCCTCCTTTCTTCAAAAATGACAAAACCAGCAGCACAGAAAATGAGCCTTCTCTTTGGTGGTTCCATTTACAGTTCTGGAAATGTAGAATAATTTTCTCCCAAACATGATCTGCTTTAGCCTCTTCTGACCTTATGGTATGACTTGAATTAAAATCTTGTTGAGCTGAAACTTCGTTGGTATGGTAACAGTCCTATCCTTGGACTTGCCTTTTCTTATATACCGTAATTTATGTTTTTCTCTCATTAACTTGATGAGTGTGTTACAAGTCATGAGGAATCAAAGCAAAATTTCAACCAATATTTAATACTCGATCTAAAAATAAGCACATCCATCTTATTAGTATGTAAATTTGCTTCCAATGTTAACTAATGGTAGAATTATATATGGCTAACAATTATTTTCAAATACATTTCTCTATGATTTATTATAAAAGAAAGTGGGGACAAAATTGGTAACTATCCAGAGGGGATTCTACATGTAGCTTCCTTTGTGAGTATCTTTTAACTCTGTCTTCATTATAAAATTGAAATAGGGATAAAAATTGTCTATTATAAGCGAGGGGGTTTGTGGAAAACTGATTATGCATAACTAGTTGACCTATAATTAATGAAACGTCTTGTTCCTATATCCGAATATTAGCTAATGAATGTGTTTTTAATAAAATAGTTATTGGTGTTTTGTGTATGTCATACATCATTTCTCAGTCAAATTTAGATACATTCCCTTTTCCATTTCCCCCACCCCATCCCAGTTCATGCATTTTGCCATACATGTCTTGCATCTTTTTCTCAACCTTTTTAAAGGTTTTCTCTGCAGAGGTTTATTGCTTTGGCAGAAGTTAACTGTTTCAGTAAGTTCTTTGACCCGGTCCTTTTGTCGTTGTTGTTTCCTCCCATTTGTATTGCTTCAGAATATGTCTGTCTATATATGTCACATGCATACCAAAATTATGACCTCTGAGAATAAACTGTATGTTAATTCCAAAATATGTTTAAGAGTTCACATTTCATTTTTCCCTTTAATTTTAAATTACTCTAAAATATGACTACATACTCTCCACCCATATACCACAATTACAAAATCTGAAAATAAGTGGTAAGTTAATACTAGAGCCCATTAAGGGATTCACATTATAGCAGCATCACCTTCATATAAAGAGTAATATAATATTAATTTTGCTCAGCTTGCCTTTCAACTAGGGATTTGGTTCTAGCATCCACAAATGAGGGATACCATTCATCATTGTTTTTCTGGGACTGTGTTACTTCACTTAGCATAATGGCTTCGAGTTCCATCCATTTACCTGCAAAGTTCATGACATCATATTTTTTTTTACCCCTGCTTAGAATTCCATTGTGAAGATATACCACATTTTCTCTATCCAATCTTCCATTGAGGGACACTTGGATTGCTTCCAGCTCTTTACTATTGAGAAGAGAGCTGCAATAAACACAAATGTGCATGTATTTCTGCTATAGGATGAGTCTTGTGGGTATATACCTAGGAGTAGTATGACTGGGTCAGGTGGTAGTCTCATTTTCAGTTTCTTAGAGTTCTCCACACTGCTTTTCCATAGGGGTTACATGAGTTTGCACTTCCACCAGCAGTGGATGAGTGTTCCCCTTTCTCCACAACCTCTCTAGCATTTTGTTTCCTTTGTTTTCTGGATCATAGCTAGTCTTATTGGAGTAAGAGGAAATCTTAAGCTGGTTTTAATTTGCATTTCCTTAATTATGTTGAACACTTTTATGATGTTTATCAGCAGTCTTTACTTCTTCATTTATGAAGTATCTGTTCAGCTCTTTGCTCCATCTTTGGATTGGGTCATTTGTTTTCTTCCTCCTTTGTTTTTTCAGTAGTTTATACACTCTAGATGTTAATGCTCTATCAGATGTATCACTGGGGAAGGTTTCCTCCCACTTTGTAGGTTTTCTCTTCATTTCTTTGATTGTTTCTTTCTCTGTACAGAAGCTCTTGAGTTTAGGCTGCCCCCTATTCCCACTCCTTTTCAAGTGTTTTCGACAGTTCTGGAAATGCTCACAAGAGCAATAAGATAAGAAAAGGAAATTAGAGGAGTACTAATTGGAAAAGAGGAAGTCAAACTATGGCTTTTCGCATATGGCCTGATTGTTTGCCTAAGGTATGCCAAAAGCTCCACCAGAAAACTTCTAGAAACCATCAACAGGTTCAGTAAAGTGGGAGGATACAAAATTAACTTAGAAAAATAAGTACACTTTCTCTATACCAATAACAAGCAATTGTAGAAGAAATACAAGGAGACTTTCCCACTCACAATAGCCTCCAAAAAATAAATTATCCAGGAAAAAACCTGACCCAAAACACTAAAAATCTCTACAAAGGAATTTTTAAATCTCTCAAGAAGGAGATTGTGGAAGATATTAGAAAATGGAAGATCCTCCAATGCTCATGGATTCGAACAATTAGCATAGTAAAAATGACCATCCTGCCCAAAGTAATATACAGATTCAATGCAATCCCAGTTAGAATCCCCATGAGCTTCTTCACAGACCTAGGAAAAAAAATCCTAAAGTTCATATGGCAAAACAAAAGACCCCAGATAGGCAAAGCAACCCTGAGCAAAATAGAGCAATACAGAGGGGATTGACATACCAGACTTCAAACTATATTACAGGGCTATAGTCAGAAGAACAGCCTGAAAAAAAAAAAGAAAAGAAAAACAGTCTGGTATTGGCACAAAAACAGGTCCATAGATCAGTGGAACAAAATTGAGGATCCAAACCTGAGCACATCCAATTTCAGCCATTTCATGTTTGACAAAGGGGCCAAGAAAACTCAATGGAGGAAAGACAGCATCTTTAGCAAATGGTGTTGGCATAACTGGATCACTACTTGTAGAAGAATAAAACTAAACCCATACTTCTCACCCTGTACAAAAGTCAACTCCAAATGGATCAAAGACCTCAATGTGAAACCTGAAACTGAAAATGATAGAAAACGTTGGTAGTAACTTATAAGGCATAAGCATAGGAAAAGACTTTCTAAATTAGACAGCAGCTGCACAAAAAATAAGGTCAACAACTGATAAATGAATGTGTTTTTACATGGAGTAATGAAAAATACAATGCTCTGAAAAATAAAGCATCAAGTGTATGCTTAGGGGGCATCTAATGACTGTTTTAATTGAGTTTTAAAGCTAACTAACCAATATTAAATCTTAATAGCATTGGTTAAAATATTAATTATATAGTCCTACTTAAAATTGTAAGATGACTAAGACAAAGTCAGTGGAGTTGGGTGGAGAAGGAGGAAAAAAGGAAGAGTTTTTTCTAATTCTGTTGTATAAACAACTTTTTATTGCTTTAAAAATATTATATTTATTTTTATTATTTTATGTGTATGAGTATTTTGCATGCATGTATGTAAGTGCATCTGTGTCATGCAATGCTCATGGAGGTCAGAAATGCACAGCACATCTCCTGGAACTGGTGTTACAAACAGTTTGTTAGTGGCTATGTTGGTACTAGCAATTGAACCTGAGTCCTCTACAAGAGCATCCAATTCTCCTAAACACAAAAGCCATCTCTCCAGCCCCAACTTCCAAATTGTTGTACACTGATACTTTTGTAAAATAAAAATTCACAACATTGGGAAAATTTTTCCATGTTTCTTAATACTCACTGTCAATCTCATTTCTGGTTTTCAAAGATTTATTTTTATTATTTTATTTATGTGTGTGAGTGGAGCAAATGTTTGTGGAGGCCAGAAGAGGGCTTCAGACCCTGGGGCTTGAGTTATAGACAGTAGTGAGCACCCCCGTCATGGGTGATGACATTTGAACTCCGGTCCTCTGAAAGATCATGAAGCTCTCTTAATCACTAAGCCATCTCTTGAATCCCACTATTTCATTTCTTTATTAATTAAATGTGGTTTTGGCAATTTCACGAATGTGTGTAATACATACTGATTACTCTCATCCCCTACTCTCTGATTTAATTAATTAATTATTTTTTATTGTGTGAATATGTATGTGTTTGTGTGTGGATATATGTACATGAGTGTAGGGACCTGTAGGGTAGAGAAGAGGGTGTCAGATCCCCTGAAGCTGGAGTTCAAGACAGTCATGAGACACCTAATATGGGTAATGGGAACTGAACTCCTTGGGTACATTCTCTTAACCACTCAGTCATCTCTGTAGGCCTCCTTTCTCTCTCTTCATTCCTTCTCACCTGTCCAAATCTTCTTCTTACATTCTTGTATATTACTTTTGTTTTGTCACCCACTAAGATTAATTAGGTTCGTCTATGTGATCATGGGTTTGGATCTATCAATTAGATCCCAGTGGGCTCACCAGCAGTTGTACAACTGAAGACAATGATTCCCAGTCTTCTTGGATCAATCAATAGGCAATAGTTGAGGAATGAGGAGTAAGGTAGGAAGAAGTAAGAAGGTAAGAAGGAGGGTCTCCTGAGCTCCCCCCCCCCCATTTATCACTCTTGTTGACAGATCCTGTTCCTTTGCAAGTTCACTACATGTAAATAAAGCTCCTGGCTCACTCTCAATTTTTGGTTGTACACTTTTTTTTTGGTATTTTTGAGACAGGGTCTCCCTTTTAGTACCAGGTGTCCTGGAGCTCACTCTGTAGACCAGGCCGGCCTTGAACCCCCAGAGATCAACCTATCTCTGCCCCCCGAGTGCTGGGATTAAAGGCATGCACCACCACGCCCAGCTCATTCTTAATTTTTAATCTCATCTCACCCCAATATTCCTGTTAACTAATACAAAAATCCTATGATTGACATAGGTGTGAACGTTGACATAGGTCTATACTTGGAAGAGCACTGACTAGGGCATTCTGGTGTCTGTAAGGCTACAATGCTACAAAGCCAGCCCTGGAAGCTGTAATGAAACAAGTGTCAGTTCAAATGCTTTCAACCTGGACAGTATCACTCAACAAAATACCTTTTATAATGCCAGATACATGAAAAGCCTGAAGTTGACTTTGTGAGCAACCATAAGAACATGATAGAAAGACAGTATTAAATCTGAGGCCAATTGTCTTAATTTCCATATATACACAAAAATTCTGTGCATTCATATTGTGAGATATATAACATATATATATATCTCTATATCTATTAATATATATATAATATATACTTGTGAGCTTTATGTCTTCTTCAGTTATTTCGGATTCCTGGCACCTGTTTTATATGGTCAACAGGGGTATCTGGGAGGTAGAAATTACTATAACTGATTCACAGATTGTAGCAGTGGAACACTGAAGATCAGAAAGTTCTATTGGCTCACCAACATTTACTAAAAATAAGTCAACAGACAATAAACTAAAGTCAAATATTCTTGTTTTGAAAAATGACAAATTATTTATTCAATTCATTTCACTCAGCACCTGCATTGTTTTAAAAATTACATTCTGGATAGAGTGGCAAAGCTTAATAAAACATGATCATCCTGTCCCCTGCTCTCACCCTGAGAGCCCAGGGTACATTGAACAACACAGATGAATGTCCTATTAATTATAATACATTGTAGTATGTGATATAATATGTTGATGATGTATTCATCTATATTGTAGGAGCCACAAATATAACTCCATGGTAGTATGTGTTTACCATGCACAATGCTGGAAATTTAATTTTTAGCATCGAAAGAATAAAACTGCAGAATAAAATGCTACAGGAGTTACAAAGACAAAGTGAATAATTGTACCTAGAAAGGACTGAGAAATATGAAAGAATTCAGAGGATGTAACATCTAAGATGGAGTCATAAAGAAAGCACTGAATGTCTCAAGGAGGAAAGAGTGGAACAGATATTTCAAGGTATGCACATACATTACAAAGGCTAGAATCATGCAGATTCATAGACTACTCAAGGAATGAGAAAGTGCTTGATATAGCTACAAAGTAGTATGTGCCGAGCAAGGGTGGTTGGAGCATATTGAGTGATGTTTCATATACTCCTAGAAGTATGGCGGTGAGTTTTCAGAACTGGAGAGGAATTTTAACAAGTGAGGAGCTACTGTAGGGCTCATAGCAGGTCAAGACATATAGTAAATTTTTGGCTAAATATTTCTTTTTCTCCTAGTACATACATTTTCTTCTTGCCCAGCACACAAGAGTACTATAACATTTTCTTCAAAAGCTTACAGAATGAAGCTATTTGGGGGGAGTTGTGAACTGCTACATAGTTTTATCCAGTAAGAATTTCAAGTAATAATCACTCCTGTCTCCCCTCCTCCCTTCTTTCCCTTTCCTGTTTCTTCTTTCGTTTTCTTCTTCTTTTTATTATTTACAATCTAGATTGTGAAATCTAATTGAGGGATAAAGGAGACACCAACCAAAATATATTAAGCACTGATTCTACATTCATTGATTTACTTAGGAAATATTCTATGTATAAGCAGTAAAATTGTGAAATAAAACAAATGAATGTTTTGCTTTGTTTTGTTATTATTAATTTTCATTACACTTGGATGTGTATAATTTAGAGTCTCTGGCCAAGACTGGAAATAATACATTGATGGGAAGGAAAATGATAAGGATATGGGGTAGCCTAAGGACCAGTATCCTTTTGTGCCTATCCAGATCTAAAAAGTTGATAAAGATGTTTCTACAGCTGAGTTCACCAGGAAAAGCTTTTCCTGCTGGGTATTCTCCCCAGTGTTCTTTTTATGTCTTTGTTTCTTAGACTATAGATGAAGGGGTTCATCACTGGTGTTACCACTGTGTCCATAATAGCAACCACCTTATCCCTTTCTGCTGAATAGCTGCAAGAGGGGAGACTGTAGACCATGGATCCATACATGAGAGACACTGCGGAGAGATGTGAGCCACATGTAGAACATAGTCTCCACTTTCTTTCACCGATGAAACAGTAAGCACAGAGATGCCAATAAGTGCATAAGAGACAAGAATTAAAGGGAAAGGGATGAAGATAACTGCTCCCCCACGACAAGGATTAGCAAGATGTTGATTTTAGTGTCTGAGCAAGCCAGCCTTAAAATGGGTTCCAGGTGGCAGAAGAAGTGTGATATTACTCTCTTATCACAGAAAGGCAGGTGGCTCAGCAGAGTGAGGTGCGATACCGAGATAAGGTTAGTGATAACCCATGGAGTCACAACCAACAGGGTACATCACTTAGTATTCAATAGCAGAGCATAGTGTAATGGATGGCAGATGGCAATGTACCGGTCATATGCCATGGCTGCCAAGAGGAAATTGTCCAGGTCCACCAGGAACGTAAAAAAGTACATTTGTGTAAAGCATCCTGCAAAGGAGATGGTTGGATTCTGGATTTGAATGTCTGCCAACAGTTTGGGGACTGTAGTGCTTGTGAAGCAGATGTCAGTGAAGGATAGATTGGCAAGGAAGAAGTACATGGGGCTGTGGCGGTGAGTGTCAGTGATAATAGCCAAAATGATTAGTGAGTTTCCTATCATAGTGACCAGATATATGCATAGAAACTGCGAAGGCGAGCTGCTTCTGCTCAGACCCCATCCTAAGCCTCAGGAGGACAAAGTCAGAGATAATGGTTTGGTTTCCTTGGTGCATGGTTCTGCTGTGTCTAAAAAGGGAAAAATTCATCTTCATTGTTAAATGGTAACATGACACAAAAGGCCATCAGTGAATTACACCAGATTATAAAATTGAGTCAAGTCTTTGTGACAGACAACTCTGGGTTACATGCTCCCCCTACCAAATAAAACACAAGTATAATGAGAGCCTACCATATACTGGAAGACAAGTAAATATTGGTTGAGTTAATATGAGAGTGACTGGGGGCTGGAGAGATAGCCTAGTGGTTAAGAGCACCGACTGCTCTTGCAGAGGACCCAGGTTTGATCTCCAGCATCCACATGGCGGCTGAAAACCGTCTTTAACTCCAGTTCCAGGGGAATCCGACACCCTCTTCTGACCTCTGAGGCATTGCACGACATGGGTGCACCAACCTACATGCAGACAATACATTCATACACATATGAAAATAAATAAAATTTAAAAAATAAAAAATGGGGGCTGGAGGGATGGCCTAGCGGTTAAGAGCGACGACCGCTCTTGCAGAGGACCCGGGTTCGATCCCCAGCACCCACATGGCGGCTGAGAACCGTCTGTGACTCCGGTTCCAGGAGAACTCCAGTTCCAGGGGAATCCGAGACCGTCTTCTGACCTCCGCGGCATCGCACGACACGGGTGCGCAGACCTGCATGCAGACAATACATTCATACACATAAAAATAAATAAATAAAAAAAAATAAAAAAAAATAAATAAAAAATAAAAATAAAGCTTAAAAAAAAGAACAGTAAGCTCTTAAAAAAAGAGTGAATGGATTCAAAAAATGGAGCATTCTAAATTTGCAGTTCATAATCATTTTTATTGAATTCTGTGCACTTAATAAAAACATCTTAATCATCTTTATATCACCTTCTTCTTCAGCATCCTCTCAAATCCACCCGCACTGGATTTCATACATTCTGCCATTTATATTAAAGCCTAATGAGCCAAGTTAGTGTACCCAGACATCTCTCAGTGCAAGTTCATCTTGTTTGGTGTCTAGTCAGCCTGTCTAGAGTCACTCTCTTAAAGAATATCAGCTCTTCCTCACCCAGCAGTAATCATCTGCAATAGTTCTTCAGCTGAGACTGGGACCTGCTGTCCATTTGCACAGTTTACACTGGTTATCTTCTTGGATTTCCATTGGTCTTGTGCATACTAATGCTATTGCTGTAGGTTCATAAAGGCAATGTCCAAGGAGGCTGTAAGACTCTGTTTCCAAATGGTCATACACCTCCTCCCATGGCTGTAAAATTTTTCAGCCCTTCTTCTGCAATGTGTCATGAGCCCTGGGTGGGTGGAGTTTAATACAGGAGTCCTGTCCAAGGGCCTGAAGTCTGCAGACTCTTATTCACTACACTTTGGTCATTTGTGATCTTTTGTGTTCAATGTCTTCCATTGTATGAGGGACCTTTCTTGATGAGAGTTGAGAGATGCATTAATATTCTCTCTACCCCTCTGTTCCCTGAGCCCTAAGTGTAGAAATTCCATTGTACATGTGTCACTTAGGGTTGAGCATTTCACAGATACTTATTCTCTGCTTTTGACCAGTTGTATAACACCGTTAAGTCTCCAACTATTCACAATATTCATGTCTTTGATGTCAGGGATTTCTGGAGCCATTTAATCAATTATAAAAACTGGAGTGTCTATCTTTTATGGGTGTTTGAGCCACTGATGTACAAGTAGTAGCTGCCATCATTCACCAATTTAGAATGCTTGTAGACTCTAAAGACAAAAAGAAATCTCCAGAAAAGATATGAACCAGCCTCTGCCTTTGGGAAGGCAAGCCTTCAACATGCATGGACTAACTTAACTGATAATGTTTTCAGTGGTGTAGAAGCAGAGACTCCATAGTTCTTTTCCAGTATCTCATCCAGAAGTATATCCTCTGAGTAACTCATTTCATCCCCATATGGTCATGACCTCTCCCCTTTTCAAACTTCAACAAGAGAACGTGATCATTATCATGAAATACCACAGTAAAGTCACATAGGAATGTCCACTCAAGAATGTAGAAGTAGGGGCTGGAGAGATAGCCTAGAGGTTAAGAGCACCAACTGCTCTTGCAGAGGACCCGGGTTTGATCCCCAGCACCCACATGGCAGCTGAGAACCGTCTGTAACTCCAGTTCCAGGGGAATCCGAGACCTTCTTCTGACCTCCGCGGCATTGCATGACACGGGTGCACAGACCTACATGCAGACAGTACATTCATACACATACAAAAATAAATAAAATTAAAAAAAAGAATGTAGAAGTATTATTTAGTGTCCTGAGCCAGACTATTTTTTTTGATTAAACAATCTTTTAATAATTTTTATACATTTTTAAGGGATTCAACAATACAATGACACAGTTGTTTGCAGATAACAATGATGTTACTCAGTATGTCATACAATTAAGTAATTGGTGCATTTTGCAAGTATCTATGTCCAAATTTTGAACAACCCAAGGTTCCCATAGTCCAGTTGGAGAAGCTTGTATGCACAGGCATGTTGATCAATCAGGTGTCCAGACTATATTCCTATAGTCTCATGATTCACCCCTATCTCTCCACAGCCCTTACAATCTACCACGCCTCCTCTTCCGCAGTTTGTTCCCTAGGCTTTGGGAAAGGGGCACAAGTGGGTGAGAAGAAAACAGTCTAATTTCTTTGGAGTTGTCATTTTGGACTCCGGTCTGTTCAGTTTGTTTCCCTTCACGGATTGACAGCTTTCACAGTGATACCCTTTTCAGTCATACTAACAAAGCTCAAGCTATTGGATGTACAGGCATTTAAGCAGTACCACTTATTGTGTCAAGCTAAGCTGTGAGCATAGACACAGATGCTTGGATGGTATGCTAATCCGCAAACTGTGGTTTCTCTATAAAGGGTGACAAGTTCTTATTGTGGCTTATAACATCGCCTAACCACTAGAGGACATAAGCTTGTGGCATCCGCTGTGAGTTATTCCTCCAAGGAGAGAGCTAATAGCCAAATAGTTTTGGGATATAATATAGACACTTGGCTGCCACTGTTGCACTGTATCTCCAGGCTGTTGAGGTGTAGCTGATATTTTCGGAGGAGTCTTGTTTGTCTCAGGGAGACCAATATTTTGCTGTATTGCTGTAGTGGCCTTTGGTAACGCTCTCTAGCATTTCAGAGGCCAGTTGTATGCTAGCAAGTGACGTCTCATAACATTTTTCATGCTCACACCAGGTCTTCGACAACAGGGACTTACTGCCTTTCTCCTTGCATATATCCCACTTATAGGCAAAAGGCCTTTATAATTTGGGGGGGCGGGTTTGAATCCCCTAGCCAACATCTCCTAGGCAGAATAATTCATTGCTGATGTCAGAGCTTTCCTGTAGTAATATATTTTGCTTAATTACACAACTTATAAACACTTTACTATTGAATTTGGCTCTAGATAGAGAAATATCCTTTCACAGTTCCTATGCCTATCAATCAGTTAATACGTTGTGCCTGTTTTATAGGAAATTACCACCGTAACAATTGGCTCTAGTTTACAGTTTGGGAGTGGTTTCATTACCATCCTGTTTTTCTTTTTTCAAAAAAAAAAAAAAAAAAAAAAGGGGGGGAGAGGTAGGAAGGTTTCTCAGCATTAGGGTCCATTATTAACAGTCAACCCCAATATTATTCAGAGAGATGCTCAGTGACCGTGTATCAGGCAGTCTGATGTTCCTCATTCCTTAGTGTTCAGATGGGTCAACCTTTCTGCTGACATTCCCCAGTTCATCCTGCACAGCCATAAGTTGTATGTTTTCAGGCATTTAGATTGGTGACTTTTACCTGTGGGAACATAAAATTCTCCTCCCGTTGTTATTTTCCAGACTATTTATAGTAAGTGATTGAACTGAAAAAAAAAAGCTAAAATGAATAAAGATTAGGGAGAATATGTTAAGAGTGAGTATTTGTGGCTTCTTATTTTGTAGGCATTCTGCTAAGTGTTTACATTACTATATTTTCAAATATTCACCATAACCTTATGAGATACATAGGACTATTGGAATGCCAGATTTGTAGATAAGGAAACGGATACACCCAGAGGTTATGTTGATCAAATTAATAGAAAATCAGTATATTGGAATCAGAATTTTAAGCTTAGCCATCATGAATTTAAAGACCTCTTGCTTGACTCCTGTACTATGATATCTATGCTATTTTACAAATTCATACTTGTGGGATAGGGAGCCAATATTTATTATTTATTGAACTTTACTTATATTCTAGACATAAGAGAGCTCATTCAATCAGTCACATCATTAGTAAGAAGGAGAATTAATTTTCGATTTTTGACTCAGAACAATTTCACCTTACCTGTATAAGCATAAATGACCTCAAATGGACTTACATATGGAAGCCTTGTCTTTGCTTGCTGCAATTTGAACCCCATCTAAACATCAACATATGCTGCTTGGAGATCCATTTTACACATTTGTTACTTGAAGGCTTACTATCTCTTTGTTCATACAATCTTCCTGGACTTAAATAACTACAACTGTTATTGTGCAAATTCTCAAACATTCACTGGTTTCTGTTAAGATTGTCCCCTTTATGATTAAAAAAGAGGTTGGTAACATTAATAGTTGTAGAAATATTACAGGAAGAATCTAGCACTTATTTAATAACACAATTTTTCCTAAGCACCTTAGCAGTACTCATTTGCATACTAACTAATAAATGTGCTAATTGTAAATCAAGCTTTTACAGTTAAATTTCATCAAACCAACCTAAGATATTTGCCATTAGAGTGCATGGAGACACAAAGGGCAATTGTTAGGTATGAAGAAGGCAAAATTTTTCTCCAAAAGTCAGTATTTCAAAAAGTCAGTTTTCTACCTAGAATAAAAATACAGAAATGTTTGCTGCTACTTTTAGTTGTGTTTAATTTTTATGTATCAGGAAATTAGAGAGCACAAATATATCCCAGTAGGGAAGAGTTGGTCAGTAGAAGATAAACTTGGGAGTGCTTTTTTTAATAAGATGCCTTGTTGGATTTTGTCCTGAGCAGGAGGGTGATCCTTTTTCTAAATGCAGAAGCAAAAACAACACAACTAGTTGAGATTTACATCCTGTTCTTGCCTTCTTTTTCTGTCTCATAATGTTTTTAATATTAGAAGGAAGAAGAATTCACATTGTGGACTGAGAAATCAGAAACTCCTGTTAAGATTGTCCCCTTTATGATTAAAAAAGAGATTGGTAACATTAATAGTTGTAGAAAGATTACAGGAAGAATCTTGCACTTATTTAATAACGCAATTTTTCCTAAGCACCTTAGCAGTTCTCATTTGCATACTAACTAATAAATGTGCTAATTGTAAATCAAGCAGGATCTGGTCTGGTGGGACCTCTGCTAGGCAACACTCCACCATTTCATATGTACAGAATGTACTAAAAAATAAATTGGCATATTATTATGTACATGCAATCTAGGCTTTTCATTAATGCAGATTTTATTAGCAAGGTTTGACAGGCCACATTCCTGATTTGAACTTCAAGATATGTTAGATAGCTCTATTTAACAGGTTGTTCCCGTTTTATTCTCTTTAAGCTGCTTTTACCTCTTACAACCAAACATGTGTCTTTCTCTGTCTCTCAACATTTATATTCAAGTCACTGAACTGGCACAATGCTTTTGTAGTGAATATAGGAAGCAAGTGCTGGTGTTGGGGGTATCTGTCCTATGTAACTTACCATGATCTTTTGGCTATTTCAAGAGTTCTATGCAGCAGTAAAGAAAGACAACATCATGAACTTTACAGGTAAATGGATGGAGCTTGAAGACATCATGTTAAGTGAAGTAACACAGTCCCAGAAAAACAAACGACAAATGGTATCTCTCATATGTGGACGCTAGTACCAATAACCCAGTTATAAATATTTCTTGTGGAGAGGGATGCACATTAAAAGAACAACAACAGAAAGATTGCATCAGAAGGCTGACTGAAATAGTGACTCGGGAGGGGTGGGAGGGGTGGGAGAGGGACACGGGTGTATATTCGATTGGTGCATGTTTAATTGACATGAGTTCAACAAGTATCCAGTTTTGCCCAGACTCTGTCTACAAGATACATGGTGTTTTAGGACTTAGTAAAAGTAAATATGGGCATATTGGACAACATTGGTTTGAAGACTGATAAAAACGGTAATGCATCTGAGTTAATTGGTGATATAAATTGCTCTTGTCCACATTAGCTTTAACTAAAATCTGTATAACAATTACTTTGGGATTGGTATAAACAAATGTTCTCTATAATTTTGCTGTCATATAGTATCACCTGGTAGCAATCTCTTTCACCTATAGGATGATTTAACTCAAAAATGAACTTTGTTTCCCAAGTTAATCACATACAGTAACCCAAAACAGCATGGGTGAACTTGATGAAATCTGTGCCTTGATTCCACCCTATAGGTATGTATAAAACAACTGCTTTTTTGAGACTCATGGGTCAAAACTAAACACCTTAAATAAAAAAGGGGGATATAGATAGATATGAAAACTTTTTGTCAAAAAACCTTGCAACCCAAATCTTAAAACTAACTATGGGAAAGGATTTGTATGTTCCAACAGGCCAGAGTATCACCAACTTAATGGCTGAGAAAGAAAATGCAGCTTTGCAGTGAGTAGGATGTACCAGAAAGTGCCAGCAGAAGGATTGACTCCTCTGCGCATTGAAGGGAAGAAATGCCTCAGATTGCTGCAGACATCAGGCCCCTCTGTGGATCCTACTAGTAACAACTATTTTTTAATGATTCCTAACGAAGCTTACCTTCTAGGTGCTGCAAAGGTTTTAATACAAGAGACTTTCTTAACTCCCCCCCATAGAATAAAGAGAAATAAGAGGATGATGAGGTCATTCTCCAGCTGTAGATTGGAACCAGCTGTTATAGAAGTGTTCTCTTGTAAAATCAGTAAAACTGCCTTCTTTAATTGACTAATGGACATAGAAACTGTGAAAAGGATTATTTTCTATTCAGAACCAAATATAATGCTAAAGTCTCCTTAAGCTATGCACCTAAACAAAATATATCAATACAGGAGCTCTGACATCAACAATGGATTATTCTACCAAGGAGATGTTGGCCAGGGGATCCAAGCCCCCACAAATGGTAAAGGCTCCTTGCCTCCTAACTGGGATATCTGCAGGAAGAGAGGCGATAAGGCCCTGCTGTTGAAGACCTGATACAAACATGGAAAAGATGTATGGAGACCGCACTTGCAAGTATACAGATGGTCTCTGGGATGCCAGAGAGTGTTACCAAAGACCACTAAACCAATAAAGCAAATATAGGTCTCCTTGAGTCAAGCAAGACTCCTCCGTCAGCACCAGCTACACCTCATCTGCCTGGAAATACTGTGCAGCAGTGGCAGCCATATGTCTGTATATCCCAAATCTAATTGGCTATTGGCTCTCTCCTTGGAGGAATAACCCACGGCTGATGTCACAAGCTTACATCCTCTAATGGTTAGGAGATGTTATAAACCACACGAAGACCCTGCCATACTTGACAGAAGAAAATGTAGATCATGAATTGACATACCATCCAAACATCTGTGTCTATACCAAAGTAACCTACCATAACAATTAGTACTGTTTAAATACCCATATATCTAATTGTGTGTGCTTCATTAGTAGGATCGAAAGGCTATATATTATACTGTTTAAATACCTAAATATCTAATTGCATGTGCTTCATTAGTAGGATCGAAAGGTTAAGCCTGGACAAGCTGGCAGCCCATGAAAGAAAACAGCCAGAACTGACTAGAGACCAAGACATCAGCTCCAGAGAAAGTAGAGTGTTTTGCTTCTCATCCACCTGTGCCCCTTTTCTAAGCCTAGGGAACAATCTGCGGAAGAGGGGGCGTGGTAGAATGTAAGGGCTTCGATTGGGGTTAATGGTGAAACTACAACAATATAGACTGGACACTCATTTGATCAACTTGATTGAACATACAAGCCCCCCCTGCTGGATGGTGGGACCCATGAGCTGTGTGGGTTTGGGCACAACTGCTTGCAAATTGGTTTTACATGAAGGATGCTTGTACTCACAAATTATCACCTATTGTTAAAAAAAATGAAAACAAAACAAAACAAAAAAGCAGAGAAAGATGCAGAAAACTTACAGCAGAATGCACGATCTGCGATGGGTAGGAGTGGGGTGGGGGGGGAAGGGAAGGGGATATATGCCTGAACTGAATTGGAAAATGATGTATGAAATACACAAAGCATCAATAAAAATAAATTTAAAAAAAAGTGAAAGGAGAGCACTTTCCCTAGGCACTGTTATAAGTTTATCATGTATTTGAATTATTTTCATTATAAAATTGTGATATATGATTAATTATTATCTTCTTTTTATAGATGAGAGAAACTGAAGATTGAAGCTCAGTGCATTGACTAAAGCCATATAACTAGGTGATGGTGGAGTCAAATTAGTACCAGGACACTTGTTTAGATCTTATGTTGTTAAGCAAGCAAAACCATATATATTTTTTGTCTTTTTGAGACAGGGTCTCCCTGTAGCTCCAGCTGTCCTGGAACTCACTCTGTAGACCAGGCTGGCCTTGAACTCACAAAGATCCGCCTGCCTCTACCTCCCAAGTGCTAGGATTAAAGGCGTGTGCCACCACGCCTGGCTATCTCTTTTGATGACAGGGCAAATGTAAAATTAAAAGATACACACAGATCTTGACAAAACATATCTTCTCAGCTAGGCATGGTGGCACATACCTTTAATCGTAGCACTTAAGAGGCAGAGGCCAGCAAATCTGTGAATTCCAGGCTGGCCATGATGACTATATAATATGACCCTGCCTCAAACCTAGTCTTCTCAAATTTCCTTCCTACCATCCAGCTTCCCTCCAATCTGAGCAAATGTCCTCATCACCTACTCAAATCTACCTCAAACTCTCTACCAGTAAACCTAGAATCAGCCCTGTTTTTTAACGTGGAGACTACAGACATTGATACTACTCTCTTTTCTGTAACGTTTCCATGGAACATTACAGACCAATCCTACCTATATTCATAATCCCATATTCATTTGCCTTCTCTGAAGATTTATATCATCCTTTAGCTTCTTTGTTGCTTATATCTTAAACTCATCCTCTGCCTTTATATATTTTTTTCAGGGGATAGCGCTCGCAGTCCCCCACTACCACAAATTATGCAGTTGAGTTTCTTGCATTTGGGGAAATCACAGGGGTCAGCACATACCAAGTGCAATGGATGAGTCTTGCCCTGGGAAAACCACCTTCTTGACCATGGTATCTCCCCTGCCAGGCAAGTGTGCCTTTATATTCTTAAAACTGTTGTAGTCTTTACAATGTTCAAGCAAGGAGACATAGCAAATCCTCATATATTTCATCCAGTTTACTGAACAATATCATTCCTACCATTACCAAAAATTTCTCATATTATCTACATTTCTGTTTCCATTTCTTCACTTCAACCCAATCCAATCTGTCTTCTGCCCCACACAACTCCACTGAAATAGCTCTTGAAGGTCACAATGACATACTGATAAATCTCCTCTTCTTGGTGACTTTGCAGCATTTACCTCAGATGATCACCCTTCCTAATGTACTCTCCTTCCTTGGATTTGGAAAACACTGCCTTGGATTTGTGTCTACTTTTAAAACTACTCTTCTTTGATTCCTTGGAATATTACTAGGGTGAAGAAACAAAATGGAAAATTGACATTTGAAATGACATAAACATATAGATACGGGAAATTTGAGGCCTTAAAGTATATGATGTATACAGGAATTTAGATTTAACTATCATGGCCATAACACAGGAGATAGTCGTAGAATATAATACTAGTAATACGGGTAAGTATGAGGTGAAGGTCTTTATGTATATCATATGATTAATGATGTCTGACAGCATCGAAGAGAAAGAGCAAATCAAATTTCATTTTATGGAAAAGTCCAAGTTTAGAGAAGAATGATAGGTACCAGGAAAGATGTAATATCAGAAATGCAAAAATATGGTTTTGTGCTGGGTGTGGTGGCACACGCCTTTAATCCTAGCACTTGGAAGGCAGAGGCAGGTGGATCTTGTGAGTTCAAGGCCAGCCTGGTCCACAGAGTAAGTTCCAGGACAGCTGGAGCTACAGGGAGACCCTGTCTCAAAAAGACAAAAAATATATATGGTTTTGTAATACTGTACACATATAATCCTAACTTACAGAAGGCTGAAAGAGGAGTATTGTGAGTTCAAGTGCTACCCAAGATGCTCAGTGAAGTCTTATCTCAAAACAGCAAATAAACAAGTAGAAAAATAAAAAAGAAATTAAAAATAAAAAATTAAAATGTTGGACTGGAGTAGAGCTCAGTCCGCTAAGCACCTGCCTTTTACAAGCTGAGGGCTGAGTTGGATCCCTAAGGAAGGCAAAGACTGGTGGATACCTGGGGATGCTGGGCAGTCAGCTTTGCTTACTGAAAGAGATCCAACCAGTGGATCTGTTTATCTCAAGAAAAAAGGTGGACAACACCTGAGGAATGACACCTCAGGTTGTCATCTGGCCTTGACATACATGTGTAAATCTGTACAAACCTGTACCCACTCACTCACAGACATACACATATACATAACACAGTAAAAGAAAAATATCTGCAAATAGCTGCTTTCTCCTTCATGGCTTCACCTCTTTGCCCTAAACTCTCTTGAGACCTAACTCCCTATTTCTAGTGACAGATGATTATGTCTCTGGGGCACTAGAGAAATGGTTGAGTATAAAGACAGAGAAATCAGAAGTCATGCCTGGCACTTGCAGGCCTGTCAACACAATTCCCCAGGCCAGTAGAAAAATGGTGTCTCTTCATGCCCCTTTTGTATTCCTTTTTCACTTTAGCAAATCACATCACAAGTTTCATTGGATTTGCCTTTTTTCAGCAACCCTGGAATTTCCTAGAGGAGATTTGTAAGTCTTTAGGCAATTGGTATTCAGTATTGCAATGTTTGGTTTTTTTTTAAAGAGGCATATTTAGAAACAGAGGACACTGACACTGACCTTCTCCCTGAGTGGTTGCTTTTGCATACATCATAGCAAATGCACTTAGGAACTGCTCATTTGTGAGGGCTGTTCAGAAGCAGAGGAAGGGAAACATCCTGGGAATTGAAAAGCAGCAAAGCCATGTAGGAAAGGACAGGGGCATTCAAAAATGATGAATGGGGTTGTTTTTGCTTTGAAAATATTGGTATTTCCTCATTTGGGGGATGGTCTATAGACACTGATGCTCTTGGTTGCATGTGTGCTTGTTTGCTCTGACACAGAGTATCAGAAACAAGCTCCCAGTTTTAGTCCATTTCCATTCTCAGCCACCTGAGAAGTGGCCTTTGTAAAGACCCGTCTGTGGGTAATAGTTTTATCCTCTGTAAAATTAGCAGGTTAGACTAAATTATCTCTACACTTTCATTCCACTATAACACTTGACAATTCTCTGATTTCTAATTAGGTACATTTATGCATGTTGTGAAAGTGTGATTGTATATGAATAGAAGGTGGAGTAGTAGAAACAATACAATTTCTTTTCAACAAACACTGTAGGTTTTGTGTATGTGTTTTGATGTATAATTCATGATGTTTCCAAATCTCCATCTTACAGAGGGTTCATGACAATAAAATTACATTCTGGCTAATCAGTTCACTTTGTGTGTGTGGGGTAGGGCCCTCATTGCAGAAGATTGTGTTAGCAAAGGGAGGTCACCTGAAGGTGGTAGTGCTGTTAAAGTTCTGCTTCAAAGGGAAAAATGGAGAAAATATAGGTAAAAAGACTAAAACTGTGTTAAATATCCTGCTTTGTAAGTTTCTGAAAAGCATTTGAAACAGTTATGATCTTTCTGCTGAACTGAAGTCAATTCTGCTTGAGGGGCCACCAGGCTATGCATTTATTCAGTCCATCATTCATGGGTCATGTAAGTAAGATTGAAGCTCTTTTACAGGATTAGGTAACAGGAAATAATGTGAGACAAGAATCCCATGGACTTCCTTTATCTCCACATCCAATTCAGTTGGCACAGTATACCCAAGAATCCAGTGATTTTTACCTTTCTATCCTCCTTGCTTACAAATGTTCACAACACCAAAAAGGAACTGTCAGGAAGAATGAAAAGGCAAGAGCCAGATCACCCATAGCTTCAACTGATCCATCCATTCTCACATATCTGAATCTGTGTTTAATATGTCCTTTGGAAGTCCCACATGTACATATCCTTGAGAAGCAATAACATTTTCTTTCATTCTCATGTCACTCCTTAATGACCAGTTTCATGAAGGTTTTCTTGGTAGTTATAAAAGAGTGATTCTAGGATACAATGGAACTACTAAAAGGT
Organism: Rhizomys pruinosus; assembly: GCA_009823505.1. Classification (NCBI taxonomy): domain Eukaryota; kingdom Metazoa; phylum Chordata; class Mammalia; order Rodentia; family Spalacidae; genus Rhizomys; species Rhizomys pruinosus. The sequence goes on from VZQC01002755.1 coordinate 1,867,939, forward strand.
AGTATCAGAAGGGAGATATTTGGACAGCAAAGTCAAACCACTTAGTCTTGGTGTTGTAGAAAAATCACAGCAGATGGTTTCCCATTTTACTATTCAGCATGCTACCATTGATGCATAAGCCACATTCTTTCAAGCTTTCTATGGTCCTTCACAACTACAGATTACTGTGCCACTGAAATGAGTTGTTGGAAAGCACAGTTACGAAGACCATAATCAGGAGTAGTTATATGGAAGTTACAATTCAGTTGAGAAGAGCAAATGCATGCACATAGACAACTCTGTATCCTTAACTCGTGTTTCAGAGCAGCAACTGAACAGGAACAAACAGGAGAATGCAAAGTAGAGTAACTGAATAGCCAGAGTTGGGAGGGGTTTCTCTGTAAACTCTTCCCACATTATAATCAGGAAATTACTGAGGCTCTTTTTCCAGCCAGGGTTTTAGTCTCAGCAGTGGTTTTGATATTTTCAATTGTGATATGGAATTATTTGTCAATGTTAAGTAATATTTATTGTCATGTGGGGCTTAGGGAGCACAATGTCCTTAAAGACAGCTGGCAGGGGAACAAGATACTTGTGAACATCTAATTGGCTTGGGAAAGGATGAAATTTTGCCACTTGAGGTGCCAAGAGAACAAGTACATAGTGTCCTTCTTTCCTAATGAGATTTAGAGGTTTGTGAAGAAGGGAGGGGGTCTTCTTAATTTTTAGTTCCTTGCATACAATGTCCAGAAAAGAGAAATGAACCAACAGCAAAGTGCTGTGTATGGTTCACTGTGACACAGCACTTTGGAAGTCTTTAAATCTCTATTGAATTCTCTCAGAACCACTGTGAAGCCTAGATCTATTTGGGCATAAACTATATCCTCTGAGGAAAAAGTCTTCTGCTGGTAAACAACAATTTATGTGACTGAATCTGGCTTGAAATTTTATTTTTGATGCCATGTTGAATTTACTCATTCCCTAACACACGTAATAGGATTCTTGACTATTAAATAAAAAAAAAAATCCTTCCTTGGCTACAGAACTTCTTCCTTTCAGGTTATTATAGAATATGACAATTTTGTGCTTTTGCATGTGTGTGGCATGCATACCTATATGTACTTTTGTGTGCATGTGTTTGTGGGTATGAGCACATGGGGAAGACCAATTTTGGTGTAGGTAGGATGTCTCTCAATCACTCTCCACCTTATATATTGAAACACAGTCTCTTACTTGAAGCCACAGCTCGCTCTTCAGTTCAGATATTGTAGATTGTTCTGGGGATCCCCTGTATATCTCTCTCAAACACTGGGATTGCAGGTATGTCACATTTGCCTAACATGATGTGGGTATTGGTGATCTGAACTCAGCTCCTCATGGCTAGCGAGGCAACAGTTTTACATAGCTCTCTAGCTCCTAGATTATGGCAATATATGTTGATTGCACAGTTATTTGGAAAGATAAGAAGATGGAGAAGGAAGTGCTAGTTTCTATGAAACTGGAAATACAGATTTGTTTCTTAAAGCTTCATGAATAGAATTTATAAGGCACTATGATTTTGAACTCTTGTCACTTTCCTCTGTCTGTTCATTATAACTGTAAACTGAATCGTGTTTCCCCAAATTCCCATGTTAAGCTTTAACCTCTCATGTGATCATATATTGAGTGTAAGGCTCTTAGAATATAGGTTTAGAGGAGGTCATGAGAGTGGAGACCTATGGAGTTCATGCCCTATAAGAAATAAGGCTGAGATCTCCTGAGGCCAGCAGAAGGAAGAGCAGGAATGCAGGTAGGGACTGGGTGCCTCAGCAAGGCTGATTGTTGATCATTTAATCCAGCTGTCTTTGGCTTGATTGGCTTTTGTGGCTGTGGGGGCAGAGTTATCCTCCCAGCTGGTATTAAAGGTGGGGTTGTGTCACTCTTGAGATCTGAGATCTCCTGAGGCCAGCGGAAGGTACAGAGGCATGGGCTGAAGAGCCCCCCCCCTGCTAACTGGGATTAAGAAGGCATCTGAAGGAGGCAAGCAAAGCAAGCCTTCAACACAGTGAAGAGGCATTTAGGACTCACATTGGAATACAGGCAAGGAGAAGTCCCTATGCCAGGATCATAAAGAAGCGACAACACTGGAAAGGGGCAGGATAATCCTACGCCAAGCTCTACCAACCCTATGGAAGACTCCTGCAGTGGGATGCCTCTGGGGATGCCCCAGGACACGGATATCAGAAACACAATTGGGAACATATTTAAAAAACTACAATATTATAAAGAACAAGTCAAAGAACTAAGAAAAGAGAATGAAGAACTCAAGAAGGACCTAGAGAGAGAGAATGACAAGCTCCAGAAGGAAGTAGAAACACTGAAAAGATACCATGCTGAAAAAGATAAGGAAACAAACCAGCAAAGCAAAGAGCTACAAGAAGAGATTGAGAAGCTCCAAAAAGAAGTAGAAATACTAAAGAAATCAGAAGAGGAAATGAAAAAGGAAATCAAACACTCATCCAATCAAGAGGAAAGGAATGGAAAAAGCCTCAGAAGCAGAATGGAGGAAGCAGAACAAAGAATATCAGACCTGGAAGATAACACAGAACAACTAAAAACCTCAAGGAAAGATTATGAAAAATTTAAAAATACACAAAAGTGGAACAACCAGGAACTGTGGGACACTATGAAAAGATCAAACCTC
>VZQC01002755.1:1875136-1905809 GCA_009823505.1 Rhizomys pruinosus
AAAAAAAAAAAAAAAAAAAAAAAAAAAAAAGATGTATTTCTATACAAGGAACAGCCTTCTTTGCTAAAGGAACATACATAGAAGCCATCTTTCCCAGAAGGTTTTGTTTGTTGTTGTTTTGGGTTTTTTCTGTTGTTGGTTGTTTGAAACAAAGTGTCACTCTGTAGCTCACCAAGCCTGCACCTCACTATGTAGTCCAGACTTTCCTTGGAAGTTAAGATCATCCTGCCTCAGCTGTGATTACAGGCATGAACCACCACACCCAGCTTGAAATTCTCAATTAAGTATGTGTATGAGTGTACTGTCTGCATGCAAGATTGTGCACCCGTTTCATGCAGTGCTGCAGAGGTCAGAAGAGGGTGTCGGATTCCCCTGGAACTGGAGTTCTAGAATTGGAGTTTCAGACGGTTCTCGGCCGCCATGTGAGTGCTGGGGATTGAACCCGGGTCCTCTGTAAGAGCGCCGACCCCTCTTGCAGAGGCCCCGGGTTCAATCCCCAGCACCCACGTGGCGGCTGAGAACCGTCTGTAACTCCAGTTCCAGGGGAATCCGAGACCCTCTTCTGACCTCTGCGGCATCGCACGACACGGGTGCACAGACCTACATGCAGACAGTACATTCATACAGATACAAAAAATAAATAATAAAAAAAAAAAAAGGAAGTCAGAATGAAGGTGAGCATGATGGCATATACCTTTAATCCCAGCACAGAGAGGCAGAAGCAAGTAAAGGCTAGCCTAGTCTACCTAGTGAGCTCCTCCAAGTCAGGGTTACATACTCAGACCCTTTCTTAATAAAAAGCTATTCAAAGCTAGACCCTGTCTCAAAAAGACCAAAAAAAAGTTAGAATGCACTGAACAACATTTATTCTATACAGTTCTTGAAATGTGGATACTGCCAACTACTAGCTTTGGTCAAGCTAAAACAAAACCTTGTCCTACACTGCTGGGTAATTTTCAGCATTCTCATCCAGGAACTAGTTGATATCAAAGTTAAGGACATGGGAGTAAAAATGCCTTAAACATCTCAACTCTGAGTGACTACTTATTTATGGTCTTTTTGAGACAGGGTCTCCCTGTGGCCCTAGCTGGCCTGAAACTCACTCTGTAGACCAGGCTGGCCTTGAACTCACAAAGATCCGCCTGCCTCTGCCTCCCAAATAGTAGGATTAAAGGCGTGTGCCACCACACCCGGCTTTCATTCATCTCTTAATCCCCCTAATACACCTTTTCTTCCAAAAATTCCCCTGTTTTGTTTTGTGTTTTTGTGGTCCATTTAATTAAATTATAGTTGTTTCAATAAATGTGGGTGAATTATTTTCTGGAGTATGGGCAACTTACCAATGATACACGAATGAATGAAATAACTCCCCCTCCTAGCAACCATTTATTGATATTAGCTCTTAGGGAAGGTGTAGGGCCTCATGAGCCCCTCCTCCATTTATGATGGGATGTTGACATTGTTGGGCCCATCTTGTGTAAGTAACCAAATGGTGAAGCACCATGTCATGTCCCAAAGAGTGTTTTCTGGACTCAGAAAAAGATGCAGGACATGTATGGCAGAGTGCAGGGACTCAGGTGCGGTAGGGGGCATGGAAAGGGAAGTGACTCCAGAATTTAGTATCATTTGTTTTCTTGATCTTTGCCAGTCTTATTGGGGTGAGATGATATCTTAAATTGGTTTTAATTCGCATTTCCTTAATTATTAGTGATGTACACTTTTTTTTTTCTTTTTGGTGTTTTTGAGACAAGGTCTCCTGTAGCCCCAGCTGTCCTGGAACTCACTCTTAGACCAGGCTGGCCTTGAACTCACACAGATCTGCCTGCCTCTGCCTCCCAAGTGCTGGGATTAAAGGCTTGTGCTTAAGATGTTTCTCAGCCATCTGTATTTCCTCACTTGTGAAGTCTCTGCTCAGCTCTTTACTCCATCTTTTGAGTGAGTCATTTGTTTTTTACTTCTTTGTTTTTTGAATAGTTTATATATTCTGGAAGTTAATGCTCTGTCAGATGTATCAGCAGTGAAGGTTTCCTCCCACTCTGTGGGTTTTCTCTTCACTTCCCTGATTGCTTCTTTTGCTGTACAGAAACTTTTGAGTTTAATAATGTCCCACTTTTCAATTGTCGAACTTATTTCCTGTGTAGCTGCTGTCAGATTTAGAAAGTCTATTCCTACACCTATGTCTTGTAAGTTTCTGCCAACTTTTTCTTCCATCACCTTCAGAGTTTTGGGTTTCACATTGAGGTCTTTGATCCATTTGGAGTTTATTTTTGTACAGGGAGAGAGGTAGGGGTTTAATATTATTCTTCTACAAGTGGTGATCCAGTTTTGCCAACACCATTTGCTGAAGATGCTGTCTTTCATCCATTGAGAATTTTGGGGTCCTGTCCTAGTTTGTCTTCCATTGCTGTGACCAAACACTCTGACAGACACCAACTTGGGGAGGAAAGGGTTTATTCAGCTTACATCTCCTGGGTCACAGTTCATCACTTAGGGAGCCCAAGACAGGAACTCAGGGCAGGAACCTGGAGACAGGCGCAGAAGCACAGGCCATGGAGGAATGCCGTTCACTGGCTTGCTCTCCTGGCTCATGCCCAGCCCACCTTCTTATACGGTACACAACAACCTGCCCAGGGTGGCACTACTCATTGTGGGCTGGGCCCTCCCACACTGCTCGACCATCAAGACAATACTCCACAGATGTGGCCACAGGCCAATCCAATGGAGCCAATTCCCCAACTGAGGCTCCCTCAACCCAGGTGTGTCAAGTTGACACTAAAGCTATCCAGCACAATTGACCCCTTGTCAACTTGACACACAAAACACATCACTATTAAACCACCACCTTTCCAGTTCTTATCCCCAAAGTATGATGTTAACATTAATCACAACCTAAGACAGTACAACCTTAAAAGCCCCACAGTCCTTAAAATGTCCAAANTTGTGTGAAGCACATCCCTACCTCTTGGAGAGTTCTTTCCAGTCAAATGTTCTTGGCATATAAAAGATGCTTGAACAAAGAATAGAGGGGCCATTTGCTATAGTCTGGACAGAACCACCATTTACCTTAAGCTAGACAGAGATAGACTTTTGTCATAATCAGCGATTCTGTCATGAGAAGCTGTAGCCAAAAGAACCTAGAGATTGTGCTATAAGTAGAGACTTTTGCTGTAAGAGATTTTGCCATAAGAATCTGTAATGAGTTATGCCCAAGATGAGATTTTTGCCTAAGAAGAACTTTGCTGAATAAGAGTTCCCCTTAGAATAAAGAAACTTACTTAAAACCTCATCCAGAACTTATGTGGTGAGCTTATAAAGAAGTTATTAAAATTGTATCCTTTGGAAACAAACTAAACAGCCAAGGGGATTTCAGCCTTGTCAGAATATAGACTGTCATTATTGGAATAAATCTGGGCTAAATCATGGAGGCCAGTACAAGGGTACTGGACTTCATTTGAGACACCATGGGAGGGAAAGACCCCAATGTGGAGCAAAAGTGCAGGACTAATGGTTGTTTGAGATTGCCAAGGAGGAATCTTCAAACACCTCCTTAAGGAAAACATGACATCTATTAGGGGGAAAAAAGTCCTCCAATTCAAGTGATATGTATATGTAAGTACATATATATTTATGTATATACAAGTTGGAGAGAACAACAAAAAATAACTGAAAAAAACTCTGGAAATACTCAGAAAAAATCCAGGACATGTATGGCAGAGTGCAGGGATTCAGGTGGGGTGGGGGTCATAGAAAGGGAAGTGATTCTAGATTCGATTGAGAAATGATGTATGACCTATGGAAAAAGTTTAATAATAATTAAAAAAATGGAAAAATGTAAAACTATACTTGAAAACATATGGGGCTAGAATAAGCATAAAATATATTTTAATGCCACAAAATATACATATTTTATTTACATTAAAAAAAAAAGAGTCTTTCTTAGCACTGCAACAGACGCCCAGCTCTTATTTTCTTTCCACCTTCTCTTCTGCACTGTTTCAGGAGCCAAATTCTTTGATATGAGTATATAACTTGATGTAATTGAAGAAGCCAGGAAAATAGAAAGAAATCATGGGGATAAAAGAAGTAAGAGCTCCAGAGAGGGAGATAGTAGGAGACAAGTATCAATGGGAAAGGGGGAAACAGAGGTAATTTAACTAGAGGAGTAGTGAGGGTTATACAGAGGGAGTGAGCAGAGAGATAAATAACACTTATATGGTATGAAACTACAGGAAAATGTATTAGTTCAAAACCCTAGTGAAAACTGCACATGGACTATATGTAATAAGTGTATGTGTGTAGCTAAAGGCAGTATAACAAAACCAAGAGAAACCTCCCTTTGAACAGGTCAGGGTAGTCCAAAAGACTCCCCAAATAACACAACCCATTGTCAAAGCCCTTGATTGCCTCTCAGAATTTGAAAGTAAGACCCTATTACACAGAAGATTTTTAATTTCCCATTTTTTTATTCCCCAGATTAGTTCTGTTGCTGCTAGAGTCCTTTTCAGAAAGTCCTATATACACTTATATTTTGGAATGTTTTCCCTATATTTTTCTTCAGCATGTTTAAGTTCCAGGACTTCCATTAAGGTCTTTCATCCATTTCAAATGTACTTATGTGCAGGGTGAGACCTATGTATCTAGTTTTATTATTCAACATGTGGAAAATCACTTTTCTCAACACCATTTTTAAATACACTCTCTTTTCTTTAATGTCTATTTTAATGATTTGTAAAAAATTAGGTGACTGCAGCATTGTGGATTTATTTCTGGATCTGATAGTCCATTCCATTCATGTCTGTCTGTTTTCATGCCAGTTATGCTCCTTTTGTTTCTATGACTCTGTAATGTAAATTCAGATCAAGTATGAGATTCCTCCAGCATTGGTCTCCCCCTTCCTTATGAGTTCTTTGTCCATCCAGGGTCTTTTGTGTTTCCATATGAAATATATAATTGGGATATGGGAGAGGATTACATCAAATCTTTAGATAACTTTTGGAAGTCCACCATTTCCATATTTGTAATTGGATCAATCCAAAAACATGGAGGAGCTTCCTTAACAAGAGTTATGAGAGTAATTAATATCTTCTTGGCCCCTTGTTCTGTGTTTCATGAGCCTTAGGTATAGAAGTTGCATTATAGATGTGTCGTTTAGGTATGAGCAATTCACAGACAATGTCTGTGTGTGTCCAGTTATGGGACTCTGTACTATTCTTCATCTGGTGCATAAGTAAGTTCTTTGTTGACTGGTCTCTGGGATATTTGTCTGTAATCTAAGGATATCTATTTTACAGTTAGTAAGATGTTACCTTAGCCTAGAGATGTGTTCATCTTGGGAGTTTCTCTAGGATCTATGACCTCTCCTGTGCATCTGGCTGTGTTTCCAGTACCACACATGAGTTTTCTCCCACTGAGTGGGCTTACGTCCAATTAGATAGTCATTCGCTGCCTCCAAGTTAAAAGTGCCAGTATCGCACAGATGTAGTATGCTATGCTGGTCTTTGACATGGATATTTTCTCTTAAGCTGATGATGGACCATTGATTTATGATCTCCCTTAGTGGCTTGCCTAGTTCTCTCTAAAGCTACGGCAGCTAGCCTTCAGGAGAAGTTGTTTCCAGGTCAGTTTTACCTATATTGCCCCAAATCCATGTCCTGTCTTCAGGAATAGGGTCTTACCTTCAGGTTCTGGGAGGCAGTCAAGGGCTGTGGCAATAACCTGTGTAATTTTGGGAGTCTCCCTGGCCAATGACTCACAGGAAGCTTTATCCTGTCTTGTTATGTAGCCTTCAGCTTTGCACATGGACTCATGTTCAAATATTGACTATGTAATTGTCAATAAATTGTTAGACTAATATGATTCTCTTGGGTTTTTTACCCCAGCTAGAATTTATCTCTCCTCTGTCCCCTTACTTGTCTAGGCCTCCCTCCATGTCTTCTCCATTTCATCTTTTCTTTTTTTTTAATTTTATTTATTTTTTATGTGTATGAATGTAATGTCTGAATGTAGGTTTGTGCACCCATGTCGTGCAATGCTGTGGAGTTCAGAAGAGGGTCTCGGATTCCCCTGAAAGTGGAGTTAAAGATGGTTCTTAACCACCATGTGGGTGCTGGAGATCAAACCTGGGTCCTCTGCAAGAGCAGTCGGTGCTCTTAACTGCTAGGCCATCTCTCCAGCCCCCCCCCCATTTCGTCTTTTCTTACTGCTGAGTAGAACTCCACTATGTAAATGCACCTCATTTTCCTTATCCACTCTACAGTTAAGGGATATTTAGTTTGTTTCCATTTCTTAGCTGTTGTGAAGAGAGCAGCAACAACCATGGATGTACAGGTATCTCTACAGTAAGTTGAATCCATTGGGTATGATTGGATCATATGGTAAATTCATTTTTAGTGTTTCAAGAGTTGTCCACAAGGCTTTCCATAGTGATTGCACTCATTTGAATTCCCAGCAGCAGTGAATGAGCATTTCCCCTTCTCCGTGTCCTCTCAAGCATTTGGTGTCTTTTGTTCTCTTGATCATAAAGAGTTTCAGACTTTTATTTAGAATCTAGGAGATGCTGGCGACACTTCCATAATTTTTTACTTGTCTTCCTTTACTTTTATATAGCTTTCTAGCAATTCCTGATGTACAGGGAAGTAAGTACTAAGTATTCACACAATTCACTACCTTTTTGGGATGAGTCACATTCATTGCATCTTATCTAATAGCATATTTACTAACCTGCTGAAAATATGCACATATTTTAATCTTTTTCCTTTAAAAAAAGCACATTATTTTATAAATTTTTATTATAATTTTATTTAATTTTGTGTATTTCATACATACCGCTTCAATCAATATTAATCCTCTTTAAACCCCCTTCTCCACTGACCACCTCCCAAAGCTTCCCACTGGAATTCATACATTCTTTCAATTGTGTTAAGGCCTATTGTGCCAAATTAGCATGTTTAGTCATTCCTCACTATAAGAGCTTTAGTCAGTCTCTCCAGAGTCCTTCTGCTTAAGAACACCAGCTCTTCCTCAACCAACAGCAATCGGCTGCCAATATTTCTTCAGCTAAGATTAGGTTCTGCTGCCCATTTTCCCAGGTCCATGCTGGGTTTTTGTCTGGTTGAGTTTGCATGGGTTTTGTGCATGCTGACACCATTGATGTAGGTTCATATGAGCAGGATTCCAGGATCCTGTAGGATTCTGTCTTTGTATGGTTATGCATCACCTCCCTGGCTCTTACAATCTTTCTGCCCACTATTCTGTAATGGTTCCTGAACCCTGGGTGAGGGAAACAATACAGGAAACCTGTCCATGGATCCACAGTCTGCAGACTCTTAATCCCAAAAGTTGCACCATTTATGACCTTCTTAAAGTGGTTTAATTTTGCATTTCCCAAATTACCAACTAAGTTGAACACTTTAAGATCTTTCATAGCCATCTTTATTTTTTCTTTTGGGACATCTCTGCTCAGATCCATAGCCCATCTCTTAACTGGGTCATTTGTGTTCTTGGATTCTTTGTATTTTGAGTTCTTTATATATTGTGCATGTTAAACCTCTGTCAAATGTGTCATTGGTAAAGATTACCTCCTACTCTGCGGCTTTTTCTTCACTTCCTTGGTTGCTTCTTTTGCTATACAGAAAGAAGCTTTTGAATTTAATGAGGTCCCAAATGTTTATTCCCGACCTTAATTCCTGAGTAACTGATGTCCAATTTAGAAAGTCCTTTCTGGGGCTGGAGAGATAGCTCAGTGGTTGAAAGCACTGACTGCTCTTACAGAGGATCGGGGTTCGAATTCTACCATTCATATGGTGGCTAACAACCATCCTAACTTCAGTTCTGGTTGATATGACCTCTGTGGGCACTATTCAACATGGGTGCAACTTCCTACAATGCAGGGAAAACACTCAGACACATAAAATAAAAAAGTAAATAAAATAGAAAGTCCTTTCCTATATCTATGTCTTGTAGGTTACTGCCAAAATTTTCTGCTAATTATCATAGTTTTCTTTGTATTTTTCCTAGTCTGGATTTTGGTATCAAGGTAATTCTGGCTTCCAAAGATGAATTTTGTACTGTTCCTTCCATTTAAATTTTGTGGAACAGTTTGATGATCATTAATGTTGGGTTTTCTACAGATGTTTTGTAGAATATTGTACTGACTATCTCTGTCCCTGGACATTTCCGTGTTGACATTTTATTACTATTTCATCTTATTGGTTGCTTTGCATCTATTTATAATTTTTGGATAGCCTTGATTTAATTGTGGCACATGACATGTCTAGGAACTTACACACATAGATTTTTACCTTTTTTCAAGTATAGATTTTCAAGTTATCCCATAAGTGTTTCTGTGAATCTCATCAAAAGCTGTAGTGATTCTCCATTATAAACTCCAATGTTATTAATTTGGGCGTTCTATCTTTTTCTTTCGAATGGTTTGGATAGAAGTTTGTCAATCATGTTTTTTATACAAGGAATCTGCTGTTTATATGATTTTTATGAATTATTCTTTTGGTCTCTGTTTCATTTATTTCTACCCTGATCATTATTATTTATTGACATGTAATGGGTTTTTTTGAGGTGCAACATTTGATTATTTGTTGAGATTTCTCCAATTTTTAATACAAATAATCATAGCTGTAAATTTCTGTTTAGAATTGATCAAGCTGAATCCAAAGATTCTAGTAAGTTCTTCTATGACTTTCATTTGATTCCCCTACTTTTATATTTATTCCCTGAGTTTTGGCTGGACCACTTCCTTTGCTGAACTTCTAAATATATTTAAGCAATTTTGTTTGTGCTGGTCAGATTCTGTAAAAGAAAATAATTTTACAGTCTTCTGAATGGGGTTGTAAACTGTAGCTGTAGTTTTCTGGAAGCCAAGAAGAAAAATGTGGTTGCTGTTACCAATATGTGTAACTAGATTTTCACTTTACTTTTCAAGTCATCTAAGTAATCTACTTTGATTACTATAAATAAGTCTTCAATCATCTGTGATAATCAGTATATGAGGAAATTACCTACATGTGAAGATTGAAGGAGGGGATTTGAAGATCAATTGTTTCATTAAAAAATCTATCCTGTAGATGTACCACATTTTTAAAATTTTTTATGTTTATTTTATTTATTTATGTGTATGAATGTACTGTCTGCATGTAGGTTTGTGCACCCATGTCGTGCAATGCTGCAGAGGTCAGAAGAGGGTCTTGGATTCCCCTGGAACTTTTGTTATCCACTTGTCTCTTGAGAGGCATTTGGATTGGTTCCAGCTCTTCACTATTGTGAAGAGAGCTGCAATAAACATGGATGTGCATGTATCTCTGCGGTAGGATGAGTCTAGTGGGTATATACCCAGGAGTATTATAACTGGGTCAGGTGGTATGTTCATTTTGAGTCTTTTAAGGGTTCTCCACACTGCTTTCCATAGTGTAAGAGTTTACATTCCCATCAGCAGTGGATGAGTGTATGGAGCTCTATGCAGTGGTAAAGAAAGATGACATCATGAATTTTGCAGGTAAATGGATGGAACTCGAAGCCATTATGCTAAGTGACATATCATAGTCCCAGAAAAATGAAGGAGGAATGGTATCACCTCATTTGCGGATGTTAGCACCAAATCTCCAGTTGAACGGCAAGCTGAGCAACATTATTGTCATCTTTCTTTTTATCTGAAGGCAACTGTGCTATTATAATGTGAATCAGTTAACAGGATCTAGAATTAACTTACCACTTATTTTCAGGTAATGTATTGCCATATATGGGTGGAACGTATGTATTCGTATATTAGAGTAATATAAAATTAAAGGGAAAAATGTGAATTTCTTTTTTTAAAATTAAATCCTTTTTAATATATATTTTGTACAAGATTATCAAATATAGACCCGTGTACCCCACCCTATCCCCCCACCCCAACAGAGATCATGTATTCTGCCAAATGTGCTTTTCATCTTTCTCAGTCTTTTTATAATTTTTTTTAATTTAATTTTATTTATTTCTGTATGTGTATCAATGTACTGTCTGCATGCAGGTCTGTGCACCCATGTCGTGCAATGCCGCGGAGGTCAGAAGAGGGTCTTGGATTCCCCTGGAGCTGGAGTTCTCCTGGAATTGGAGTTTCAGATGGCTCTCGGCCGCCATGTGGGTGCTGGGGATCGAACCCGGGTCCTCTGTAAGAGCGGTCAGCGCTCTTAACCGCTAGGCCATCTCTCTCAGTCTTTCTCCAAATTCTCCATGTGGAAGTTGACTGATTTGAGCAGAAGTTCACTGTTTCAGTCAGTTCTTTGATGCAGTCCTTTCTGTTGTTGTTTGTTGTAGCTGTTGTTGTTGTTGTTGTTGTTGTTGTTGTTGTTGTTTCCACTATGCATCGCTCCCAACTGCTTGGACAAAAGCTCAAGGGGCCGTGCACAAGAAATACTTACAACTAGGTAATTGGCACTAGCATCCACAGATGAGGGATACCATTCGTCGTTTGTTTTCCTGGGACTGTGTTACTTCACTCAGCATGATGTCTTCTAGCTCCAGCCATTTTTCATGCAAAAGCTCATGATGTCATCTTTCTTTACTGCGCATAGAACTCACATTGTGTAGATGTACCACATTTTCTCGATCCCACTCATCAGTTGAGGGGCATGTGAGTTTGGTTCCAGCTCTTGCTATTGTGAAGAGAGCTGAAATTAAACATGGCTGTGTATGTAACTCTGTGGTGGGTTGAGTCTTGTGGGTACATCCCAGGAGTGGTATGCTGGGGTGGGTGGAAAGTTCATTCCAAGTTTCCAAGTGGTCTCCACACTGCTTTCAATAGTGTCTGTAAGAGTTTACATTCCCTAACCAGCAGTGGGTGACTGTTCCCCTTTCCCCACAACCTCTCCAGCACTTGGCTATCATTTGTTTTCTTGATCCAGCCGGTCTTATGAGTAAAGATGATATCTTAAAGTGGTTTGATTTGCATTTTTGCTTCATGATTAGTGATGTTGAACACTTTTATAGATGTTTCCTAGCCATCTCCAATTCCCCCAATTGGGAAGTCTCTGTTCAGCTCTTGCTCCATCTATTGAGTTGGGTCATTTGGTTTTGTTCCTTCTTGTTTTTGAGTAGTTTTATATATTTGGTAATCAATGGTTTGTCACATGTTTCTGCAGTGAAGGGTTTCCTCCTAATCTGTGGGATTTCTCTTCACTTCCCTTGATTGTTTCTTTTTATGTATAGAAGCTTTTGAGTTTAATGAGGTCCCATTTTTCAATTGTCGACCTGTTGACCAATGGAACAAAACCGAAGATCCAAACCTCAGCACATACAATTTCAGCCATCAGGCATAGATAAAGACTTCCTAAATCAGACAGCAGCTGCACAAGAAATAACGGTAGACAATTGATAAAACGGACCTCATTAAACTCAAAAGCCTGTGTCGTGAGGGTCTCTCTCATTTCCTGGCATATGCTTCTCCTTGCCTGTATTCAGATGTGAGTACGAAATGCTCTTCACTGTGTTGAAGGCTTGCTTTGTTGCCTCCTTCTGTGTCCTCGTAATCCAGTTGGGCACGGGGGCGGGGGGGGGGGGGAGTCCTGCACTTCAGCTGGTCTTGGGAGATCTCAGATCTCAAGACTCACACAACCCTACCTTTTTACCAGCTGGGAGGAAAACTCTGCCCTCAGAGCCACAAAAGCAAATTAAACCAAAGACAACTAAATTAAGTCAGACAACAATCAGCCTTGCTGAAGCTCCCAGCTCCTACCTACCTTCCTGCACTTCAGCTGGTCTTGGGAGATCTCAAAATGTGAATTTCTGATCATCTTTTGGAATTAACATACAGTTTCTTTTCAGAGGTCATAATTTTGGTATATATGTGATGTTTATATAGGCATATTTTGGGGCAATACAAATGGGAGGGAACAACAGCCACATAAGGACTGGGTCAAAGAACTGACTGAAAATGTTAAATTCTGCCCAAAACAATAAACCTCTACAGAGAAAAACTTTACAAGGACTGAGAAAAAGATACAAGACATATATGGCAGAATGCATGAACTGGGGTGTGGTGTGGGGCAGGGAAAAGGGAACATGTCTAAATTGGACTGAAAATGAAGTATGAAGTACAGAAAACATCAATAAAAGTATTTTATCAAAAAAATCTATTAAGTTAGTGTACCCAAATATCCCTCAGTGCAAGCTCATCTGCTGAGGTCTAGTCAGCCTATCTAGACTCTCTCCCTTAAAGAACATCAACTATCCTTCACCTAGCAGTAATTACCTGCCTATTGTTCTTTAGCTAAGTTGACAGAATGCATTAAATCCTGGGGGCAGGCTATAGGGTAAGGGCTCAAATGGGAGAGGAGGTAGAAAGATGCTTAAGATGTTTTGTGTGAAATGCACAAAAATTTACTAGACATATACATAAACCCAAAAAAATCGATAAAATCAGAATAAAAACACAATAGTAATAAATAATAAGTTTTTAAATGTTCTTTTTATGTTTGATAGGTCCATGTGTTAATATAATGAATTTTGGAAATTTTCACCCCCCCATCCTCCTCCCTTATTCCTGTTTCTCTTCCACTAGTACCCTTCTCAACAAGTTCCCTCTTCTACTTTCATGTCTTCTTTTGTTGTGTGGCCCACTGAATTTAATAATAGTTGCTTGCTTGAGTGTGGAGCAAGGACAGCATATTAGTGGCTACATCACTGATGAAAATGAGAAGTACTAAGACCAATATTCCTTCTTGGATGATCAGGACTTCATCGGCTCCTCCTCAATCCATTATGAGATATTAATGGTACCAGTCTTGTGAAGATAACCACAGTGAGTTCATGAGTCCAACAGCTATGTCATGTCCAGAAGACATCTTTTACTGTACATCTCCGCAATCTACACTCTAAAATTCTTTCTACCCCACCTTCTGTAATCTTCCATGAACCTTGAGGGGCATAATGTACCTATCCCCAATAGGGCTGAACATTCCTCCAGCATTTATTCTTGACATGTTTTTGCCATTTATGGGTTTCCGCATCAACTGTCACTCACTGTGCTTCAAAAAAAATAAGAACTTTTTCTGAAGAAGGTTGGGTGTAACATAAATATATGGGTATAAACATGAATATTCAAAAGGCTATTGAGAGCATGACCACTTAGCAGAATAATCATAGTATGCTCACCTCTAGGGTCTATGATTTCCTCACCCACAGGATCTTATTGAGGTTTACAGAAGCAGGCACAAGTTCCCTCCTGTAGAGCAAGCCTCAAGTCCATTCAGAAAGTGGCATGTTACTGTCTTAACAGTCATGCCACTATCACAATTCAGGGCACATTTTCCAGGTAGGTCATTACTGTGTAACTGATTATTTATTGCAATTATTTAACTGAATTTTTATGTATTTCATACATAATTTCTCAGTATAAATGGCCTCTGTATCTACTTCTCCATTGGTACCCTCACACAGCCCTCCACTGGAGCTCATACATTCTTACATTCTGTTGTTTGTGTTAAGGCCTATTTTATCAACTTACTCTCCCTGGCTATTCCTCAATGTCATTTCTTCCTCTGAGCTCTAGTCAGCCTATTCAGAGTCTCTCTCTTAAAAAGGGTTAATTCTTCCTCACACAAACATAATCAGTTGTCAATAGTTCTTCAGCTAAGATGTATGCTTGTATGCTGTTTGCAAGAATTTTGTTGGGAATTTTTCCATCCATGTTCATTAATGAAATGAATGGGTCTGTAGTTTTCTTTTTTGGCTGTATCCTTGCCTTGTTTTGGTATTAGAGTGATGCTGGCTTCATAGAAAGAATTTGGGAGATTTCCCTCTGTTTCTATCCTTTGGAATAATTTGAGTAATAATGGTTGTAAGTCCTCTTTAAATGTCTTATAGAATTCTGCCATGAATCCACCTGGGCCTGGACTATTTTCAGTTGGTTTTTTTTTATTAGTTTCAATTTCCTCATATATTATAGGTCTGTTTAAGCTGCCCATTTCTTCTTGGTTAAGCTTTAGTGAATCCCATGATTTCAGATATCCATTTCTCTTAGGTTTTCAAATTTAATAAAGTATTCATATTTAACGTATTCCCATATGATTGTCTGGATCTTTTTGTTATCAGTTGTGTTTTTCTTTCATCTCTAATTTTATTGATTTGGAGTTGTTCTTTCTTTCTTTTGGTCAACTAGGCTAGAGTTCTATCTTGTTTATCCTGTCTAAGAATCAGCTCTTGGACTCATAAATTTTTTGTACTGTTTTCTTTGTTTCAATTTTATTGATTTCCACTCTGATTTTTGTTATTGCTTCCTGTCTGTTGGGTTTAGGATTCACTTGTTGTTGTTTCTCAAGTGTTTTCAGTTGCAGTGTTAGGTCCTTTATTTGTGCTCTTTCTGTTTTCTTAATGTAGGCACTTAGGGCTATAAATTTTCCTCTTAGGACTGCTTTTAATGTGTCCCATAGGTTTTGTTGTGTTTTATCATCCCTTTTGTTTAGTACCAGGAATATATTTATTTATTTCTTCTTTGATCCATTTGTCATCAGGAGTGTATTGTTAGTCTCCATGAGTTATTGTAGCTAGTAAGGCTCTTTCTGGTGCTTTGTGGTGTTTTATTGCACTGTAGTCTGATAGAATGCATGGAATTATTTCATTTTTTTGTATTTGTTGAGTTTTGCTCTGTGTCCCAGTATATGGCCGATTTTGGAGCATGTTCCATGGGTTGCTAAGTAGAAAGTATATTCTTTGGTGTTTGGGTGGAATATTTGATAGATGTCTGTTAGGTTCATTTGGTGTATCTTATTGTTCAGTTCAGATGTCTATCTGTTTATTCTTTGTCCAATTGATCTGTCCAATGGGCTCAATGGGGTATTGAAGTCTTTTAGTGTGGTGAGATTAATATGTGCCTTGAAGTTCTGCAGAAATGTGTTTATGAAGTTCAGTGCACCAGTGTTTGGTGCATATATATTTACGACTGTTAAATCTTCATGGCTAATTTATCCTTTGATAAGAATGTAGTGACCCTCTTCATCTCCTCAGATTAGTTTTACTTTGAAGACTATTTTGTCTGATATTAGAATTGCAACTTCTTTTGCTTTTTGATACCATTTGCTTAGAGTATATGTTTCCATCCTTTCACCTTAAGATGGTGCCTGTCCTTGAAAGTGAGATGTGTTTCTTGAGGACAACAAAAAAGATGGGTTCCATATCTTAATCCATTCTGCCAGTCTGTGTCTGTTGATTGGGGAATTCAGACCATTAATATTTAGGGTTATTATTGAGAGATGTATATTGATTCCCTTCAATTTATTTTCTGTTTGCATTTTTGGTTTAGCTTTGTATTTCTGTGGTTATACTTTCATTAATTACACACTCTTGTTGCTTCTTTCCTCTGTCCTCTAGATTGCTTTGAGTATTTTCTGAAGGGTTGGTTTTCTAGACATGTATTCTTCCATCTTGTTTAAGTCATGAAAGATTTTTCTTTCTCCTTTGACTTTAATTTACATTTTTGCTAGTAGAGTAAACTGGGTTGGCATCTACAGTTATTTAGTGTTGGGAATACTTTGGTCTAAGCTCTTCTGGCTTTCATTGTTTGGATTGAAGTCAGCTGTAATCCTGATGGGTTTATACGTAGCTTGTTTTTCTCTTGTGGCTTTCAGTATTCTGTCTTTGTTTTGAGCATCTAGTGTTTTGACTAAGATATGGCATGGGGATTTCTTTTCTGATCTGTCTATTTGGTGTTGTTTCTTGTATTTGTATGAGTATGTCTCTTTTCAATTTGGGGAATTTTCTTCTATAATTCTACCTATGATGGGAGGTTTGATCTTTTCATGGTGTCCCACATTTCCTTATTATTCCACTCTTGTGGTTTTTTTTTTCATTTTTCATAATCTTTATTCTATTTCCTGCTTCATCCATTCTGTTACTGACACTTTCTCCCTTTCTTTCCTGTTTACTGGATGAGTGTTCAATTTACTTTTTGATTTCAGCCTGAGATTTCTTCAGTATTTCCACTTCCTTTCAGAGTTTGTCATTCTCTCCCTCTAGTTCTTTGATTTGTTTGTCTGAGTGTTTTTTATATTCCTCTTTTTTGGGGGGTTCTTTGAGTATGTCTATGATAATTCTTTAAAAATTCGTGTCTTGGATTAACGCCAGGGAGTTCTCATTGTAGGAGTCTTCTATAAGACTCATAGAATTTGCTCTGGATTTATTGTTTTTCACATGTTACTGTTTTTTCATTGTGCTTTTGGTGTGTGGATTTGTTTTGTTGTTTGTATTCTGTTATGAAGCTCACGTGTTTCTTCCTGGCATTGAAGGCTGTCTTTGCTCATTTTCTTCTGGTGCCTTCCTTTATCCTCTTGTTAGTTATGAAGGGCTGGCTGGTCTAGGATTCAGATTTTTCCTTTTGGTTTTGTACTGGAAGTATCAGCTAGCACTCACCCTTCTGGTCTGGAGCTTTGCCAGTGATCTGGGCAGGTAGCAATCAGGTCAGCTTGAACTTCATGCTATGTGATGTGAGTCTACCAGTTCCCCTGGCCTGGCTATAAGCTTCTGTAGTGGACTGCAGGGACTATGCCGCTTTCCTGAGTGCTCTGCCAGGTGGTTTTGGAGTTCAAACTGGTTCAGTTTACCTGCACCAGCCTGCCTAGGCTGGGTCGCTCTCCCAGGTCTGTCAGGAGTGGGAATTGGAGTCACTGGGCATTGAGCTGTATCATCTGGGAACTGAGCTAGATCTGATGAGTGCCAGCCACCACCAGGATAATTTGCCCTGTTGGGATGGGGTGTGCCCCCCACTGCTCTTGTGCCCCATGCACCATCAAGGCTGCCCTGCCCTGCTAGGGTGAGGATCCATCCCTGCTGCTCTTGCTGCACACGGCACCTCTGGGGCTGATCTGTCTTGCCAGGTTGGGGGTCTGCCCCTGCTGCCCCTGCACCACATGGGCCACCAGAGCCAAAATTAGCCAGTTTTACATGATTAAGATAAGTCTTAAAGTCATTTTAATTTGCATTTCCTTAATTATTAATGATGTTGAACATTTCTATGGTGTTTCTTAGCCATATTTCTTTCTTTCTTTTTATTGTTTGAAAACTCCCTGTTCAAATCTTTAGCCTGCCTTTTAATTGGCTCACTTGTTTTCTTGGTCCTTTGTCTTTTCACTAATTTCTATACACCGGATGTTAAAACTCTGTCAGATGTGTCATTGGTCCAAATTTTCTCCCACTCTCTGTGAGTTTTCTGTTCACTTATTTGATTATTTTTGTTGTACAGAAGTCTTTTAGTTTAATGAGGCCTCACTTGTTGATTGTTGAACTTAATTTCTGACCAACTCACGTCTGATTTAGAAAATCCTTTCTTACACCTATACCTTGTAGGTTACTGCTGAAGTTTTTGTCTAACAGTTTCAGAATTTCAGGTTTAACATTGAAGTTTTTGATCCATTTGGAGTTGATTTTTGTGCAAGGTGAATGATATGGGCTCAGTTTCACTCTTCTACAAGTGGTTACCCAGTTTTGCCAGCACCATTTACTGAGAATGCTGCCTTTCCTCCATTGAGTGCTTTTGGCCCCTTTGTCAAATATCAGGTGGTTGAAAGTGCATGTACTCAGGTTTGAGTCTTCAATTATGTTCCATTGATCTAGGGGTCTATTTTTGTGCTAGTAATATGTTGTCTTATGACTATATCTCTGTAATATAGTTTGAAATCTTTTATAGAAATCCCTCCATTATTCTTTGTGCTCAGGGTTGCTTTGGCTATCTCTGGTCTTTTGTGCTTCCATATGAATTTTAGGATGCTTTTTTTCCAATTCTGTGAAGAATTTCAAGGGAATTTTGATTGGGGTTCCACTGAATATATTTATCTATATTATATATATCTATATATCTATATATATCTATCACTTATCAGATGTTCACTTTTACTATATTAATTTCTCCAATCCATGAGCATGGGAGGTCCTTCCATCTTCTGCTGTCTTCCTAAATCTCTTTCTTCAAATATTTAAAAATTTCGTTGTAGAGATCTTTAATGTCTTTGATCAGATTTGTTCCAAAATAAGTTTTTTGAGAGTACTGTGAATGGGAAGGTTTCCATGTACTCCTTTTGCAATTGCTTCTTGTTGACATTTAGAAAGGCTACTGACTTTTGTAGATTAGTTTTGTAACTTGCAACTTTACTGAAAGTGTTCATCATTTCTAGGAGTTTTCTGGTGGAATTTTTGGCATCTGTTAGGTATAATATCATCTGCAAAAAGGGACGATTTGACCTCTTATTTTACAACTTGTACTCCTTTAGCTTCCTTTCTTGTGTCTTATACCTCTTGCAAGAGTCTCAGGCACTATATTTAAAAGGAATGGTGATAGTGGGCAGCCTTGCCAGGATCCTGATTTTAAGAGAAATGCTTATTTTTATACATAAAAATGAATAAATAAAAGTAGAATAAACAAAAAGCAAAATAATAAAGAATAGTATTTTTAATCTTTGAAAAAAAACACAGAACAAAACCCCCCACAAAAACCCTTCTAGTCCTTCCCTCGGATATAAAGTCTTCTTTTTCTCTTATATGCAGTAATACCTGATACTGACCTGTGATTTTTGTTACTTTCTGATGATTGTTGTGGTGTTAATACTTTTAGGATGTAGATTTCTTGGGATTGCTGTCAGTTAATTTTGCTTTTCTATTCATTAATGTTACTGCATTCAAAAATCTTTCTTGTTTTACTTGTTCTTCATAATTTTAAGCTAGAATAATTTTTAAATGTAATCTATAGGTAAATTTTGATTCATTGACCCTCCCTTTTCATTATGATATTTGCTATGTTTATTATGGCAACACACCCACATACACAAATATATGGGATTAGTGAGATGACTCAGCAGTTAAGATCACTGGCTACACTTCCAAGGACCTCTATTTAGTTCCCACTAACGAAATGGCTGCTAACATCTGTCTATAACTTTAGTTCTGTGGGAGCCCACACCCTCATATGACTACCAAGAGTGCTACATGGATATGGTGCCCAAAATAGACATGCAGGCAAAACCCTCATACACATAAAATTTAGAAATCCATCCAAGGACCTAAATCTAGGTGCTCAAGTCTCAAAAAAGAGATAAAATGAATAACATCAATGTAGTATGATTCCTCTGAATATTACAAAGTTCCAAGAAATGACCTTCAGTGAGTGTAACTAGAAGAAATTTCAGACAAAGAATTGAAAAGAATGATTCTAAGTGTGTTCAAAGAAATGAAAGTATATGTAAATGCACTCCTCAGTGAATTCTAAGACAACAGATACCTACAGTTCGATGAAATAATGAAGTCAGTAAAGATTATGAAAACTTGAACTCAATAAAGAGAAATACTAAATTAGAAATGAAATATTCAATAAATCTAAACTTTCCATAGAAAGCCTCACCAATAGATCAAGGAAATGATGGAATATCAGGGCTTGAAGAGAAGCTAGAAGAATTCAAACATTCAGCCAATGTCAAAGATAAAAGAAAATATGAACAGAATATTCTTAATTTATGGGATAGTATGAAAAGATCATCTCTGTGACTCATGGCATCATGAAGAAGAATTTCAGGTTACAGATATAGAAAATATTTTCAATAAAATCATAGCAGAAAGCAAAAGTAAACCCAGTAGCCTCAGAACTTTATAGGATCTGGAATGGCAGTGGCCCCTTGGCTGGGCCTCTTGGTCCTCAGCTGCCACACAACTGGTCCCCTGCTCTGCCGGAAAATTTAGAGACTCCCCTGGGGTCCCACCCCACCCAAAGCCAAGTGAGCCTCTGTATCTCCTACTGCAGGCTACAGAAGAAGAAAGGGATCCACCTTTTCCGGATTTAAAGGAGCTAATTTCTACCTTCCTGAACCAGTTGCATGCAGTCCAGAAGAAGACAGTTTGGATGGGCTTGGTAATCCATCCTTATCAGTTTATTTCCTGTCTTCCACAACTACCTAAGGGGAAACTCAAACCATGACTATCAGAATGCCTGGAAAGAAGATCTTGAGTCCAGACACCACGGCCAAATGAACAAAAGAAAACAAATGGATATTTTGGAACTCCTCATTGAGAAATTCTAATGGACTTTTAAGTTGGACATTTAACTCACCATCTTCTTTCTTCTGATTCCCTGCTTAGAAAATGTACCTAAGTACTCCTGCCTTCACTTCTCCTTCACAGGCACCAGTCAAGTACTTTGTTCTCTCTATAAGTGTGCTTTTGGTGGTCTTTTAGATAGACCCACTGAGTAGGGGGTACACCAGTTGCCGCCCCCTATGCCTCTTTTCAGCATGGAAGAAGTCAGAGCAGTTGGCACCCGAATTACCTCTTAGCGATTGGGGTGACCTCAGAGGGTAAAGTGATAAAAATAGGAGCTAAAAATTGGCTAGGCAGTTTAGGGTCAACACTTCCCCCAAAAGCCAGTTTCTTTCTGAGTTGAGAGTTGAAGACTTCCTGGATCTGCCAGTAAACTTATCCTTCTGGTTGCTCGGACTTGTGGCCCATGCATCCTTAACTCATTTGTCAGATTTATTAACCAGTGAGTAAATTCTATTAAAGTCATGGCGATGTGGACCCAATACACCCCTACCTCCTTACCTTAGCAGTGATCATTCCACCTTAGGAACACCTACTGAGGTCAATTCTTGTGAACTTCCTTCAAGGATTTGAGCATCTCACAACAGCAGGGGGGATGAAATAACGGATTATAAAAACTCAAGGATAGTGCTCACAGATACCATTAATTTCGATTTTCCCTTAGTCATTCTAGGAATGATTGCTTGCTTGGAGCAGTTCCCCTTCGACTGGTAACTTTAACTGCTGTGTTAAACTCTGATTGGCTGTTGTACTTATACAAGGTTGCTTATCCCATTTCTCATGGCCACATTCCTCCAGAGTTGAGTGTCACCCCGGCATCATTATTAAATTAAACCCTCATTTAAAACAAAAAATGTGTAGTAGAAAATCCACCAATTTTAAGGAAAGAAATGCCCATTGATCTACCAAAACCATTTAGCATAATAACATACAATGAATTTCCTAATAGTATATTACAGTTAAAGCCCTAAATATGAGTAAGAAAGTAGGTTAAAAGCTTAAAATTTGAGACATTAGCAAGTACATTTTAATCCAGTCTTATTATAATAACTAATAGCAGATTAAAACATTCATTTTTGAAACATATTTTATTTATTACTTTTATGTTATTTGTATGAGTCTATTTCCTGCTTATATTTAAGCGCACCTGTTGGTTTAATGCCTACAGAGGTGAAAACAAGGTGGTGGATCTCCTGGAACTGGAATTATGGAAGCTTTTAGCCACCATTTGCATGCTGGGAACCGAACTAAGATCCTCTCCAAGAGCAGCCAGTGCCCTTAACTGCTGATGCATCTCTCCAACTCAGAACAGAAACTTAAAGGCCAGAATGGTTTGGAATTATGTATTTCAAATTCTGAAAATGAACAGCTGCCAATCACTACTACTGTACCTTGCAAAATTACTTGCCATTACTGAAGGAGAAAAAAAAATAACTGCACAATAAAGTAAGCTGTAGCATAGTACTGTCCTTTGAATGTCAAGCTATGGACAGAGATGTCTTCTTCCAAGCTTTGCTGCACCCACTTGTTCAGCATCATCACAATCAAACTTGACTGTTGATACTCCACAAAAAGGGAGGGCAGGGAGAGTCATCCACACCTCCTAATCAACCGGTTTTCTTATGTTGCACAAAGAGGAAAGACTATGGGTACCTAAGCTGTGAAATCCTGCGGGGAGTTGTGATCACAAGTTTAGACAGCTGCTGGAAAGTCAGAATCCACAGAGATGGAGGCTCTCCGGTGTGGCCTTGGGGGTGGAGCACCCACGCTCCTGTAAGTATCCCTCACTCAGTGCTCTGTAATTAAGCTGAAATAAACTCATTGATTATTCGAACTGTAGTTTGGAGGAATTGGACCTCGGTTTGTCATAAAGACAGAGGAAGGAGGGGGAGGGTACTTTGTTTGCACCTCCCAGAAGGAATTTTAGCAACATAAGCTATAGGAATTCACAATCTCTAAGCAAACTCTACAGAATATACTTAAAGGATTTCTTCAGACTGAAGAGAAAGAAAAACACATCCATGAGACTAAGGAAAGGGAAAACCAAATTAGAATAATAATTAAGCAAATACAGAATAAGAAATAAACCTTACAAAAACACCTAGAAAATCGACAAAATGACAGGATTACTTACCTTTCAATAATAACTCTCACTATTAATGACCTCAATATCCCAGTCTTAAAACTTAGACTAGAATATTGGATTAAATGTATTCAACTATTGCTGCTTCCAAGAAGTGAACCTCACTATTATAGATGAAGCACTCTTTTTTTATGCTTTGTGTATTTCATAAATTATTTTCCAATTCAGTTCAGGCATATTTCCCTTTCCCTTCCCCCCACCCCACCCCACCCCATCCCAGATCATGCATTCTTCCATAACTATCCTGCATCTTTCTCTCAGTCTTTTTTCATTTTTTAACAATAAGTAATAATTTATGAGTACAAACATCCTTCATGTAAAACCAATAAGCAGTTGTGCACAAACCCAGAGAGCTCATGGGTCCCACCATCCAGCAGGGGGGGGGGGCTTGTATGTTCAATCAAGTTGATCAAATGAGTGTCCAGACTATACTGCTGTAGTTTCACTATTCACCCCAATCGCAGCCCTTACATTCTACCACACCCCCTCTTCCGCAGATTGTTCCCTAGGCTTAGAAAAGGGGCACAGGTGGATGAAAAGCAAAACACTCTACTTTCTCTGTAGCTGTTGCTTTGGACTCTGCTCAATTCTGGCTGTTTCCTTTCATGGGCTGACAGTTTGTCCAGGAATAACCTTTAGATCCTACTAATGAAGCACAAGTGATTAGATATATAGGTATTTAAACAGTACTAATTGTTATGGTAGGTTACTTTGGTATAGACACAGATGTTTGGGTATGTTAATCCATGAATTATATTTTTTCTGTTAAATATGACAGGGTTTTATTGTGGTTTATAACATCTCCTAACCATTAGAGGATGTAAGCTTGTGGCATCAGCCGTGGGTTATTCCTCCAAGGAGAGAGCTAATAGCCAATTAGATTTGGGATATACAGACATATGGCTGCCTCTGCTGCACAGTATTTCCAGGCAGGTGAGGTGTAGCTGGTGCTTATGGAGGAGTCTTGCTTGACTCAAGGAGACCCATATTTGCTTTATTGGTTTAGTGGCCCTTGGTAACACTCTCTGGTATTCCAGAGACCATCTGTACACTTGCATGTGCGGTCTCCATACATCTTTCCCATGTTAATGTCAGGTCTTCAACAGCAGGGCCTTATTGCCTCTCTTCTTGCAGGTATCCCAGTTCAAAGGCAAGGAGTCTTTACCTTTAGTGGGGGCTTGGATCCCCTGGCGAATATCTCCTTGGTAGAATAATCCATTGCTGATGTCAGAGCTCCTGTATTAATATATTTTTCTTAAGTGCATAGCTTGAGGAGAGTTTAGTATTATATTTGGTTCTGAATAGAGAATAATCCTTTTCACAGTTTCTATGTCTATTAGTCAATTAAATAAGGCAGTTTTACCGGTTTTATAAGAGATTACCTCTATAACAGTTGGCTCCAATTTACAGTTGGAGAACGACCTCATCATCATCATATTTCTCCTTGTTCTATGGGAGGGGGGTGTTAAGAAAGTCTCTCGTATTAAAACCTTTGCGGCACCTAGAAGGTAAGTTTAGTTATGACTCATTATAAATAGTTGTTACAAGTAGGATCCACACAGGGGTTTGATGTTTGTATTAATCCGAGGCTTTTCTTCCTTTCAATGTTCGGACAGGCCAACCTTTCTGTTGGCACTTTCTGGCACATCCTACTCAATGCAAAGCTGTATATTTTCTTTCTCAGCCATTAAGTTGGTGACATTTTGACCTGTTGGAACATACAAATCTTTTCCCTTAGTTAGTTTTAAGATTTGAATTGCAAGGTTTTTGACAAAAAAGTTGATGAAGCAGTCTTAAGGTAAAAGAATGGAAAAAGGTTTTATAAATATATGAAGCTAAAATACAAGCAGGTGTTACTATTCTAATATTTGACAGAATTTACTTCAAACTAAACTTAGAAGAGATTTTTGAAAATGTTTACTTCATAATGAATAAGAAAATAATTTATGAAATGAACATTAGAATAATAAACATATATGCATTGAACATATGTGTACCCTTCTTACCTCAACAGAAAAATGGTGGATGATGTCAATGTCACATAGATTTTTTTAAGTGTTATATAGCAATTTTCTCTGAGACAAAACCTTCTACTTGGAAGGAAGCTCTTTAAGACACTGGATGTTCCAAAAGGAGGTGAAACATCCCATCCTATAGGGAAGATCTTAATCTAAGAAAGTAAAAAACAAAAAGGTTTTAGGAAGTCCTTGAAAGTAATCAGATACACTAGACTCCTCTAACCCCAAGAGTATAAAATCAGTGAAGATTGCTGAGGAACACTCTTAGACAAACTGAATTGACCTTCTCTAACTTGTTGAACTGCCTGCAGGTTCTGCAGTGCACTCTGAGTGTCCAGCTTTTAAGCACTAGTCAGTCATCCATGCTGAGGTGGGCTTTTGGTGATGCAGCTGTCTTTGAGCGACTTTAATCCCTGTAAGTAACCTCTTCCTCATGTTACCATAACTAAGCCCAATAAATCTCATTGATTCACCAAGTTGATGTGGATGGTATGTTTACTTCAGTTTGTTGTTGGTTTCCTATTTGTGGTGAGTAGACATTTGTTCATGTTGCCTAAGGAATGATGTCAAAGAATAATAACAGACAGATCCTTGTGGCAAAAAATAAACATAGAAATTCTGAGTTGGCTTACAGTATAGATTCAGTGACCTAACAGACATCTAAAGAACATTCCATACAAACACTATAGAATGTATGTTTTTCTCAGCAGCCCAGGGAACTTTCTATGAAATAGATCATACACTAGGACACAAAGCAAATCTTAACAAACGTAGAAAATGTGAAATAACTTCCTGTATCCTATCTGATCACAAAGGAATAAACTTAGAAACCAATAGCAAAACAAACCATAGAACATATAAACAAACACATGAACTTAAACAATACACTATTGAAGGATGAATAAATCATCAATGAAACCAAGAATAATATACAATTCCTAGAAATGAATGAAAATGAAATCACGACTTACCAAAACTTGTGGAATTAAAATAAAACAGTCCCACCTAAGACAGAGATTTATAACTACAAGTGCTTCCATTAATAGCTGTATATACATATATATGTACATATAGATATATCAGATACTGTGGAAAGCAGTGTGGAGAGCCCTTAAAAGACTCAAAATGAGCCTACCACCTGACCCAGGCATACCACTCCTGGTTATACACCCACAAGATGCATCCTAACACAAAGATACATGGACAGCTAAGTTTATTGCAGCTCTCTTCACAATAGCAAAGAGCTGGAAACAACCCAAATGTCCCTCAACTGATGACTGAGATAATCCAAAAGTTAAACATGTTTTCTTACAAAAGAAACCAAAAGAATATCCAAATTAACAAAATTAGAGGAAAAAAAGAGACCCATTACAACAGATACTAATGGAATTTTTAAAAAAGGAGCCAGGGACCCCCCCCCCAAAAAAAAACCCTAGTGACTCATGATGACCAGATCCTCAACTGACCTTGAGAAAACAGAAAGCTTGGTTAATCTGGGCTGACTGTGTGGCCTTAAACATCCAAAAGGAAAGTATAACCAGAAATAAATAATCAATAAGGTCTGAGAAATTGTATTTCAGATATAAAACTTGAGAATCCTTCAAATCTTCAATTCCAGATTGGGACTACTAAAATATCCAGCTTGTAGACTGAGTGGCTACTGGGATTTCAGCCTCTTAAGAGTGTAGACTGCCATTGTTGGACTACCCAGGCTATGTCATGGAGGCAAGTGCAGGAAGATCAAGACAGGGAACACACTTGCTGCACCTCATTTGGGTGACCATGGGGGGAGGGACCCCAGTGTGGAGCACAGGGGCAGGATTTATGGTTGTTTCAGTTTGCCAAGGAGGAACCTTCAAGCACTTCCTTGGGGAAAACATGACATCTTTTGGTAAAAAAGAAAATTATATTTAACAGTTAAAAATATTTTGTAAAATAATATTTTTCTTTCATTGATACATGATACAACCATTCATAATTTATCCTTATGTAATCCTATGGTGTGTTCTATCATATAGGAATATTACTATTCATATTCTAAATAAAAGAGATACTGTTTAGTCATACTTCTTTTTACCTGCTTGCAACTTTACTGTTAAAATGTGAATCTCTAAATATGATTTGGAATTAACCTATAGTTTATTTTCAGATTTTGTAATTTTGATTTATGTGTGGAGTGTATATATGCATATTTTGGAATAACATAAAATAAATGGGCACAAAAAAAGGGACAAAAACCTATACAACGAACTGACCAAAACAGTAAACTTGTGCATCAAAAAGGTTATAAAAGATTGAGAAAAAGATGCAAGACAGGACTTAACATGTATGACAGAATCCATGAGCTCTGTCGGGGGGCAGGGGGCATGAAGGGTGGGCATGGATGGGGTAATGAGTCTAAATTTGATTAAGAAATCTTGTATGAAATGCGCTCAATAAAACTTAAAAAGTTTAAAAAAAGAATTTCCAAATTAATAAAATTGGAGGAAAAAATGGACCCATTACAACAGATACCAATGAAATTCAGAAAAATCAATATGAAATATCATACAGCTTAAATTCCATTAAGTTGTAAAATTAAACACAGTAGATAAATTCCTAAATGCATATGATCTACAAAATAAATTTTGCTGAAATGAATAATTTAAATAGATCTATAACAAGAAATGAGGTAGAAAAATTAATAGAAAAATCTCCCAGCTAAAAAGTGTCCAGGTGTAAATAGGTTCACTGTTGAACTGAACCCTACCATAACATTAAAGAAGGACTAATACAAATAATTCTCAAAATAGTCCATAAATTAGAAAAAGAATGATTGTTACCAAATTATATGAATCCAGTATTTTCCTAATACTAAAACTAGACAAAGATAAAACAAAAATGAAAGGAAAATTGTAGAACAATATCCCTGATGAAAATAGATTAAACATACTTAATAAAACACTCAAAAACCAAATTCAAGAACAGATAAAAAAAGATCATTCACCATAATTAAGTTGCTATCATTCCACTGATGAAGGGATGATTGGTCATGCACGAATCAATCAAAATAATATATCGCACACATATAGTTAAAGACAGTGATCACATGATCTTCTAAATAGGTAGAAAGGGTTTTTCTTTCAATGAAGCATTCATTCATAATAAAAACCCTAAAGAGACTAGGAATAGAAGAATTCCATCCCCAAATAATAAAGGATATGTCTGCAAAAACTATAACTTTACAATAAAAAAGTAAGAAGTTAAAGTATCTTTATTTTCATATGGTATTATTTTAAAAATAAGTGATCCTAGCCAGGCGTGGTGGCACACGCCTTTAATCCTAGCACTTGGGAAGCAGAGGCAGGAGGATTTTTGTGAGTTCAAGGCCAGCCTGGTCTACAGAGTGAGTTTCAGGAGAGCTGGGGCTATAGGGAGAACCTGTCTCAAAAACACCAAAATAAATAAATAAATAAATAAATAAATAAATAAATAAGTGATCCTAATATTAAAAATATTCCACCAGAAAACTCAGATATGAGACATTTCAACAAAGTGGCAGGAAACAATATTAACATGCAAAAATTAGTAGCCATCATATATAGCAGTAACATGCTGAGAAAGAAACAATTGTGTGTGCATGAGAAATCGCACTCATAATTGCCTAAAAATTATCTTTTAGATAAACTAATTATGGAAGTGAAAAATCCCTACCACGAATTAAAACAGCTATGAAATGTTGTTCTTAGACACGACACAGCTATTGTACTCATGAACTTAAAGCAGCTGTGGTGCAGATACATGCACAAGATTTGTATAAGATCAGCACAGGATCAAGCCACTCAAAATTCCAACATGTTTGTTGGAGGGGCTCACGAAACCCCACCCTTAGCTGTGAAGTTATTGGAATCCTATAGTGGCTGAGGGAGGGATAATTATTTTGCGTGGGGTATTGTGGCCAATGGGTGTATGTTCTCTAGAGGATAGTCCCACTACCATGCACATGGTGGCAGCACTATTTGGACACAATGAGATTTAAAAACAGACTGAAGTTCATAAGGGGATTTCTGCTCCTTTTAAAAATTATTTCTTGTGGAGTCATTAGGGTGTTTGTAGATAAAATAATATCACCTACAAATAGGTATATTTTGACTTCTTTATTTTTTTTTTACCTTTTTGAGACAGGGTCTCCATATAGCCCCAGCTGGCTTAGAACTCAGTCTGTAGACCAGGCTGGCCTTCAGCCTGAGTTCTGGGATTAAAGGCACGTCCACCATGCCTGACTTGACTTCTTTTTCTATTTGTATCCCTTTTATTTTCTTCATTTTTCTTCCTACTCTACCTAAGACTTCAAGCTGCATATCATTTGGAGCAAAGAGAGCGGATATTCTTGTCTTGTACCTGATATTGGTGGGAATGCTTTGAGTTTTTCTCCCTTCAGCATGCTGTTGGCTATATATTTGTTTGATATAGCCATTGTTATATTGATGTATGTTCCCTCCAGCCCTAGTCTCTCCATGAGTTTGGTCGGGAAGGGATGTTGGATTTTGTCAAAGGCCTCTTCTGTATCTAATAAACTGATCATGTGATTTCTTTCTTTTAGTTTATTTATTATTTTTCTTTGGGTATATTTAAATGATGGATAACATTTATTGATTTATGTATGAACAATCCTCTCTGTATCTGTGGAGTGAAGTTAACTTGGTCATGTTGAAGGATCTTTTTGATTTTTGAATTCACTTTGCCAGTATTTTTTTTTGAGAACTTGGTGTCTATGTTCCTCAAGCCAATTTATCTGTAATTTCTGATTTTGGTGTGTTTTAGTGTGAGGGTAATTTTGGCTTTATTCACAGTTACCATAGCCACAATAAATAAATAAATAAATAAATAAATAAATAAATAAATAAATAAATACCTTGGAATAAATCTAATCGGAGAAGTGAAAAAGTTAAGATAATAAAGAAGACAACAGAAGATGAAATGGTCTCCTCATTCTCATGAGTTAGAAGCATTAATCTTCAGAAAAGGCCATCCTACCAAAACCAATCTACAAATTCAATACTATCAAATCAAAATACCAGAGCCATGTTTTTTACAGAAAAACAGGGGGATGCACTAAAATTCATAGGCATATGATAGGGCTTTCTGACTAGAATTTTATTAGTATAGGATGTAAGACCAACAACCGACAAGTGAGATGTCAAGAAAGCCCAAATTATAGCAAAGGAAACTTCCAGTGGAGTGAAGAGGCAGCCCATAGAATGTGAGAAAAATCTTTGCCAGCTATACATCTGACAGAAAGTTGGTATCTACCACATACAAAGAACTAAAAATATCTGAACACCAAGGAAATAAAGAACTCAATTAAAAATGGGCCGTGGAACTGAATATAAATCTCTCAAAAGGTGAAATTTAAATAGCTATGAAACAAAGTGTTCAAAACCCTTAGCTATCAGGGAAATGTAAACTAAAACTACTTTAAGATTTGATCTCACCCAATTGGAATGGCTATCATCAGGAATACAACTAGGAACAAAGGCTGGCATGAATATGGGGAAAGTGTAACACTTTTACATTTTGGGAGTGGAAACTGTTGCATCCACTATGGAAATCAGCGTAGAGATTCCTTAAAAAGCTAGAGATTTATCTACCACATGACCCAGCCATACCACTCTTAGGCATAGGAGGACATTATGCCTTATTACAGACATATCTGTTCACCTATGTTCATTACTGTTCTATTCACAAGATCCAGGAAATGGAAACAATCTAATTGTCCACCATCTGATGAATGGATAATGAAAGAATGGTACATTTATACAGTGGAATATTATACAGCTGTTAAAAATTATGAAAAAGGAATTAGAGATGGCCGAGAAACATCTTAAGAAGTGTTCAACATTGCTGAAAATTAAGGAAATGCAAATTAAAACCACTTTGAGATATCACCTCACTCCAGTAAGACTGGCTAGGATCAGGAACACGAATGATACCAAGTGCTGGAGAGGTTGTGGGGAAAGGGGAACACTCATGCATTGCTGGTGGGAATGTAAACTTGTACAGCCACTATGGAAACCAGTGTGGAGAACCCTTAGAAGACTCAAAATGAGCCTTCCATTTGACCCAGTCATACCACTCCTGGGTATATACCCACAAGACACAACTTACTGCAAAGATACATGCACAGCTATGTTTATTGCAGCTCTGTTCACAATAGCAAAAAGCTGGAACCAGCCCAGGTGCCCTTCAACTGACGAGTGGATAGAGAAAATGTGGTACATGTATACAATGGAGTTCTATGCAGCAGTAAAGAGGGACAACATCATGAACTTTGCAGGTAAATGGATGGAGCTGGAAGACATTATGTTAAGTGAAGTAACACAGTCCCAGAAAAACAAACGACAAATGGTGTCCCTCATATGTGGATGCTAGTACCAACAACCCAGATATAAATATTTCTCATGGAGAGGGA
>VZQC01002755.1:1906917-1949486 GCA_009823505.1 Rhizomys pruinosus
TCAGCACCAGCTACACCTCACCTGCCTGGAAATACTGTGCAGCAGAGGCAGCCATATGCCTGTATATCCCAAATCTAATTGGCTATTGGCTCTCTCCTTGGAGGAATAACCCATGGCTGATGCCACAAGCTTACATCCTCTACAGGTTAGGAGATGTTATAAGCCACAGTAAGACCCTGTCATATTTAACAGGAAAAAATGTAATTCATGGATTAACATATCATCCAAACATATGTGTCTATACCAAAGTAACCTACCATAACTATTAGTGCTGTTTAAATACCTATATATCTAATTGCTTGTGCTTCATTAGTAGGATCGAAAGGTTATTCCTGGACAAACTGTCAGCCCATGAAAGGAAACAGCCAGAATTGACCAGAGTCCAAGACAACAGCTCCAGAGAGAGTGGACTGTTTTGCTTCTCATCCACCTGTGCCCCTTTTCTAAGCCTAGGGAACAATCTGCGGAAGAGGAGGCATGTTAGAATGTAAGGGCTGCGATTGGGGTGAATGGAGAATCTACAGCAATGTAGTCTGGACACTCATTTGATCAACTTGATTGAACATACAACCCCTCACCCACCGCTGGATGGTGGGCCTGTGGGGGTTTGGGCACAACAGCCTGCAAATTGGTTTTACATGAAGGATGCTTGTACTCATGGATTATCACTTATAGCTAAAAAAATGAAAAAAAAAACTGAGAGAAATATGCAGGACAGTTATGGCAGAATGCATGATCTGGGATGGGGTGGGGGTGGGGGGGAAGGGAAAGGGAAATATGCCTGAACTGAATTGGAAAATGATGTATGAAATGCACAAAGCATAAATAAAAAAATGTTAAAAAAAGTAAAAATAAAACAATAATTTTAAACCTTACAGGTAACAGTTTTACATTAAGAATAGTTCTGAAAAAGAAATTGCATTGCTGTCTATTATTATCACATAAATAAAATAAAATTTCAATTAATATATATTTTTACTTAGAACCTATTTTGGAAGAAAGCCCTTATCAAAATCTTTGTCTAGGGGCTGGAGAGATGGCTTAGCAGTTAAGAGTGCCTACTGCTCTTGCAGAGGACCTGGGTTCAATCCCCAGCATCCTCATGGTGACTGAAAACTGTCTTTAACTCCAGTTCCAGGGGAATCCAACACCCTCTTCTGACCTCTGGGGCATTGCAGGAGATGGGCGCTCCTACCTACATGCAGACAGTACATTCATACAGATATGAAAATAAATAAAATTTAAAAAATTAAAAAAAATCTTTGTCTATAACACCAGATTTCATAGCTTAATGAAATCATATCTTGTGACTCCATTGAATGTTATTTTATATAAGCAATTATTTGAAGGTCTTATGAAAAGTTTTATCAATGCAAATAAATCATTTAAAAATGTTTTAAGAAGTTAGTGTGACCTAGTGTGTAATGACGGGTCAGTGGTGTGGCAGGACCACTCCACAACCAGTACTGCTTAGCTACATACGCACTTGGCTGTCTATTCAAACTTTAATCTCACTTCAAGGGCCAGAAGTAAAACGT
The DNA here is from genome assembly GCA_009823505.1 of Rhizomys pruinosus. Lineage (NCBI taxonomy): Eukaryota > Metazoa > Chordata > Mammalia > Rodentia > Spalacidae > Rhizomys > Rhizomys pruinosus. The sequence continues at coordinate 1,908,456 of VZQC01002755.1, forward strand.
GGCAGAGTTGAATGATCTCTTTTTCCCTCTTCCCAATATGGCAAAAATGAATAAATCTTTTACTGCTTTCCACCATTAAAAAAAATAAATAAATAAAAATAAAACTGAAATCGTAGGGGAAAAATTACGAAAAATTTCTAGTAAATGGTGGAAACTAAAAACAATTGTCCTAAGTGAGGTAGCCTAGACCCAGAAAGACAAATGTTACATGTACTTCTCATATATTGGATGCAAGCTTTGAATCTCGGGATAGGTGTGTTTAATTTGGATAAACCAATAGAATTCAGGAAACTACTAAAGACCATGGGAGGAGAAATATAATGAAATGTTATAAAGGGAGGGGAAAGGAATAATGGAACAGGAAGGGTTAGAGTGGGGGATCAGAGAGCAGGTTAGAGAAGAGAGTATAGAGCAGGGTATCAAACATTAAAAGACTTTTGAAAAACTTACATGGATACCTACTACTGTAGGACCTTAGTAAAATATATAAATATACATCTTATATAAAAAGTTTACAGAGACAAGAGGATCTTTGTGAGTTTGAGGCCAGCCTGAGTTAGATAACAATTTCCATGGAGGCCACAATTACATGGCGAGACAGTGTCTCAAAAACAAACAAATGAACAAACAAATGAACAAGAAGTTAAGAGGAATTATCCTTTAAGAAAGGGATAATGCACTTATCAGATATCATAGGCTAGCAAAGAAATCCAATATCAGCAGTGGGCTTCCTCTTTCAGAGGGTCATTTTCACAAATGCTTAGCATGTACTTTGGTTATGTTCACCCCCTTTCTTCACCATCTGTTTTCCTTCCTTACCAGTGACCCACTTCCTATTTTCACAATTATTCCCTTCTCCACATTTATATCTTATGTATTTAAAGGATGTATTCTTCATATAAGATAAATCATGCTGTATTTGTCTTTCTATATATAGCTTATTTCACCTAACTTGAAGATCTCTAATTTCATTCATTTTCCTCCAAATGACATGATTCACTTTTCTTTGTGGTAGAATAATACTATATTGTGTATGCATACCACATTTTCTCTGTTCAGTCATTTATTGATGAACATCTATACTGATTGAACACTTATGTTTTCAGTCACAACATTTAGTAACACTTGTGGAAGAAAAATATAATTAGGCATACTGCAAATTTATCAAATACATGTCATCTAATTATTCACTCAGTGGTAAAAAGTACTCAAGATAATATAAAATAGAAAACAATATTTCAGTACATAATTCATTTTTATTTGAGAGTTATTGGCTTTATGTAATCAATTTATTTCAGAAAAGAATAACAACCAAATGGAGATTACTTAATAAGTTATTTCATTAATGCTGTTGAAAAAAGGATTGTGATCTATTAGATTAATCAGAAAGAGTTGACCTTCAGAGAAACTTCTTTATACAGTGGACAGTTGTAAAGACTGAAACTCATAAATCATCAGAGTGCTGAGTATAACTGACTTCTGAATGTCCAGCTTTAAACTAGAAATATATATATATATATATATTATATATATATTATATATATATATATATATCATATATATATCACTTATTCCCAGGAAATATCATGGAAGAGAGGATGTAAAGATTTTAAGAGCTGGATGATGAAGATGAGAGCTGTAAAATGCTGTGTTCTGCACATTACATAGAGGTTCCATTCACAAATTTGCAGAAGCAGTGGCTAATTGCCCAAGACCTGCTCAAGACTGAGCCTATGAATATTCCATCATGGATGGAAGAGTGAATCCTGACACGCAACCACTCCCAGGGGAACTATAGGCAGTCAATTGTTTCTGGGGGGAGTGAAGTCATATTGATTAAGATGTATATGCACTCGAAAGTTGTGTTTGTTCAGATATATAATCCCCAGCCATGCCCATGCCAGCAACTATGATTAAATGCAAGAGATTAACATAAAGGCGACTTGAAAATAGGAGGAGCTTTATGTGAATAAGAATGGTGTTAGCAGGAGTACGAGGGGGTTAAGAGGATTATAGGGACATGATTAAAATTCATAAATATATACAAAATTGTTAAAGAATAAATAAAAAATTGACCTTTTCTTAGTGCAATCACTGTTGTTATACTAGAGTACCATAGAGTAGGTAAATTCAAAGTAATAGTAGTTGATTTGGCTTATGGTTTTGGAAGCTATTATATTTAACACAGGGATATTATATCCATTTACAAAGATAGAGTCTCTGGGCTGATCTCCTCATTTTGTTTGTTTTTAACTAGGACCCCCCTCCTACAGCATGAGTCCCTGCACAGAGACAAAGTCTTCCTGACCCAATCACCACTTACATGCTCCATATCTTAATACTGTTAAAAGAAAAACTAAATTTTACCAGGTTTGGAGGGGACATTAAACCATAGCCAATCAGAATCAGTAAGAATTTAGAAGACAGAGTTGAATGGACTTGCTTATATTTGAGTGAGAAAACTGAGGAAGATATGTTACAGATTAATTATAGGGTTCTAATTAAATGGATCTCATTCAGATGGTGAAAACTACTTGCAGAGTAACAGAAATAGGTATCTGGAGACATTAACAGGGCCTGTTCTTCCTCAACTGATCAAATGCTATAATTTTAGTTTTTTGATCCAAAATTTAAAGAAACATTGTAGACAAAGTTTGAGCAAATTCGGATACCTGTTAAACTCACATCAATTAACTATACATTAATCTAATGTAGACCTATGTCCCCCTCCCAATCCTCCCACCCCATCAGATTCACCATATCAGTCAGTTTTTTGATGCAATCTTTTTTGATGTTGGTGTTGTTGTTCTTTCCAATATGCATCATTCCCAACAAGAAATATTTACAACTGGGTTATTGGTGTTAGCATCCACAGATGAGGGATACCATTCATCATTTATTTTTCTAGGACTGTGTTACTTCACTTATAATATCTCCTAGTTCCGTCTATTTACCTGCAAATTTCATGATGTCATCTTTCTTTAACATTGCATAGAACTCCATTGTGTAGATGTACCACATTTCCTCTCTCCACTCGTTGGTTGAGGGGCATTTGGGTTGGTGCCAGCTCTTCTCTATTGTGAAGAGAGCTGCAATAAACATGGCTGTACATGTATCTCTGTGGTAGGAAGAGTCTGATGGATATATAGCCAGAAGTGGTATGGCTGGGTCAGGTGGTAGGTTCATTTTGAGTCTTTTAAGTGTTCTCCATACTGCTTTCCATAGTGGTTGTACAAGTTTGCATTCCCATCAGCAGTGGATGAGTGTACCCCTTTCCCCAAACACTCTGCAGCATTTAGTATCATTTTTTTTCTTGATCCTTGCCAGCCTTATCAGGGTGAGATGATATCTTAAAGTGGTTTTGATTTGCCTTTCCTTAATTATTAGTGATGTTGAACACTTTTAAAATGTTTCTCAGCTATCTCTATTTTCTCATTTGTGAAGTCTCTGATCAGCTCTTTAATCCATCTTTTAAATTTCTTTCTTTCTTTTTTTGTCTATCTGAGACAGGGTCTCCCTGTAGCCCCAGCTGTCCTGGAACTTGCTCTGTAGACCAGGCTGGCCTTGAACTCACAAATATCCACCTGCCTCTGCCTCCCAAGTGCTAGGATTAAAGGCGTGTGCCACCACACCTGGCTAACTCCATCTTTTGAGTGAGTCATTGGTTTTCTTCTTTGTTTTTTGAATAGTTTATATATTCTGGAAGTTAATGCTCTGTCAGATGTATCAGCAGTGAAGGTTTCCTCCCACTCTGTGGGTTTTCTCTTCACTTCCCTGACTGTTTCTTTTGCTGTACAGAAACTTTTGAGTGTAATAAGGTCTCACTTGTCAATTGTAGACCTTACACCAGGTATTCAACAGCAGGGTTTTACCGCCTCTCTTCTTGCAGGTATCCCAGTTTGCAGGCAAAAAGGCTTTACCTTTTGGGGGGCTTGGATCCCCTAGCCAACATCTCCTTGGCAGAATAATCGATTGCTGATATCAGAGCTCTCCTGTATTAATATATTTTGGTTAATTACCCCAGCTTATAAGGATTTTAGTATTATATTTTTCTCTCAATAGAGAATTATCCTTTCACAGTTCCTATTAAAGAAAGCAGCTATACCGCTTTTATAAGAGATTACCTCTATTACAGTCAGCTTTAATTTACAGTTAGGAAATGACTTCATTACCATCATTTTTCCTTTGTTCTATGAAAAGGAATCAAGAAAGTCTTTCATATTAAAACTTCACAGCACCTGGAAGGTAAAGTTCATTAGGACACATTATAAATAGTTGTTACAAATAGGATCCACAGAGATGTATGATGCCTGTAGCAGTCTGAGGCTTTTCTTCCTTTTAATGTTTATCTGGGCCAACTTTTCTGCTGGTATTTCTTGGTGCGTCCTGCACAATGCAAAGCTGTATCTTTTCTTTCTCAGCCATTAAGTTGGTGATGTTTTGACCTGTGGGAACATGCAAATCTTTTCCCATAGTTAGTTTTAAGATTTGAATTGCAAGGTTTTTGACAAAAAGATTTCATATTTATCTGTATCCCTCCTTTTCATTTTAGGTTTTTATTTTTTGACCCATGAATCTCTAAAAGGCAGTTGTATTACATATACCTATAGGCAGGAGTCCAGGTGTAAATTTTCACTAAATTTACCCAAGCTGTTTATCATTGACTGTAGGTTGTTAATTTGGGAAGCAAACTCAATTGCTTTAGTTAAATTATCCTACAGGTAAAAGAAAATGTTACAAGATGATACTGTACAACACAAAAATTATAGATAACATTTGTATACACTAACTCCAAAATCATTTGTGGATGCTAATACCAAATCACCAGTTGGCAGGAAAACTGAGCAACTTTATTATTATATTTCATTGTATATGAAAGCAACTGTGCTATTATAATGCACTCTAGAATTGACCTACCACTTGTATTCACATATTGTTATTACCATATATGGGTAGAAGATATGTATTTCTGTTCTAAGAAAAAAGAATGTAAAGTTATACTTCTTTTTACCTGCATGCAACTTTATTGTAAAATGTGAATCTCTAAATGTGTTTTGGAATTAACCTATAGTTTATTTTCAGATTTTGTAATTTTGATTTATGTGTGGAGTGTATATAAGCTATTTTGGAATAATATAAAATTAAAGGGAACAAAAAAGGTAAAAATAAAGAAACATTGTAATATATTATTTTTATTTATTATTTGAGAAATTTTAAAATGATATTTTACTGAATATTTGCATTTTTCATCCAATAGAGTTTGATGGCATTTAGATCCCCTCTCCTATCTGCACCTCCTCCCACTGCCCCTACCCAATTTAGTGAACTCTCACATATATTATATGGCTTATAGATTCTTATTTGTGCCCCCCAAATGTCCTTCACTGAGTGTCCATCCACTTGGCTCACAGGAGTTCCATCCATGAGAGGCACTGTCTTGCCCTCTCCTTGCAACCATCAATTGCCCAAAGTTCCTTAGGTTGAGTCAGAATTTTGTATTTATTTCCCCATGTCTGTGCTGGATTTTGTCTGATTTGAGCATGTGTAGGACTTGTACATGCTGTGACCATTGCTGTGAGTTCATATGAGAAAATAACCAGCTGTCTAGTTTCCTTGTGCTCATCCACTGCCTCTGGCTCTTGCAATCTTCCTGTCTCTTCTTCTGCAATGATCTCTGAGCCTTTGTTGGCAAAGATTTGAAACAGGTGTCCTATTCAGAGATAAATACTGTGCTACCTCTTATTCTGTATACATTGGCCAAATGTGAGTTTCTGTGTTAATAACCTGCTGTATAAGGAAACTCAACTGATGAGACTTTAGAGATGCATTTACCCTATGTGTCACTTAGGGTAAACATCTTCCAGATTCTTATTATCTGCATTTGACCAGTTCTGGAAATCTATAATAGTCTCCATCCGTTAAAAAACAAAGCTAGTTTTTCAATGTATATTCTTTATTGAATTTTTGTGGACTTCATACAAAAAATCTTAAACCATCTTAAACATTTTATACCCTCTCACCCATCTTCACCCCCTTACCCTACCCACTGGTTTCATGCATTTTGTTATATATGTTAAGGCCTCTGGAGTCAAGTTTGTTTACCCAGATGTCCATTAGTGCAAGTTCATCCACTAAAGTCTATTTGGCTTATCTAGAATCTCTCTTAAAGAATATAAACTCTCCATCTCCCAGCAGTAATTAGCTGTTTGATAAGGGGTGAAAGGTATACTTGTCTGTAAATATGAGGACACATACTTAAACTAAGAAATTACATTGTTTCAGGAATGTAGCAAAAGTATATTTTTTCTCTAGGATCTATAACCTTTACAGCCATGTATATTTAGCTATATTTACAGTATCACACATGAGTTCCCTCCCATTGAGTGGGCCTTAATTTCAATTATGCAACTGTTGATTATCACCAATATAAAAGTGGCACTACTGCACCAATAGCAATAGTTTTTTGGACGAGTCACAGTTATTTATGTGGTTTTGCAGTTGGGTAGGACCATTGACTGAATTCCTCCTTTGTCAGGTTTCATACTATCTTCTGATACCATGAGAAGTAGTCTTCAAGGAGGAGGCTTCCAGATCAGTTCCAGCTTAATGACTCCAAGTCCTGTGTCTAAAGTGTGGCCCGTCTTCAGCAATAGGGACTTACTTTCAAGTTCTAGGAGGCAATCAAAGATTATAGCAATAACCTTTGTTATTTTGGGGGTCTTTTATCTACCCCGCTACATTCAAATGAGGATTTTCTTGACTGGCACTGTGTTTTTTGTTATATACCCTTCAGCTATACATATACACTCATATGCATGCAATGTATTGTAATTGTATTTACCCCTCACTCTTCTCCAACTCCTCCTGGATTCATTTTTCTCTCAACCTCAGTCCCACTTCCAACTTCATGTCCTCCTTATTTTTTTCTCTTTTGTTTGTTTGTTTCACTTTTTTTGAGACAGGGTATTTCTGTAGCTCCAGCTGGCCTGTAAATCTCTATGTAGACCAGGCTGGCCTTGATCTCACAGATATCCACTTGCCTTTGTCTTCTGAGTTCTGGGATTAAAGGCGTGCAACACAGCACCCAGTCTTGTCTTTTTTATGCTACCCATATACAAATGGGTGTGTTGTGATTCCCTAGTCATAGTTGAAATACCAGGGTCTACCTTCTTAAAGAAAACTCACTCTCCTTCCCTGAGAAGCCATCAACTGTCAATAGCTCCTCAGTTTGGGGTAGGGAATCATAAACTCCCTTTGTCTCCATGCTAAAATATTTATTGACTTGATGCAGGTCTTGTGCAGGAAACACAGCTGCTTCGAGTTCTTGTGTGCAGTCATCATGTCATGTCCAGAAAACACTGTTTTATATCAGACCTCCCTAACCTCTAGCTCGTGCATTCTTTCTACCACATTTTCTGTGATGTTCTTGGAATCTAGAGGGGAATGGGTGTGATGTGGATGTATCATTGAGGGATGAGCCCTCCACAGTCACATATTCACTGCACTTTTCCCCATAAATAGGAAGTTTTAAATTAGTTATGTACATGCACAATATTATATTTTTTCTCTTTTTCATTAACTTAGCTAAGTAACAGTGGGAATAAAAATCAATAGCCAGGTGTGGTGGTGCACCCCTTTAATCCCAGCACTCAGGAGGCAGAGACAGATGGATCTCTGTGAGATTGAGCCCAGTCTGGTGTAAGAAACAGTGAAAACACAAAACACATACACAAAAATAATTGTTTTTTTCATACTATCACAAAATTTGGCAAGGAATATAGGCTTAGTATAAAGAAAAACAATTGGGTGTGCAAAGTTTGCTAACTTGAGAAGAAAGCATTAGAGCTCTGGTCTTGGCTCCATCAACTTGGCTTTTGATGGAACTAGTGATGTGCAATTTTCATATATGTATATACATATACACACTCAAGGTGTTTGTATTGTAATACTCTCTTGCTAATCTGTTCTCTAAGAAAGTGTAGAAGATCCATGTTTATTTTGAGATATAAGAGTACGTATAAGTTCTGTTTATTTTAAGATCTAAGAATATTTTTATAAATAAGTAATGTGCAAATAAGTTTATGATAGAAAATTACAGGGTGTATCACTGAATGGTACTCTATCATGCACCATTATTCTTACCTAAAAGTTTGAATTTTAATTATCACAGCATTCATGTAAAGTATTACTGTCTCAGTTTTGTAGAGAAAAAATATGAGACTCAGAGAAAATAAGTTGGATAAACTCATACTGGTAGTCAACTGTAAATCCAAGAACCTGGGCCAAATTTGTTTCCCTCCAAAGCCAGCATATTTTCTACTTTATAATACTGACTTTTGAACATAGCAGATTGCCTTGGAAACATCAGTGATTGGAATTATTAAATCTCAGAAAGGAAGAAAAGCTCTGCAAAACTTCTATCCAATATTGTGATTTTTTTGTTCTGTCTCTCTACTTCTTGAGTTGATTGTCTCTCTCTTTCTGTATGATTGTGTTTGTGAGTATGAGCATGTATGTTCAGATGCATATGTAGGTTAGAAGACAATCTTGTTTTTTTCTGGTTTACTTATTTATTTTGATTTTCATAAAAGTTACATTACCAATAGATGACCAACCTTATTCTTTTTTCTGTATTTATTTTTTAATTACTTCTTTATTTTTGTCATTTTTAACAATAAGTAATAATTTATGAGTACAAGCATCCTTCACATAAAACCAATTTGCAAGCAGTTGTGCCCAAACCCACACAGCCCATGGGTCCCACCACCCAGCTGGGGGGGGGGGGGTCTTGTATGTTCAATCAAGTTGATCAGATGAGTGTCCAGACTATATTGTTGTATTTTGCCATTCACCCCAATCGCAGCCCTTACATTCTATCATGCTCCCTCTTCCACAGATTGTTCCCTAGGCTTAGAAAAGGGGCACAGGTGGACGAGAAGCAAAACAGTCTACTTTCTCTGGAGCTGTTGTCTTGGACTCTGGTCAATTCTGGCTGTTTCCTTTCATGGGCTGACAGTTTGTCCAGGAATAACCTTTCAATCCTACTAATGAAGCACAAGCAATTAGATATATAGGTATTTAAACAGTACTAATTGTTATGGTAGGTTACTTTGGTATAGACACAGATGTTTGGATGGTATGTTAATCCATGAATTACATTTTTTTCTGTTAAATATGACAGGGTCTTACTGTGGCTTATAACATCTCCTAACCATTAGAGGATGTAAGCTTGTGGCATCAGCCGTGGGTTATTCCTCCAAGGAGAGAGCTAATAGCCAATTAGATTTGGGATATACAGACATATGGCTGCCACTGCTGCACAGTATTTCCAGGCAGGTGAGGTGTAGCTGGTGCTGACGGAGGAGTCTTGCTTGACTCAAGGAGACCTATATTTGCTTTATTGGTTTAGTGGCCTTTGGTAACACTCTTTGGTATTCCAGAGACCAACTGTACACTTGCAAGTACCGTCACAATGCATCTTTCCCATGGTTACATCAGGTCTTCGACATCAGGGCCTTATCCCCTCTCTTCTTGCGGGTATCCCAGTTTACAGACAAGACGCCTTTATCCTTTGGGGGGGGGAGCTTGGATCTCCTGGCCAACATCTCCTTGGTAGAATAATCCATTGCTGATATCAGAGCTCTCCTGTATTAATATATTTTGCTTAATTGCATAGCTTAAGGAGACTTTACTATTATATTTGGATCTGAATAGAGAATAATCCTTTTCACAGTTCCTATGTCTATTAGTCAATTAAAGAAGGCAGTTTTACCAGTGTTATAAGAGATTACCTCTATAACAGTTGGCTCCAATTTACAATTAGAGAACGACCTCATCATCATCATATTTCTCCTTGTTCTATGAAAAAGAGGTAAGAAAGTCTCTTGTATTCAAACCTTGCGGCACCTAGAAGGTAAGTTTCCTTAGGACCCATTATAAATAGTTGTTACAAGTAGGATCCACAGAGGGCTTTGATGTCTGTAGCAATCTGAGGCTTTTCTTCCTTTCAATGTTCAGATGGGCCAACCTTTCTGCTGGCACTTCCTGGTACATCCTATGCAATGCAAAGCTGCATCTTTTCTTTCTCAGCCTTTAAGTTGGTAACATTTTGACCTGTTGGAACATACAAATCTTTTCCTGTAGTTAGTTTTAAGATTTGAATTGCAAGGTTTTTGACAAAAATGTTTCATATCCATCTGTATCCCCCTTTTTATTTTAGGTTTTTGTTTTTTTGATCCGTGAGTCTAAAAAGGCAGTTGTAGTACAAATACTTATAGGCTGGAATCAAGGCACAGATTTCATCAAATTCACCCATGCTGTTTTGGGTGATGGTATGTGGTTAACTTGGGAAGCAAACTTAATTTTTTAAGTTAAATCATCCTACGGGTAAAAGAGAATGCTACAAGGTGATACTGAACAACAGAAAAATTATAGAGAACATTTGTATGTGCCAAGCCCAAAGTTATTGTTATACAGATTTTAAGTAAAACAAAAGTGGACAACAATTTATATTTCCAATTAACTCAGGTGCATTACCGTTTTAATCAGAACCTTTAAACCAATGTTGTTTAATATACAGATATTTGCTTTTATTAAGTCCTAAAACACCATGTAACCTGTAGACAGAGTCTGGGCAAAATTGGATACCTGTTGAACTCACATCAGTTAAATATGTATTAATCGAATATACACCTGTGTCCCTCTTCCGCCCCTCCCACCCTTCTTGATTCACTGGTTCAGTCAGTTTTCTGATGCAGTCTTTCTGTTGTTGTTCTTTTAATATGCATCCCTCTCCACAAGAAATATTTATAACTGGGTTATTGGTGCTAGCATCCACATATGAGGGATACCATTCGTCATTTGTTTTTCTGGGACTGTGTTACTTCACTTAATATAAGGTCTTCTAGCTCCATCCATTTACCTGCAAAGGTCATGATGTTGTCTTTCTTTACTGCTGCATAGAACTCCATGGGTAAATGTACCACATTTTCTCTATCCATAATAGCTTTTTGCTATTGTGAACAGAGCTGCAATAAATATATCTGTGCATGTATTTCTGCAGTAAGATGAGTCTTGTGGGTATATGCCCAGGAGTGGTATGACTGGGTCAAATGGCAAGCTCATTTTGAGTCTTCCAAGGGTTCTCCACACTGCTTTCCACTGCGGCTGTACAAGTTTACATTCCCACCAGCAATGGATGAGTGTTCCCCTTTCCCCATGACCTCTCCAACACTTGATATCTTTTGTTTTCTTGATCTTGGCCAGTCTTATCAGAGTGAGATGATATCTTAAAGTGGTCTTAATTTGCATCTTCCTAATTATTAGTGACGTTGAACAGTTTTTAATATGTTTCTCAGCCATCTCTAATTCCTCCTCTGTGAAGTCTCTATTCAGTTCTTTGCTACATCTTTGGAGTTATTCATTTGGTTTTTTTTTTCTTCTTTGTTTTTTGAGTAGCTTGTGTACTCTGGAAATTAATGCTCTGTCAGATGTATCTGCAGTGAAGGCTTCCTCCCACTCTGTGGGTTTTCTCTTCACTTCCTTTATTGTTTCTTTTGATGTGCAGAAGCTTTTGAGTTTAATGAGGTCCCATTTGTCAATTGTCTATCTTATTTCTTGTGCAGCTGCTCTCTGATTTAGGAAGTCTTTTCCTACGCCTATGTCTCATAGTCTGCTGCCACGTTTCTCTTCTATCACCTCCAGAGTTTTGGGTTTCATGTTGACGTCTTTGATCCATCTGGAATTGACTTTTTTACAGAGCAAGAGGTAAGGGTTTAATTTCATTCTTCTACAAGTGGTGATCCAGCTTTGCCAACACCACTTACTGAAGATGCTGTCTTTCCTCCATTGTGTCTTCTTGGACCCCTTGTCAAATATGAGGTGACTGAAATTGTATGTGCTCAGGTTTGGATCTTCTGTTTTATTCCATTGGTCAACAGGTCTGTTTTTGTGCCAGTACCAGGCTGTTTTTATGACTATACCCTGTAGTATAGTTTGATGTCTGGTAGAGCGATCCCCCCTGTATTGCTCTTTTCGCTCAGGTTTGCTTTGGCTATTCGGGGTCTTTTGTTTTTCCAAATGAAATTGAGGAGTTTTTTTTCCAAGCCTGTGAAGAAGCTCTTGGGGATTTTAATTGTGATTGCATTAAATATGTACACAAGTTTGTGCAGGATGGACATTTTTACTATATTTATTTTCCCAATCCATGAGCATGGGAGGTTTGTCAATCTTCTGATGTCTTCCTCAATTTCCTTCTTCAGAGGTTTAAATTTTTTGTTGTAGAGATCCTTGCTGTCTTTGGTTAGGTTTGTTCCCAGGTATTTTATTGTTTTTGATGCTATTGTGAGTGGGAAGGTCTCCTTGTAGTCTTTCTTCATTTGCTTGTTGTTGGCGTAAAGAAAGGCTACTGATTTTTCTAGATTTATTTTGTATCCTGCCACCTTACTGAAGCTCTTAATCATTTCTAGGCGTTTTCTGGTGGAGTTTTTAGCATCCCTTAGGTAGACAATCATATCATCAGCAAAAAGGGATAGCTTGACTTCCTCTTTTCCAATTAGAACTCCTTTAATTTCCTTTTCTTTCCTTATTGCCCTAGCAAGGGTATCAAGCCCTATATTGAAGAGGATTGGTGACAGGGGGCAGCCTTGCCAAGTTCCTACCTTTAATGGGAATGATTCTGTCATTTCACCATTTAGGATGATATTGGCTGTTGGTTTCTGTATATGGCTTTGATTACATTGAGGAATGGTCCCTCCAGTCCAATTCCCTCTAAGACTTTAAACATGAATGGATGCTGGATTTTGTCAAAGGCTTTCTCTGCATCAGTTGAGATGATGGTGTGGTTTTTGTCTCTCAGTCTATTTATATGCTTGATGATATTTATTAATTTTCGTATGTTGAACCATCCCTGCATCTCTGGTATGAATCCAACTTGGTCATGATGGATGATCTTCTTGATGTGGGTCTGTATGCGATTTGCCAGTATTCTGTTTAGAATTTTGGCATCTGTGTTCATGAGGGAGATGGGTCTATAATTCTCCTTTTTAGTTGGATCTTTGCCTGGTTTTGGTAATAGAGTGATGTTGGCTTCATAGAAGGAATTTGGGAGAATTCCCTCTGATTGTATACTTCTAAACAGTTTCAGTAATAATGGTTGTAGGTCTTTTTGAAATGTTTTATAGAATTCTGCTGTGAAACCGTCTGGGCCTGGGCTTTTTTTAGTTGGGAGGCTTCTTACTACATCCTCTATTTCTTCATATGTTATGGGTCTGTTTAAGCTGCTGGTCTCCTCTTGGCCAAGCTTTGGTGATTCCCAGGATTTCAGATATTCATCCATTTCTTCTAGATTTTCAAACTTGGTAGAATATAGGTTCTTGTAATATTCCCATATAATTTTCTTGATCTTTTCCTTGTCCGTTGTGATATTTCCCTTTTCATCACAGATTGTATTGATTTGGAGTTGTTCCTTCTTTCTTTTTGTTAACTGGGCTAGAGGTCTGTCTATCTTGTTTATTCTTTCAAAGAACCAACTTTTGGCTTCATTGATTTTTTGTATTGTTTTCTTTGTTTCTATTTCATTGATTTCTGCTCTGATTTTTGTTATTTCTTCCTGTCTGTTGCGTTTAGGGTTCATCTGTTGTTGCCTCTCAAGTGCTTTTAGCTGTAGTGTTAGATCATTCACTTGTGCTCTTTCTGTTTTTCTAATGTAGGCACCCAGGGCTATAAATTTCCCTCTTAGGACTGCTTTTAAGGTATCCCATAGGTTTTGTTGTGTTGTATTGTCATTGTCATTCAGTTCCAGGAATGTTTTTATTTCTTTTTTTATTTCTTCCTTGACCCACTCATTATTCAGGAGAGTGTTGTTTAGTCTCCATGTGTTCCTGTAGGTTGTAGGGTTTATTCTGGTGTTGATATTGAGTTTTATTGCACTGTGGTCTGATAGAATGCATGAGATTATTTCAACCTTTTTATATTTGTTGAGTTTTTCCCTGTGTCCCAGTATATGGTCTATTTTGGAGAATGTTCCATGAGGTGCTGAGTAGAAAGTGTATTCTCTGGTGTTTGGGTGAAATATTCGGTAGATGTCTGTGAGGTCCATTTGGTGTATTGTGTCATTTAGTTCAGATGTCTCTCTGTTTATCCTTTGTCCTGTTGATCTGTCTAGAGGACTTAATGGGGTATTGAAGTCCCCTAGTATTAGTGTGCTGGGGTTAATCTGTGCCTTGAGATCCTGAAGAATTGTCTTTATAAAGTTTGGTGCACTGATGTTTGGTGCATATATATTTATGATTGTGAAATCTTCATCGTCAATTGTTCCTTTAATAAGGATGTAATGGCCCTCTTTGTCTCTTTTGATTTCTTTTGCTTTGAAGTCTATTTTGTCTGATATTAGAATAGCCACACCCGCTTTCTTTTTGGTACCATTTGCTTGGAATACTTTCTTCCATCCCTTCACCTTAAGTTGGTGCCTATCCTTGAAATTGAGATGGGTTTCTTGTAGACAGCATATAGATGGGTTTTGTTTCCTAATCCATTCTCCCAGTCTATGCCTTTTGATTGGGGAGTTTAGCCCATTAATATTTAAGGTTATAATTGAAAGATGGATGTTGCTTCCTTTCACTTTATTATCCATTTGGACTTCTAGCCTCTGATTTTGCTCCTATGGTTATGTTTTTATTAGTTTCTTTTCCTAGGTGTTTGAGGATTGTTGCTCCTCTCTTCTGCCCTTTGAATTGCTTCAAGTATTTTATGAAGAGTTGGTTTTCCAGACATGTATTCCATCATCTTGTTTATGTCATGGAAGATTTTTCTCTCTCCTTCAAGTATAGTCGACATTTTTGCTGGGTAAAGTATTCTGGGTTGGCATCCGTAGTCCCTTAACACAGGGAATGCTTTGCTCCATGTTCTTCTTGCTTTCATGGTTTGAGGCGAGAAGTCAGTTGTAATTCTGATGGGTTTCCCTTTGTATGTGACTTGTTTTTCTTTTGTGGCCCTCAGAATTTTGTCTTTGTTTTGGGCATCTAGCATTTTAACTATGATATGGCGTGGGGTGTTTCTTTTCTGATCTTGTCTATTTGGGGTCCTATGTGCTTCTTGTATTTGTATGGGTTTGTCTATTTTTAGTTTGGGGAAATTTTCATCTATTATTCTGTTGAAGATCTGATCAATACTATTCTCTTGAGATTCTTCTCCTTCCTCTATTCCTATGATGCGGAGGTTTGATCTTTTCATAGTGTCCCATATTTCCTGGTTGTTCCACTTTTGTGTATTTTTAAATTTTTCATAGTCTTTATTTGAGCTTTTTAATTGCTCTGTGTTATCTTCCAGATCTGATATTCTTTGTTCTGCTTCCTCCATTCTACTTCTGAGGCTTTTTCCTTTCCTTTCTTCTTGATTGAATGTGTGTTCTAATTCCTTTTTCATTTCATCCTGTGTTTTTTTTAGTACTTCCATTTCCTTTTTGAGCTCCTCAATCTCTTCTTGGTGCTTCTCAATCTCTTCTTGGTGCTCCTTACTTCGTTGGTTGGCTTCCTTTTTCAGTGTTTCTACTTCCTTTCTGTGTTTGTTTTTTTCTCCCTCTAGTTCTTTCTGGAGTTTGTCAATCCTTTCCTTTAGTTCTTTCTGAAGTTTGTCATTGTATCCCTCTAGGTCCTTTTTGAGTTTTCATTCTCTCTCTTTAGTTCTCTGAATTCTTCTTTATTTTCTTTAATTTCTCTGCATAGGTCTGCAATTATTCCTCTAAAATCTGTTCCTTGGGTCACATCCAAGGGTATCCCATTGTAGCTATTTCCTACAGGTTTGGTAGAGCTTGGTGCAGGATTATCCTGTGCCTTTCCCATGTTGTCCCTTCATCGTGTCCCTGGCATGTGGGTTTCCATTTTGTGGTTCAATCACAAATGTCTTTACACTATGTTAGCATATGGTTTTGCTTGCCTCCTTCTGATGCTTTTTTCTTCTTTCCTCCTCCTTGTTTATGGAGTATTGACTTGTCTAGTTTTCAGGCTTTCAATTTTATTTATGTATTGGATATTGGAAGCCTAAGTCACTCTTCTCTTCCTGTTCTGAATTTTCTCCAAAAAAAGTCCACTTGGCTACTCGCTCACCAATTCCCATTGGCGGGGGAGAGGGATGTATATGCCTGACCTAGCCCATGCCCCAGTACCTGCCTGAGTGACTTCCAGGTTCCTGTGCCTCAGGAGCTGGCCCACACAAAGCCACAGGGGCACCAATCCCAAACCCGACCTGCTGGTCACCAGCTGCAAAGGTGAAGGGCGGTCCCGCTCAGAAGGCCACCCCCTACAAGAACGCTCAGTGTTGCGACCCCCTTTCAGCAGCCCAGGAGACAATCTACCCCAAAATCTACCTGCCTGAGTGACTTCTATTTTCCTGTGCCTCAGGAGCCGGACCCTAGAAGATAATCTTTAAGAGTCACTTCTCTCCTTTATTTTGGGTTCCAGGGATCAAACTCAAGTTGTCAGTACTGACTGCTAAGCAAGCTTTTTTGCCTTCAGAACCCTCCCACTAGCCCCAATATTGTGTTTCGCAGATGGAGAAACTAGACCTGAAAGCAAATTTTATCAGGCAAAAGCAAGATATCTGGTTATAGTCAGGTTTGAGGCTAGTCCCTTTGCTTATGGGCATATTGTTCCTTCTAAGTAGTGATTCTAAAGGTAGGACCTTATCATACTCAGTGCAAATGTGCATGTATCTTGCAGTAATCTTAGGACAATAAACATGTTGCAGTATATTTAACTGATTGGAAGAAGAGAAATGGTGCAAAGGGGGCTTTAAAAATACTTGCACAAGAAGACACAATTAAAGGAGGAAAGCCTATTTACACAGTATACTTTCAATTAAGCTGAGATTCTCTCATGGGACAGTGATACTACATTATATGCTGTACACTGTTTTCACAGTTGGCTCACGATTGGCCATTCCTGTGGAAAGACATCCAAGAAGGCAAATGTCTCATTCTTTTCAGAGAAACAATTAGAGGAAATGAATGAAATGTTAAAGTTCTCCTGGAACAAAGCATAGCAATAAATTGTAGGTGAGTAGAGAAGCCTTATGTACTTTATTGAAATCACACAATATGGAGGTAAGGAGAGACATAGTGGTTGCTTTCACTGAGAGCTACTGATTTAGGCCATACAACAAAATGAACCTATTTTGTTATGTTTGTCTAGGGCCTGTAATTTGAAAAACTTTAGGCAGAGAGACAAGTTTTTCTTTGAATATCTCTAAATTGCTTTTCACGTTTCTATTTTATGTCTGCAGAGGGAACACACAATAAATTTGGGTAAGAATGTAGCAGGCAGAAATCACAGCTGATGAATTCCAAGCTTACATAAACTAAGGTCCCCAATCCTAGGTGCTTTTCTTTCTCTTTGTCAGTAGACTTAGTAAAACAAGACAGATGCTCTGAGTCCTTATAACTCCTGTCCCATTACTCAAGGATTTTGAAGACTAGGCATTGTGATTGTTTTGTTGAAAAAGAAGAGGATTTAGTGGTTTAGGATGTGAGGTGGGGAGAGGCCGAAGGGAGGAGAGCAGCATAACAAACAGATTATTTGGTTTCTTAGGAGATACAAGAAGAGAGAATGCACAGATTCTGGCCTTTTGCAGTAACCAACAAGCAGTTACCACATCTTATCATTGCTGAAAGATGCTGCAGGAACACAATGCACATAGACATCCTGACCCTGAAAGTTTAATCTCTGACAAGCACCAGAGAAAATGGATGTGGGTTTGACTTAACTCTCACCTTTATATACTGTTGACTTTTTAAAATTGTAGAACTTTACTGAGTCATACATTGTAGATATCCAGCACTCTGAATGCTTGTCTGACCTTTTTAAGGAACAGTCATGGTTTTATGTGGCCTGAGGTTATTTCACAAAAGTATTTCTTTTTTTTTTTCTAGTGAATACACAGCCATCTAGCCTGTTAATATCTCACAGTGTGTTTAGACATCCCCCAGTTACTTAACAGCTGTAATTTTTCATGCAATACCCTTTTCCTTCTTAACGATTAGCATCCTTTATCAAATCCTGCTCACTTTTCAAGGTCTCTGTTCAGCCTATCCTCTTACATGAAAGCTTTCTTCTCCTCACCCCCACCCTGTTCCTCTCCCATGAATGGAATCAGTCCCTTTTCTTTGCTTTTACAACTTTTCATATTTATTTTCATGAAAGGAGTTATATTTACAATTGCTTTCCCTAATACATTATAGGTTCGTTTAACACAACAGTGAGCTCTTAGACATAAATGAATTACCTAAGCATGTAATTCTATGACTTGCAAATACAATAGATGAATACTTAAACAATACGATGGGCTGTGGGGCTAGTGCAGCCATTAAAGGCTGGGGCTAAGAACCGCGAAAAAATATGATGAACATTTTTACATAATTTATCAGCACTTATTTTGGATTATAACTTTTATTATATAGCCTTGCAAATAGAGATTTCTGGGAAAAGAACAGTTATACACCATCTTAGTGTGTGCCAGAAATGTATATTACCACAAGCAATTGCCAAAGTGGCATATTTCCTACCATTGGTCTTTACTACATACATACACTTGAGTGAAAAGAAATCATGTGTTCTGTCATATGATTACACATTCAGTGTTTCCCTACTGTGCATGCTTTAACCAAGAGAATGGGTCAAGTGAGCATTAGACATTGATGTCTAATGTTTTATTTCTTTAAATGTTTTAACTAGTGTATTTAAAAAAAATCTTCTTACTCCATATCAAATCCCTTTTAGTTGTTGCCTCATAGATCTTCATTTTTATAACAGTGTTCAAAAGATTTTAATCATGTGTTAGAACACATCATCCTAATTCTGTACACATCACTCTGTCTTTGATGACACCTAATTTTTTCAGCAACCACATAAGTGGAGAAATAATGCAGTTCCATTTTGGTTTTGCTGCCTAATTTCATAGTATATATTTGTTTAATTTCTGATTCATTTGAAACTCATTGAAATAATATTATGTAAATTACATACCCTAATTCATTTCTTTTTTTCTAGCCAGTATACTTCAATACTTATGGAAGTATTCAAAGTCCACACGGTGTGTGTGTGTGTGTGTGTGTGTGTGTGTGTGTGTGTGTGTTTGTTACTAAGAGATGATTTTGTAAGAATTTGGTTCTTATTTCCTAAAATGTGCTATTCCTTCAATCAATCTTTGCTTTTAATGCATCAGTCCCTTTAGATGAATAGCTATGTAAGAAAGTTCAAAATCTGAGACACTTGCAACCACCATCCATTAAAATTATATCTCTTGAAATTTTTGTTTTCTTTTCCTTTTATGTGAGTCACATCAAGTTATAGTTTGCACATATCCCATGAATTTGTAAATTCATATTAAATTAAATTTGTGCTTTTGCTTAAATACTATTACTAGTTAGGCATAAAGCATTTCTCCATTTAGTCACGTCTCTATTTCTACCATTATAATTTTATCATTTCTTTTGAATACCTTTGTTTTCTCATTGTTAAATTTTCCAAAGTATTGTTAAATTGGTGATGTTTTCCAGTGCATATGACTTTCCCCTGAATGGCTCTAGAATTACGTACATGCAGTCAAGGGTGACTGATCTACATTGGCTTTCTTTTGTCCTGTGTTTGTCACATTTTAGGTGGGTAAAAATCTCTACTGAGACATAATTTCATAGAATACATACATCTAAAGTACAAAATTAAATAGATTTAAGTATAATCAGTTGTGCAACTATCAATCTAGCCATTTTCTGAACACTTTCATCATTAAAGAATAAAAAAAGAAATCCCATACCTTAGATATTTTCACCACTCTTTAAGACCCTGCAACAACTATTATACTTTCTTTATCTATATATTTACTTCTTTCCTAACATTTCACATAAATTATCCACTAGAAATGGAATTTCAGGAAGATAAAAATAGACATTTAGTAAGCATCTAAATATCTGCTAAGTACTTTATTTCATGTTTTTATTTAATCTTCAAGATAGTAAATATAATTAAGCAGTCTCTATTTTCAATGTTAGATAAGGAACTAGATTTCAGAGTGATTGATCAAATTTGCTCAGCCATATTATTATGGTGTCCCTGGATTCTTTAACCAGGTCTTTGACCAAGTATCATATTTTCAACTAGAAAGGAAATTTGGAAACCCTCTCCACAGTGGTCTTCAGTGTCTTGCAAGGACAGCAAATACCAGGAAGACATTTCCGATACTGAGGGAGGAAAGAGCCTCGAAGGGCACAGAGGTTTGTAGAGTACAGCTTCACATCACCATAGAAATTTGCTCTTACTACTTCCCTCCATCAGTGATTGAGAACGATTGGTGACCTTTGAACAGCATGACTCACAGAGCTCTGGGAAATTAGAGCTCAAAGCTGCAGAGAGCTTCCGAGACCACCTAGTTTAGCTGTTCCATTTTATTGATGAAGGAACTAGGACCCACAACAAGTAAGCAATTTCCTCGGGATCATATAGATGAAATACAGCGACAGAAAATTACCTTTCATCTATTATTAGAGGAATGAATATACCAAAGGCAAAAGTTCCCTCTAGAATAACTACAGAAAACAAGTTAAAAATAAATGAAAATTGTATTATATAAGACATCACTGCTTTAGGTCAGAATATCTGGGTTTCAACATCAGCACCACTGCTAACTCCCTGAGTCCTTAGACAAGTCATTTGAATACTTTGGACTTATATTTTTATCTTAACTAAAACTTAGTGAGTTGGAATAGTTGATTATTAGAAGGGAGACACTTGTAAACACTCAAACCACATTAATGAAGAGGTAAATGAATGGATCTTCCTTTAAATTCTAATTGTTTGGCTATTTTTAGAAGATTCATAATTAACTACCTTACTGGAAAACTGAAAAAAAAGAGGAATGAACTTTTTGAAGAATAAATGTTATAAATGAAAATGTCTCTAAGAAGAAGTGCATGAATGCATTAAAAACATATAAAAGGTCACTCCTTTGACAAGTAGGAGTGCCTGAGTGTTTCCAACAAGTAAATATCCGAGACACATCATCCAGGGTAATAATAAACCCTTTCGCTTGTCATCATGACAGTAGTTAATGCAGCAGCATGTGCGGATGGGAGTATCAAATCATTCCTTTATAAAAGCCTTACTTTTATGTTTATTTCCTTTGGGAAGAAAGAGCAATTCAATCTTATTTTAAATACAAAAAAGATTTCACAGTGTTTTTAAGACTAATAGTCACTTAGTCATTCAAGTATATTTATTGAATACTTACGATGCATGTGAATGCCAGGGAAAAGAATTATCCTAAAATGGAAAATTTTAAAAATGACACAAGAATGTGAAAATAGTATTTAAAGGAACCTGACTTTCTTATGATCCCAGATATGTGATCAGCCTAGAACTGTTGGTTTAAGCCTCCCAGGTTGAAACTCTCACAGTAGAACAGCATAGCAGATGATGTGGGGGGTGTGAGTGGGAGGGCAGGGAGTGCAGTTCTGTAAGCAGGAGCTGGAACAGGCAGCAGAAAATGAGCATATTGACGTGTTCCTCCTCCCTCTCCCACCTTCCGAGATAGAATAATAGTAGGGATCTGTTCCATGTGTATTGTATCACGCCTCAGAGTTTACAGAGTGCTTCCACATTCATTACCTTATTTGATCTTCATGCCAACCATAAAAGAGGGATAGTTGGTATTGATTTTTTCCAGTTTGCAAGCTGAGAAAATGTGGATTCCAACTGGTTATGTGTTTTCTTTTTTGCCATCTACTGAAAATTAGAATTAGTTCCAAGACCTGACCCCTTGTCTTTGTTTCTGAAAGCAGTTTTCTTTCCATTAATTACATTCAGCCCCATTTTTCCCGTTCTCCCATTTAAAGGTATACCTTGAAGAATGTTCCATTTGGTACTGCAGCGGGTGTTAACCCTAACAGTTTGATAGAACAAAAGCTAGGAAACAAACAGGGGGGAAATGGTGAATTTTTATTACAAGTTAAAAACTCCTTTTTTTATCTGCTCAGATAGAAATTTTGGGGTGTACTGGGGAGACCAGATCATAAGGGAATGGAGCATGTGCAGCTGAGAGTGTTCTATTTTATCTAGTCACTCAACGACTCACTTCTAACCATCCAAAAATGATTATTAATGACACACATCATAGCTCTACCTGTATTTAGTGAAATGTGGCAAAGAAACATTGAAAATACATGGCACAGGGGCTGGAGAGATGGCCTAGCGGTTAAGAGCACCGACCGCTCTTACAGAGGACCCGAGTTCGATCCCCAGCACTCCAATTCCAGGAGAACTCCAGTTCTAGGGGAATCCGAGACCCTCTTCTGAACTCCGCGGCGTGGCACGACACGGGTGCACAGACTTGCATGCAGACAGTACATTCATACACATACAGAAAAAAAATTAAAAAAAAAAAGAAAATACATGGCACAGATAGGAGTAGTCATGGAAGAATAGAGAAAAGAATTTAGTAAGCATGCAATATGTGCAAGTACTTTCCTTACCATATGTCAATTTTTTTGGTCTTTTTGAGACAGGGTCTCCCTGTAGCCCCAGCTGTCCTGGAACTCGCTCTGTAGACCAGGCTGGCCTTGAACTCACAGAGATTCTCTTGTTTCTGTCTCCCCAGTGCTGGGATTAAAGTGCCACCATACCCAGCTGAGAAAAGAAATCTATCACAGGCTAAGGCCTAGAAGACAGAGCTATTGCTTTCTTGAGCAGATTCAAATAGTTCCATATGGCTGCAGAACCAGAAACGTTAATTAAAATTCCAACTAATGAGCATGTATAATATGAGCCACATAAATATAAAAAATAATTTTCTTTTAATTTTCCAGGTTCAAACCCAGGTTTACAAAAGTTCTACCATTAAACTATGCATGGTAGGACTTCATCTTTTTTCAAAATTGGAATAATTCTTCTGAAGTCCTCTTGTCCTGATTCAGGAACACATTCTGGATTCCACTGTATGGATAGTCATTCAATGATCCAGAGGTGATGAGAATTGGTTTATAAATGGAGGTGGAGTTACATAGATGCATCTATTCTGTGTTCTAGTGGTTCACTGAAGGTAAGATCCTGGTATTAGTGTAATGTAGGAAACTTGCATTAACATAGCCTATAGTAATCACAGTAGAGAGGATGGGAAACCAATGTATTCAATGTCATCGCCACCTGACACCAAATATTTGGAAACAAGGTCCTTTGCTCAGACATAGCTGCTCACTAAGTCTTTGAGAAGGTCATAGTTAATTTTGTATCTGACTTCCCTGTGGCCCAAACATGGTCAAAGAAAAAAAAAAAAGAAAAAAAAAGAAATAAGTCAAGCAATGATAGGTCAAGTGGAACTTGCACAAATCCTGATGGTTTTGCTCTTTTGTAGCTCTTTCACAGGATACAAATTGTACTTTCATACTTGAGCTTGCTTCTTATGGACTTTTGAAGGGATTCTACTTTCTGCAAGTATTCCACTGAAGCGATGGCCATGCATCTGGAGAACACTCTGATGACCAACATAAATAATGAGTATTGGTGACTTTATTTTGCATCAGAAATAATGTTTCAGATTCTGAAAGTAAGGGGAGAAGCTGTCCCTGATGAAATTAGTTGATCTATTTATCTTTTTGTTACCACAATTCCAATAATTTCCTGGGTATGGGAGGGAGAGTAAAACAAAACTCCAAAGAACCATTTTTTTGTAATTCCGTATTACATCTGGAAAAATGGTACTGTTATATAAGAAAGGGCTTAATGTGTGAACAATTGATAAGGGGTGGGGTTGGACAGTGTCCTGGATTTATGGGTTTTGAGTTTGCCTGTTTTATGCATATCATCCAGTTTTCTTATTTTTTCACAGCATGTCTAAATTGTCTCAATGGAGAATTCATCTAGAGAGACTAAATTCATCCTCCTTGGCATGACAGATGACCATCAACTTGCAGTCTTGCTATTTGGACTCTTCTTTATTATTTACACTGTTACTATGCTGGGAAACCTAAGCTTGCTTGTCCTTATACAAGTCAGCCACCACCTCCATACCCCCATGTACTTTTTCTCTCTAATCTGTCTGTCCTTGATGTCTGTTTCTCTTCTATCATAACCCCAAAGACTTTAGCCAATTTGTTAACTCAGCTACAGGAAGTTTCTTTCTTTGGGTGTGTGACTCAAATGGGCTTGTTTATAATCTTTGCCTCTGTTGAATGTAATGTTTTGGCTTCCATGGCCTATGACCGTTATACTGCCATCTGTTGGCCACTCCTCTACCACATCACCATGTCCAGAACCCGATGTCTCCTTTTGGTAGCAGGATGTTACTTTGGTGGTTTAGCTAACATGATTGCTGTAACAACTCCCATCACACAGCTATCATTCTGCCAACCACACATCATCTCACACTTCTGTGATATTCCACCACTGTTGGCACTAGCTTGTTCGGATCCCTGGGTAACCCAGATCTTGGTTGTTAGCTGTGGCGGATTCACACTTGTCACTTCTGTTATGGTGATCCTTGTCTCCTACATTTCTATACTCATGACTATCCTGGGAATTCCTTCTGTTTCTGGAAAACAGAAAGCCTTCTCCACCTGTGCTTCCCACTTGACCGCTGTTGGTCTGTACTATGGAACAACTATGGACACTTATTTACAGCCCTCTCAGCATGGCTCCCAGTCAAGAAATCAGATGATCTCTGTGTTTTATACAATGGTGATCCCTATGTTGAATCCTTTCATCTACAGTTTGAGAAATCAGGAAGTGAAAGCTGCCTTGCAGAAAATACTGAGGAATAGACTCTAATCTATTTTGTGTCTCAAGAATTAATAGATTTTTTAATTAAGACTTGCTCACATCTTATTCAGTGTTTTCTTTGCCTGCAAACAAAATCTTGTTACAAACAACTTGATTGTTCTGATTAAATGTTTAGAGGTGGTTGTTTAGATAAGTAGAAATGCAATAGGGCTAAATTATATATACAAACATTTTATATATTTTTCTAAAAATTATCTGATGAGAAATATTTAAGAATGAAGGATGCTTGTACTCATGGATTATCACTTATAGCTAAAAATGAAAAAAAAAAAAACTGAGAGAAAGATGCAGGAAACAGTTTAGGGCAGAATGCTTGATCTGGGATGGGGTGGGGGTGGGGGGGAGGGAAGGAAGGGAGAATTGGTCTGAATTTGATTAAGATATAATGTATGAAATGCCCAAAGCACAATAAAATTAATTAAAAAAAAAAAAAAAAAAAAAAAAAAAAAAAAAAAAAGAAGGAAATAATGTAAGATTGTCACAATAAATTTGTCAATCTGGCTGGTGTAGCTGCATAACACCAGTTGGAAGCTAAAATAATTCTAACTGAACAAGAAGGCTAAAAAAGATTTATTTTTGCCAGGCGTGGTGGTGCACGCCTTTAATCCTAGCACTTGGGAGGCAGAGGCAGGCGGATCTTTGTGAGTCCAAGGCCAGCCTGGTCTACATAGTGAGTTCCAGGACAGCCGGAGCTACTGGGAGACCCTGTCTTAAAAAGACAAAAAAATATTTATTTTTTCCATGTTATAGATAAAAGGATAAATAGCAACTGGGATGCAAATAATTTCATTGCACCACACATTTACTTCCATTATGGCTTGGTGCACCATAGGCTGAATTAGATTCAATCTGTATCTATTATAAGGATTCAGAAGACTCCTAGTTGTTTGTCTTCTAAATGCTGTACCACTACTGTCACTGGGAAGTATGAAATGTGAGTTTAGATGTGAAGTCTATTCTTAGTTACAATTGTTGAGATTTGCAGAGATAAAGCTTAAAAACTCAAAATGGGATGGGCTCACTAATTAGAATTTTAAGAACCTGTACAAAGGATAATTGACCATTGTTTAGTGGGACATCTGAATTACAGCTAGGATTGTTTTATGCAAATTTTGAGTGGAACTGGACCAAGCTCATTGCTATTCTTGCACATATTTTCAACAGGAAACACAAATGTAAATATAACCCCAATTAATTGATTAGTCCATAGCTACTCAACAGAACTTGTAATGATGCAACAAGTACATTGTTATTATGTTTTCTAAATATATTTGGTCATGTGGCTGGCAGTATATCTTGGTGATAGATCAGTTGATTAGCCTCTATGAGTCCTTATGTTTCAACCTCCAGCACCAGCAAAAATTTTCTTAGTCATAAAACCATAAAATGCTACCTCTGGAGAATACTAAAAATTATTTATTTAGGTCAAAATGAGGATAAGGCCTAGGAAAATGACAAACTTTAAAAAGTGTTTGAGGAGAAATGATCCCATTTCCTCCATTCAACAGTAAGAAAAAAACGGAAGTTTCTGGAGTCAAACATGGTGGCACATACCTGAAATCAAAGAAGTTTGGAATCAGAGGCAGGTGATCATGAGTTCAACACCAGCCTGTGTTACATATCAAGACAACATCTCAACAAAAGACAAAAATAAAGAACCCCTCATCATAATCAACAACAACCAAATCAAACAAATATTTACATCTCTATCACACATCACATACAATCTTTGGGCTCCAAGCATAGTTTATTTTTAGACTCTACCTCTAGAAACTTTATACTCTTAGTAATCAATCTCCTATGAACTGTTCATTCCTAGCTGGGGTGTAGGTGGTGTAGTTTACCTGGTAGCCATGAAAAAACTACTTGTCAGAGAATACTGCCTTCTTATGCCTACCTATAAGCTGGTACCTTCACTTAGTAGTCACTTAAACACACTCAATCTGAAATTTCAAAACATCCCTTTTAAAGCTATCCTTATTCTCCCTTTATCATCTATCTAAATAAATTATGCAACCCAGTTTTTATTATTTTATGTGCACATTTTAATAGAATTATTGACAATGTCATACTATATATTTTATGACAATTATATCTCTTCCCTTAGTAATCTACTAAGAATCACACCCTTAAAAGAGACTGAGTCTCTTTCTCTCAGCATCCAGTGGTTCCCAATAGTTTCTCGGGTAAGATTGGGGTTTTCTTACCCACTTTCCAACCTCATGTTGGAATTTTATCTGGATAGAGCTTGTGCACGCTGTCACCATTCTTATGTATTCATACAAGTAACTTCCCAGCTGTTTGGGAAACTTGGTTTCTTTGTGGTCATCTACCACTGATTAATTTTCTCCCTTAGCAGGTTCCACAGTATTCTCTAGAACTCGAAGAGCTAGTCTTCAGGAAGAAGTCTTCCAGGCCAGTTTCTGCTCCACTGCTCCAACTTCTGTGCCTGAAATATGTCCTGTCTTTAGCACTAGGGTCTTACATTCAAATTTGGGTAGATAATCAAGGGCTTGGGCAATGCCTTGTGTTATTTTGTGAGTCACTTGCACAGCTCTGACCAATCACTCTAGGGGAGAGATCTCCTGTCTAGCACAGTACTCCTTGCCATACAGCCTCCAGGTATACATATGCACCAATGTTCAGACACTGTATGTATATTTCTTTTTAAAGTTTTATTTATTTATTTTACTTTATTTATTTCTGTCTGTGTATGAATGTATTGTCTGCATGCAAGTTTGTGCACCCATGACGTGCAATGCCGCGGAGGTCAGAAGAGGGTGTCGGATTCCCCTGGAACTGGAGTTCTCCTGGAATTGGAGTTTTAGACGGTTCTCGGCTGCCATGTGGGTGCTGGGGATCGAACCCGGGTCCTCTTCAAGAGCTGTCGGTGCTCTTAACCGCTAGGTCATCTCTCCAGCCCTGTATGTATATTTCTTAGCATGTCCTTGAGCCAACGTATTTCCCTCTGACTCCCCATGCCACCAAAGCTCCATTCATCTCTCCTGTCTCCCCCTGCCCCTTTCCAACCTACCCCATCCCTCCCAAGTCCAATGCCCCCATTCTTCCCCAATAACACCACCCCCCCACCGTGCCCCCTTGCCCCATCTCCTGAGTCACTCCTTCCCAACCCCCATGATCCCCTGCATGTTGCTTCTGCCTCTTCTCCCAGCTGAACACTCCCACTTTCCCCACCTCCCCTTGGTATCATCTGTTCCCTACTGTCCCCCACTTTCAGGCTCTTTCTTTACCTTTATCTCCATGTTTCCTTTCCATTGTTCTTGTTCCTGCCATTACATCAGGTCATGCACTTACATGTGAGTGATTGGTGCTATGATCTGCATTGAGGGAAAGCATATTTCACTTGCTTTTCTGACTCTGGTACTTTACTTAACACTTCTTGCTTTTCTGACTTTGTGTTACTTCACTTAATATAACAGTCTCTTTTTCAATCTATTTATCTGCAAATTTCATAGTTTAATCTTTTCCTTTTTAATTTTGTTATTGATTATTTTTTAATTTATGTGTATAAGTATATCACTTGCAGGTGTGTAAATGCACCCATGTCGTGCAGTGCCTTAGCCACTATGTGGTTGCCCAGAATCAAAACTAGGTCCTCTGCAAGAAAAGCCATTGCTCTTAACTGTTGAGCCATCTCTAACAGCCCCAATTTCATCTTTTCTTACTGCTGAGTAGATCTCTCATTGTGTAAATGTATCACATTTTCACCATCCATTCATGAGTTGAGGGACACTTAGGTAGTTTCCATTTCTTAGCTATTGTGAAAAGAGCAGCAACAAACATAGATGCACAGGTATCTTTATAGCAGAATGTGTCCTTTGGATATATGCCAGGGAGTTGTATAACCAAATCATATGATAGATTCCTTTTGACTTTGTTTTCCATATTGGTTGCAGGAGTTTACATTCCCACCCACACTGAATGTTCATTCTTCTTTCCCCACATCCTCACCAGGATGGGATGTCTTTTGTTCTTTGTCTTACCCAGTCTTACTGGGGATAATATGGGGTTTTAAAGTGGTTTTCATCAGTATTTCTCTAATTACAAAGTATGTTGAACATTTTTAAACTGTTTCTTAGCCATTTTCTTTCTTTGTTAGAGACTTCTATGTTCAGATCCATAGCCCATTTTTTATTGGGTCATTTATTTTCTTACTTCTTTGTTTTCCTCTGTTGGATATGTAGCATGTGAAGCTTTTCTCCCACTCGGTGTGTTTCCTCTTCACTTCCTTGGCTGTTTCTTCTACTGTACAGAAGAAGCTGTGTAGCTTAATGAGGTCCCACTTGTTGATTGTTAACCTTAATTCCTGGGCAACTGATGTCCAAACGAAAAGGTCCCTTGCTACACCTATATCTTGTAGGGCACTGTCTATATTTTCTTCTAGCAGTTTCAGAGTTTCAGGTCTTATATTAAGATCTTTGATCCATTTGGAGTTGACTTCTGTGAGGGTGAAAGATAAGGATCCAATTTCATCCTTCTATAGGTGGGGATCCAATTTTACCAGCACCATTTATTGAATATGCTGTTTTTACTCCATTTTGTGTTCTTGGCATCTTCATATAATAGCTCATAATCAAACTTAGACCCCTCTCCTACCCACGCCCCCACATACTCCCCACCAGACTTCATGTATTCTATCTTATATATTAAGTCCTAGCAGGTTGAGCACTTGTAACCAGATATCCTTCAGTGCAAGTTTATCTACTGGTGTCTACTTAGCCTACCTAGTGATCTTATGGAAGATCTTGTCTCCCTTACCCAGCAGTAACAAGATGCAGTTTTCAGGCTAGCACAGTTTCCTTGATAACATCACCATGAATCCATCCCTGCTTATTGAGAGGAGTTTATTTTATGTTTTATATTTAGTAGAGCATAGTGGATAAGTACAAATTCTGTGAACTAGGAATATAGCGTGGTAGTAGCTTGTTTGACTAACATGCAGAAGGCCCTGAATTCCATTCCTAAAAACTATTCCAAAGAGTTCATGCTCTGGAATAAAACTGCCAGTTGTTGGATCTCTTCCCTCACTTCCCAATTATGAGATCTTAGACAGGTTATGTTAAATTTCTCTGTTTTGATGTCCTTATTTATTTTGTATATATTTTATTTATTTATTTTTAGTTTATGTATATGAACTTATTGCCCCTGTATCTTTCAAGACCCTCAAAGGTCAGAAGAGAGAGTTGAATTCCCCTGGAACTGGAGTCATAGATGATTGTTAGCCACCATGTAGTTGCTGGGAATCAAACCCAGGTCCTCAGCAAGAACACTTAACTGCTGAGCCATTTCGCCAACCATTGAATTCCTTATTTCTTTTTTTTTTTTAAATTAGTTTTTATTGATGCTTTGTGCATTTCATACAGTTTTCCAATTCAGTTCAGGCTTATTTCCCTTTCCCTCCCCCCCACCCCCACCCCATCCCAGATCATGCATTCTGCCATAACTGTCCTGCATCTTTCTCTCAGTTTTTTTTTTTTCATTTTTAGCTATAAGTGATAATCCATGAGTACAAGCATCCTTCATGCAAAATCTATCTGCAGGCTGTTGTGCCCAAACACCTACAGCCCCACCATCCAGTGGGGGGTGACAGGTTGTTTGTTCAATCAAGTTGATCAAATGAGTGTCCAGACTACATTGCTGTAGTTTCACCATTCACCCCAATCGCAGCCCTTACATTCTACCACGCCCCCTCTTCCGCAGGTTGTTCCCTAGGCTTAGAAAAGGGGCACAGGTGGATGAGAGGTAAAACAGTCCACTCTCTCTGGAGCTGTTGACTTGGACTCTGGTCAATTCTGGCTGTTTCCTTTCATGGGCTGACAGTTTGTCCAGGAATAACCTTTCGATCCTACTAATGAAGAACAAGCAATTAGATATATAGGTATTTAAGCAGCACTAATAGTTATGGTAGGTTACTTTAGCATAGACACATGTTTGGTTATGTTAGTCCATGAATTACAATTTTCCCCCCTGTTAAATATGACAGGGTCTTACTGTGGCTTATAACATCTCCTAACCTGTAGAGGATGTAATAGGTGTAGGAAAAGACTTCCTAAATCAGACAGCAGCTGCACAAGAAATAAGATCGACAATTGACAAATGGGACCTCATTAAACTCAAAAGCTTCTGTACATCAAAGGAAGCAATAAAGGAAGTGAGGAGAAGACCCACAGAGTGGGAGGAAACCTTCACAGCAGATACATCTGACAAAGCATTAATTTCCAGAGTATACAAGCTACTCAAAAAACAAAGAAGAAAGAAAACAAATGAATCATTCAAAAGATGGAGCAAAGATCTGAATAGAGACTTCACAGAGGAGGAGTTAGAGATGGCCGAGAAACATCTTAAGAAGTGTTCAACATCTCTGATAATTAAGGAAATGCAAATTAAAACCACTCTGAGATATCACCTTACTCCAATAAGACTGGCTAGGATCAGGAACATGAATGATACCAAGTGCTGGAGAGGTTGTGGGGAAAGGGGAACACTCATCCATTGCTGGTGGGAATGTAAACTTGTACAGCCACTATGGAAAGCAGTGTGGAGAACCCTTAGAAGACTCAAAATGAGCCTTCCATTTGACCCAGTCATACCACTCCTGGGTATATACCCACAAGACACAACTTACTGCAAAGATACATGCACAGCTATGTTTATTGCAGCTCTGTTCACAATAGCAAAAAGCTGGAACCAGCCCAGGTGCCCTTCAACTGACGAGTGGATAGAGAAAATGTGGTACATGTATACAATGGAATACTATGCAGCAGTAAAGAGGGACAACATCATGAAATTTGCAGGTAAATGGATGGAGCTGGAAGACATTATGTTAAGTGAAGTAACACAGTCCCAGAAAAACAAACGACAAATGGTGTCCCTCATATGTGGATGCTAGTACCAACAACCCAGATATAAATATTTCTCATGGAGAGGGAGGCATAGTAAAAGAATTCCTTATTTCTATAATAGTGATATGGCTGACTTTCTTCTGAAATAATGAAGATGATGTGGTGATAAAATTAAATTTGTCAGAATACTGTCCAGACATCATACAGAGTCAGTAACTATCTCACATTCTTATTTATAGCTCCTAGGATTTGATATTTTTCCAATTTCCAGTAGAGGAATTAGATTTCGTTTACTCTGCATCTGCTGCCAACATTTGTTTCGATGTTCTTTATCCAGTGCACATATCACAGAACCACACTTAGCCTCCAGTGGCCTCCTAGGCTTAAGACAAACTCCTTTAGATTTGCACAAAATGAGTGATCCCAGTCAGGAATCCCTGAATGATCCCAGTCAGGAATCCCTGAGTGATCCCAGTCAGGAATCCCTGAGAGAGATTTCTGTTCACAAAACTCAAGACCTGACCAGCTGAGTCTCAAAACTACCAAATCTACTTTTGGGGAATCATTAAATCAGTTTTTCTGCTTCACCAACAGCCTCCCAAGAAGATAGTTTCCTTGTTGTCTCATAAATAATAGCTCAACAGAAATTAATGCACTTGGGAAACTCTGAGGTCTCCATCTCAGTATTTCAGCTCTAGTACCAAACCTTAGGGATATGTACAAAAAGTATGGAGCCTAAACAAGGTTATCATTCCTTTGAATCTAGGCCAGATCTTTCTGAAGTGGAAAGCTCATCTCAGTGATAGATGAGTAATGACAAGTAGCAGAGAGGATGTGAAGACTATAAACACAGGCAGCAACTCTGCCTCCTTAGGTGTTTCAAGGGAATAAACTTCACTCTGACTGTATCTGCTGATCAGAGTTGCTCTGAGCCCTGCTTTCCTGAGAGCTATCTGCACATAATGGTTTCTCCACCCGAAACATGAACGTGAACTGTAGTACTGTGGGTTGATTTCTTTAGCTGTTACTGGCTAAGGATCCTTCCTGGCCCTGTTCTAAGTGGTAGCATAGCGCTCAGAATAGCATTTGGGCCTGGTCTTTTTGAGCAACAAACTTTAAGTAGACAGTCCTCAGCATTACTAACCCAAGTTCAAACAAGTGTTCAGTCTTGATCCAGGAAATTTAGCAAATTAGTTAGTGTAGGAAGGCATGGACAGAGCTGAAGGGTTCAGGGTCAAGGATCAAATAATCCCAAGGCTGAATAACAGCATGCAGATGACTATGTAATACTGAACTATTGTCTAGAGCAAGGGTATCTGAGGGACCTATTTAGTCCAGAGCTAATGGAACTTCTACCAGAATGAGTGTTTTGGATATATTGGACAGAGACATCCTACTCATGGAAGAATGTCTCTGACTGGCTTCACAGATATTGAATGAACAGTCAAGCCATACTTCATCAGATAGTCTGGATGAATTGAACCCTTGCAAGGGAAGACATCTTAAAACAGGAACCAGGTGAGGTCTATCTGGATGAAGTATTTCTCAGCCATTTGTATATATTATTTTGACAGCTCTCTATTTAGTTTCATTTACCAATTTTAATTGGGTTGGGTTTTTTTTGTTTTGTTTCTCTGTATATGCTCAATATTAACCCTAAGTGTAAATTCTCTTAGTGGGAACACTGAACACAGATAGCACAGAGGTATGAAAGGCTTCTGAGGGAGCATTTGTGTTTTTAAACTTACTTGACTGCATTTTTATTGTTTGAGAATTTTATTCATGCATATAATGTGCTTTGATAAAGTCCACACACTATTCCTTCTCCTTCAATTCTTCTCCTGTCTTCCCACCACCTTTCATTCCCAATAATCCACTCAGTGGTGTCTATATGTTCCTGAGTGTATGACTATCTTCTGGACTTAAGTCTCATGGCTATATTTCTAATGAAAACTGACAGTCACTTCTCCATCAGCTGCAAATTTCTAGCAGTTCTTCAGCTATCAGTTGGGACTTCATGAGCCCCTTCCCCATCTATGCTTGGATTTGAGTAGCTTAATTTTATACATGTAGTCAAAGATACTTTGAGTTCATGTGTGCAATGGACTTGTCATATCTGGCAAATACTGTGTCATAGCAGATATCTACTACCTCTGGCTCTTATGATCTTTCTACTCTCTCCTTCACATGGTGCCTAAGCCTTGGTGGGAAGAAGTACAATATAGATGTTCCATTTAGAGTTAACCACTTAATTGTTTCTTTTTCTTTGTACTTGGTCAGTTGTGGGTCTCCACATTAATTGCCATCTCCTGAAAAAAGAAGTTTCTCTGATGAAGTTTGATGGATGCAGTAATCTATAGATATGAAGATAAGAGCTTAAGGAGCAGTTTATTACTATGTCCATTTATCATAATACTGATACTAAGCTCTATCATAAAGCCTATGTCCTAGCTGCCCATAAGTTTTGGAACTAGGCATGAGCTCCATCTTATGCAATGGGATTTCAATCTAATCGCAGAGTGTTTGGTTACTCATACAACATTCATGTAACTATTGCACCAGTGGGGCAAGAGTAGATAAGGAAACTGATTATTCTTCTTCCCTAATAGCATGTATAGAATGTTCCAGCACAATAAAAGCTAGCCAGTAGCAATGAAGGTTCCAGGTCAATACAAGCTTGATTTCCTCTATGTTTTATGATTCAGTTATGTGGCATTTCCAGCAATAGGTTCCTATCAAAATCTGAAGTATAACCAAGAGCACTAGAATAGGCTACAATGTTTGATGCTGTCCATGGGACCCACTGTTTAACAACTTGAAAAGTGGTAACTCATACCTGGAACTGGGCTTTTTATTTGATATTTTATCATGTCTGGTAGATGAATTCTTCCCCCATTTATATAGTAATTCCACTTAAACTCCTTTTATATATGTATATATTTTAGGAAGCTTCTAGATTCCATATGGATATAGGATTCCATATGGACTTTTGAAAGTTCTTTGGTTTTAGTTATCCCTCCACATAATCCCTCCTCTACCCTGTACTTCCATCCTCCACCCTATTTAACCCTTTCCTATTCTGTTATTCCCCCTTTCCCCTTTCATTGTACCTGTATTCTGTCTCTCCTCACTTGAAATCCCACTCCCATGGCCTCTTACTGATGTCCTGACTTCTATAGGTATTTCAACTTACACATATATAAAGCTTCAAAGCTAGCATACACATATAAGAGAACAATTTGTGTTTGTCTTTCTGGATCTGGGGTGCTCACTAAAAATGATTATTTCCAACTCCTTCCATTTGGAATTTATTCTTTACAGCTGAATCATATGGATGAGCAAATATCTCTGTAATGGGAAAAAGAGTCCTTTGCATATATGTCCAAGAGTGGTATGGCAGATTTGTAACTTTTTGTGGATCCTGTACACTGATTGCATATTGACCACATTAGCTTGTATTACAACCAGCAGTGAATAGTTTCCATTTCCCCACATGCATACCTTTCATTTTAGCCCTTCTGACTAGGGTAAGACAAAAATCTTAAAGTAGTTTTAATTTGCATTTCTCGATGGCTAAAGATGTTGAACCATTTTTTTTAAAAAATATTTTTGTAAGGCGGCATAGGCAGGCAGATCTCTATGAGTTCAAGTCCAGCCTGGTCTACACAGTGAGTTCCTGGCCAGCTGGGACTAAAGGGAGACCCTGTCTCAAAAAGATTAAAAAAAATTCTTAGCCATTTTCATTTCTTATTTTGTGAACTCTATTTACACTCCCCAATTTTTATTTAGTTTCTTTGTTTTCTTGTTGTTTAGTGTTTTTTTTTTTAGTTGTTTGTATATTCACAACACTAACCCTCTGTCAGATATCTGAGGGGGTTGTTTGTATAATTTTAAATAAATGGAATTATAGGAAAATAGAAATATGCAAGTACAGCAGCAAATATTTTGATTATTCATTGTATGTATTATATATTTGGCCTGTGTGAAGGCTTATAGAAATGATCTGGGAGAGAAGTAGGAGATGCAGCAAGAAATAGGAGCTTTAGACCCTTTTCTTGGGGAACACAAAGTATGGGTCCTTACAGAACAAATGGCTAAGCACTTCAAAAATGAGTCAGACAGAAATTGGTTTTATTTTTTCTTCCAAATTGGCTTGTAAAATGATTCTTTCAAACTCAGTAAGTTTCCACTGATTTCTTTTTAATTTTAAATATATGGTTCCTGCTGTAAAAAGTAACCTCAATTCATAGCAACAACAAAGGTGTTAATTTTTCTTCCGTAAGGCTTGTCCCCTTTTCCACACATGCTAGTTGACCCTGATAACTAATTGAATTACCTAAAATCACCTTTCCCTGATTGTTATAGAATCATATGCTCATCACTGAGGGATTGGAAAATATGGAGAAGAGGAACATATAAATTGGTTGACCTCAGTATCTAGAGACAGTGAATGGTAGGTAGCACTTTGGTAGATTTCTTTTAGTGTTTATTCTTAAATATATGCAAATCACTCTGAATGTAAGTGTAAATGCATTTGTATTAGAAGAATGGAATATTATTTTGTATTCTTTACAATTTAAAATATATTGGGAAAAATCTGCATGTCACGAAGTATTCTTCCTCTTCAGTATAATGATTGCATAATACAAAAGCTTATGGATGAAACCTGATGACTAATTGTTAACAAAGAACTTTGAAAAGGTTGATAGAAAGAATATAGAGTGAACAATAGCTTCTATCAATGTGCTCAAAGCAAGAGTGAAAAACACAGTTTGGGGTGTGACTGCATTTATTAAATGCATAAATAGGAGTACAGGCCAAATGAAATCAAATCTCCTATGAGCACAAAGGTTTTCAGAAAAGCTAATTTTAACAGCTGGGAAAGAGAAGTGGCTGAGGCTGTGAAAGATTTAACTGGATCCATGTCTTCATACTAGGGAGTGGGGCATGCAGAATACTTCAGCACAGAACCCAAAATCAGTCTGTCCCAGGCAGGGAGACTACATCCCAAGGATGGAGCTCATAGGGCAGGATCAGGCAAATGCTGTGTTCCTACAGTGCAAGATAATAGTTGTGATGTGGAAAGCCAGGTCTATGAGAACTATGCCTGTCCTTTGCAAATTCTGTGAAGGGTGGTAAGAATAACAGACACTGTAGATAAAGTACAGATGGAATTACTGAGGAAAAAGAGTAGCTTAGTCTAACTATTTATCACAGAAGTGAAAGTTGTAAAATAGAAGATGCATTGGGGGTGATAAGAGTGTTGGAGTTGATGACCATCACAGTTGCTTGGAAAGTAGCACCAAAAGGAAGCTGGGACAAAAGATCTCACAGATACTCTGTCTCAGTCCCCTCATCCAGGCTTCTTAATATTTCAGTTCCTAATACTCTTAGTTGTCACAAAATCGGGACAGGCAACTTGCAGTTATCCCAAGGGGTAAAACCAATTCGCATCATTTAAAATTCATTTAAGACATGTTTAATTAACATAATATTTAATTCCACTTTAATTACTTTTAAAAACCCACATATTGCTTTGGGGAATTAGTGAAATTGGACAAAATTAGTGTGTCATAACATGGAACATGTTGGGAATCATTAGTCTAAACTATCTGGATGAATGGCTGTCTTATGTCTATTTAGTAATTGCCATCTTTGTATATCCTACATCTTCTTTCTTCTGCTTTCATACACCTCTAATACATATGCTCTTGAGAAATGAGAGTTCATTTGTTTGCTCAACTTTTAACTTTATCTTCTTATCAATTCAAAGGCAATGTTAGCTTCAGTTTTCTCATATAAAACATGAAGTTAATCACATTCTGTAGAAGATCATGGTGACTCATTAAGAACATGTTCCTGCACCCACATGGTGGCTAAGAACCGTCTGTAACTCCAATTCCAGGAGAACAGTTCTAGGGGAATCCAATACCCTCTTCTGACCTCTGCGGCATTGCACGACATGGGTGCACAGACCTACATGCAGACAGTACATTCATACACATACAAAAATAAATAAAATTTTTAAAAAAAGAAAAAAAAGAACATGTTCCTAATGTACCTATTCATGAAAAATTGCCATTACTAGTAAAATTTCACCTAGTACAGATTCAGGATGGTCAATCTTGATTTATACTGAGGACCAATGAAAACGAAATAATGGTATTGGCTACCACCAAGAGTTAAATTTGAATGGCTTTGCAACTTAACTCTGTGAAGACTATCTATTGAAAAATGAAATTAAGATTTCTCTTACTTGAAGCTCTACTTTTCAGTCACAAACATCAGCAACAATACCTCAAGGTATGTATGAAGACTGTGAAGTTTAGTCTCAGGCTCCAGGAACATCTATCAAGGTATCTCTCAAATCACAAAGTCCATGTGGATGGAAAAGGCCAGACACAGACACACAGGACCTTGGGATGAGATGTCAGTACTCCTTTCCCTTTGATTGGAGGACATAGTGGCAATAAAGTAGCAGATGGCATTTCAGAGGCCAGTTGTACACTAGCAAGTGACGTCTCATAACATTTTTTCATGCTCACACCAGGTCTTCAACAACAGGGATTTACTGCATTTCTCCTTGCATATATCCCACTTATAGGCAAAAGGCCTTTATAATTTGTGGGGGGGGGTTTGAATCCCCTAGCCAACATCTCCTAGGAAGAATAATTCATTGCTGATGTCAGAGCTTTCCTGTAGTAATATATTTTGCTTAATTACACAATTTATAAACACTTTACTATTGAATTTGGCTCTAGATAGAGAATTATTCTTTCACAGTTCCTATGCCTATCAGTCAATTAAAAAAGGGTAGTTATGCCTGTTCTATAGAAAATTACCACTGTAACAATTGGCTCTAATTTACAGTTAGGGAGTGGTTTCATTACCATCATGTTTTTCTTTTTCCTATAAAGGGGAGAGGTAGTAAGGGTTCTCAGTATGTGGAAGGTAAACTTCATCAGGGCTCACTATAAACAGTTAACCCCAATAGTATTCAGAGAGATGCTCAGTGTCTGTGACTCAGGCAGTCTGAGGTTCCTCTTTCTTTAATGTTCAGATGGTTCAACCTCTCTGCTGGCATTTCCCAGTCCATCCTGCATAACCATAAGTTGTATGTTTTCAGGCATTTAGATTGGTGATTTTTACCTGTGGGAACATAAAATTCCCCTCCCATTGTTAGTTTCAAGATTTCAAAAATTGAAAATTTATCAATAGGATTGGAACACAGAGTTTTCCATTTGTATCCCACAAAGGGTACTACCCCACCTCCTACCTCCCTCTTTTTTTTGTTTTAGGTTTTTATGTTTTGACCTATAGATGCCTAAGTTGTATTACATATACCCATAAACAGGAGCCAAGGCATAAGCTTTCATTAAATTTACCCAAACTGTTTCTCATTGACTGTATGTAATTTGGAAGGAAATTTAAGCTTAGTTCCTTTAAATTGTCCTACAAGTAAAAGAAAGTTTTATAATGTGATGTTGTATAATTCAGAAAAATATAGAGGCCATTTGTGTACCTTAACCCAATACGAATTATAAATAAAACAATTAACATTCTATATTCCCAATTAGTTCAACTGTATTACCATTTTCACCAAAACCTACACCTAAATTTAACTAACCTAAACAATTCACTAAGCCTTAAAATATCCTATACTTTGTGGATAAAGCTTGGGCAGAGTTGAGTACCTGCTAAATAAATTTTACCCAATAAACACTTTGCTCTTTAACGCTATATGACTGGATTCTGACTTCTACTTATTTTGGAAGTAAAATTTAAGCTTAATTCCTTTAAATTGTCCTATAAGTAAAAGAAAGTGTTACACTGTGATGTTGTGTATTTCAGAAAAATATAGAGACCAACCCAATACAAACTATAAATAAAACAACTAGCATTTCATATTCCCAGTTAGTTCAAATGTCAGTATCTAGCTCCTTTTTTTTTAGCACAAGTATCCTTCATATAAAACGAATTTGCAAGCAGTTATGCCCCAGCCCACAGAGCCCAAGGCTCCCACCATCCAGCTGGAGGGTCTTGAATGTTCAATCAAGTTGATCAAATAAGCATCCAGACTATACTGTCGTAGTTTTACCGTTCACCCCAATCGCAGCCCCTACATTCTACCACTCCCCCTCTTCCGCAGATTATACCTTAGGCTTAGAGACGGGGCACAGGTGGACAAGAAGCACAACAGTCTACTTTGTCTGGAGATGTTGTTTTGGTCTCTGATCAGTTCTGGCTATTTCCTTTCATGGGCTGACCGATTGCCCAGGGATAAGCTTTCAATCCTACTAATGAAGCACAAGCGATTAGATATATACGTATTTAAACATTGCTAGTTACTATGGTAGGTTACTTTGGTATAGACACAGATGTTTGGATGGTGTGTTAATCCCTGGATTACTTTTTTTTTCCCTGAGAAAGTTGACAAGGCCTTACTGTGGCATATAAATCTCCTAATCACTAGAGAGTATAAGCTTGTGGCAACATCCACGAATTGCTCTTCCAAGGAGAGAGCTAATAATCAAATAAATTTGGGATATACAGACAAATGGCTGCCACTGCTGCACAGTATCTCCAAGCAGGTGAGGTGTAGCTGATGTTGGTGGAGGAGTCTTGCTTGACTCAAGGAGACCAACATTTGCTTTATTGGTTCAGTGGCCTTTGGTAACACTCTCTGATATTCCAGAGACCAACTGTATACTTGTAAGCGCAATCTCGATACAATCCTCCCATGGTTACATCAGGTCATTGACAGCAGAGCGGGCCTTACCACCTCTTTTCTTGCAGATATCCCAGTTTACAGGCAATATGCCTTTACCTTTTTTTTGGGGGGGGGGTGCTTGGGTCCCCTGGCTAACATCTCCTTGGCAGAATAATCCATTGCTGCTATCAGTGCTCTCCTGTATTAATATATTTTGCTTATATGCACCACTTAAAGAGACTTTAGTATTATATTTGATTCTGAATAGACAATAATCCTTTTTACAGTTCCTATGTCTATGAGCGTTACCAAAGGCCACTAAAGCAATACAGCAAAATATTGGTCTCCCTGAGACAAGCAAGACTCCTCCGTCAATATCAGCTACACTTCAACAGCCTGGAGATACTGTGCAACAGTGGCAGCCAAGTGTCTATATATATCCCAAATCTAATTGGCTATTAGCTCTCTCCTTGGAGGAATAACTCACAGTGGATGCCACAAGCTTATGTCCTCTAGTGGTTAGGAGATGTTATAAGCCACAATAAGAACTTGTCACCCTTTATAGAGAAACCACAGTTTGCGGATTAGCATACCATCCAAGCATCTGTGTCTATGCTCACAGCTTAGCTTGACATAATAA